>OX383898.1:11800000-12164359 GCA_947532125.1 Saturnia pavonia | reverse complement strand
GACATAGACATATAGGGAAAATGAAGGATACGCCATTTGAGGCAAAGATTTATATTACACTAGGTGTGCCTTGAGGATACGCAATTACGCATGCGTTTATTACTCTGTTATTAATTTTTTTCGTCTCACAATTCTATTTTTACTCCTGTTATTGAAATTTATATAGTCTTTCAATTGAGGAACGACATATACTTCCTGTGTACAAAATTATATCAAAATTAGTTGAGAATTAATGAAACATCAAATTTTCGGATTTATTAATGGTTTCTAAAATTTTTATTAATGATTCTTATAGAACGATTTATTTATGCTTCCATTCTACAAAATTTCATCAAAGTTAGATGAAGTTTCATAAAAATGTAATGTTTTGCAATTTTTTTTGCAATATGTAAACGTATTTTTGACTACTCTTATTGCCTATTGACAATTGACGAATGACATAACATCCTGTGTACAATATTATACCTAAATTGGTTGAGAATTAACAAAACTTCAAATTTTCGCATTTTTTCACAGGTTCTAAAAGTATTATTAAATGCTTCCATTTTATAAAATTTAATCAAAATTCGTTGAAGTTTCATAAAAATGTAACGTTATTCCATTTTTTTACAATTTCTAAATCTATTATTTACAATTCTTACTGCCTACAATTGAGGAAAATGACAAACTTTTCGTGTACGAAATTTCGTTTAAGTTAAACGCCGAAACACAGACAGAAAAAAAGTCTTGATCAGTGTCCTTCATAAGAGACGCTTATCAGGTAATTTAGAAAAAAATTACATGTTCAGACAAAATTACTGATTTATTAGTATAGTTTTTGTAGATTTAAATGTAGTAGACAAACCTAGCGGGTATAAAAAATGTATTCAATTTACAACTGATGCGAATTTATGAAAAGCGTTGATAAAGATTGAACACAAGGTACTCGCAGCAGTAGAATATGTAATAATTTGATAGAGACTAATAATTTTAAAAGTATTTGAAAACTTTTAGTGCATTCTTTTGTGCATTTATTTAAAATTATATTCAGTCCAAAACGTAGTAAATCTCTATTCTTGATAGCAAATATATATTCATGCAAATTTTAATATACATCCGATAATCTTTCACACGCGCACACGCACTTACACTTCATATACACACACGTACATGTACATACTTGCAACACTTGGGCTGTTAACATAGTTCAGTAACTCATAATACTTTTGGCTAACCACAAAAACTGAGCCACATTCTTGTTCTTATAAAATTCAAATTAAGGGTGTTGGCATCTGTGATACATTTTTTTAACTAGTAGGTACAGATGCCAACGATACATTTGTTAATTTCAGAGTTTCTAGCGTTTAATACCTAACAGTAACTTTATCAATAACATGTATTAGGTTATGTTTGAGTTTTTAAAACATTTATGTACACATAGCATCTTTCAGTTATATTTTGTCAATAGGTTTTTTGGTCGATTATGTATGTATTCTAATAAAATTAATAATCTATTTAATCCAATTAGATATTGTATATAACTATGATAAGTAACTCATGTTGCTAACAGGTATGTGTAGACAACACAGTTGAAGAGTCTAAGAATAAAGTTTCTTTACATTAAATTTTCAGCTTTCCGTGTAAATAGTTTTAGAAGTTAACTGCAATTGTTATTTTACAAGTATACTCTCATAATCTAGTAAAAAAGTCTTAAAAATTGTGTACAAATCATGGACACGAAAGACACACGCAGTCCGGTCATACAAAAAATATATTTTATTCGTATATCTATCGGAAACTTAAAAAATCAGACTTGAAAATCTCAAACTTATATAGTTCTCATTGTCAGTTAAAACGATCATGCTGATTTTGTTGTGATCATGTTTATTTGTGTAATAAATAAGGTAACGAAATAATTTTAAATTAATTTAATTGTTTGCATAAGTTCAATAAAATTTAATTTAAATAGGTGGTAATAAAAATATATATGTATTACTAAAACCCTACTGCCGTAAATAGGCAATACAGATATTTTTAATCAAATTAAGCTTTATTTGTAGTCTAACAGATTTTTTATTGTGAGTGACCATTAAAAGTTGGTCGTTTTCTTTTTTAACTTTAGATTTTTATATTATTTTACACTAGCTGGTCTGGCAGACGTTATTATTCCTTTCCCGTTGAGTCAATAACTCTGCCAATAACAGCGCCATCTATCCCATTTTTCCCTGATAACTTTTCCATGACCATAAACAAAACAAAAAATAATTGTGCATATCCATCCTTCGAGTCTTGAGTTCATACAAAAATCCGATAGAAATAAGGACCTTCAGTTATTCCCGAATTTGATCATTTTCGGGGAAACTTACCAATTTTGTCTTACCGATTCTATTACGAACATTTTAAAACAAAAAATAACTTAATCCATCCAGCCGTTTAGCATAAACCTAGTATATAGATAAGTAATCAGTGTTTAACTATTTAATAATAAGATGCAATAATTGATTTGAAACTTTTAATAATAATTGATAATAAAACAGAGTGATAATTAAAACCATACATTCCATTAGTCCAATGCTTAACCGATCAAGACTATTTTGTAAGACTTACATATACACAAAAATGGATTAAGTGTCCCCAATCTTTCATATCAACATAATGTGCAAAGCTCCCTGACATTAAATCTGCCACTCTTTTACGCTCGTGACAGTTCAAGGAGAGGATGACTGGCGCCTGAACACGGACTGTTAGTTGAGACCAACTTAAAGTAATTTCATATCATTTTTACAGCTGCACTTACAGTCACGACCGATGAGTTATGGCAATATTTGTTTTCATTGCCCTTTTTAAGTAGACAGTGTTACATAAACAAAGAATATAAAAACACCTATTTTTAATTTCTTTCTAGTAATTATTAATAGTATGCCGTTACGGTACGACGGCTTTATGTATACCTACAATACACATTCATGAAATTGATGTTACAATAAACGTATAGTATATATACAATACAGATTAATAGAGCGATATTGATGAAAAATTTAAGCAACTCTGCGATTGTGTTATTGGAAATGTAGTCGATCAACGCGGCTTCAAATCCTACCCACCTTTTTAATAGAAAAACATCATGGTGAAATAACATATTGAGAGAGCATTTTCTGACGCTCAGCTGACTAATTACTACCCTTATGTTGATATTTTTTTGCGAAAATAACTTTCAATTTCGCGCAGATGCACTTCGGAATACATTTATAATTTTAATGACTACCTACCATCTTAGGTCACATAATACATAAACATGAAGTGAAATTGAGTGTAACATAAAAATATGTAATATTAAAGATTGAGATAATATACATTTTTTTCTGTTTTTTTTTTTCGATATACACATATTTTTCAGTTTTTTTTGGTTTTTCCAAAGTTGAAATATTTCAACAACAACAAACCTTATGTAGACACAGATCAAAGCAAATAAATGAAACTTTAACTTTTAAGGAATTAGCTTCTACTAATTGTAATAATAAATTAAGTAATAAAAAAGTAAATAAATTAAAACTGACCTCACATAAAATAAAAGTACTTGTGAATATTTAAGATCACTGCACTTATATATTAATAATACACAGCACATAAAAATACACTCAAATATCACTATTGTCAATCATTATGTCATAATGAAAATAATCAAATTTATAAAACATCGATACGTCACTTCGTAAAATGCATACGAATCGTTTCGAGTCGATCGACGCAGCCGCCACTGAGTACAGCGTTCACGCGAATGAAATGAAATGAATGGTAGACTAGTACCTACAGGGTACTTGGTAGCACTGAGCACAAAGTATTGTTGTGCGACCGTTGGTTTATACTACCTTACTATAACGTTTTTAATATTTAGACGATACTAAGTAAAGTACAAAACCATTGAGCAAACAAATTAGACAACGTAAGAAAATAATATTAATTAGCATAGATCCGAATACGTAGAATATATTTACCTATGACGATAGTAACATAGAGTGGTACTATTATCTCTAAAGCCACGGAATGATAATAATGGCGTTTTCATCTAGGGATTTGAGAAATTACAGATTATTTATTGTAGTTTGAATACATTCGTAACAAATTATTATTTCGAAGAATCTTATTAGACCTTTTTTTTTGTAATAGCTCAGCACATTGACTGTACTGTACCTGATGGTAAGCACACTACAATTCAAACACACCGGCGACCACCAGGAGATCGAAATCCATCGGCGGTCGCCGTACTAAAAGTTAAACGAATGTGCTTGGTTTTACATATATTTATCTATCTATTAAAATTGAAGTGTCTGTTTGTAATGTCAAAATAATAGCTTTTTACTAAATGCATATGAAAGAATACACGGTACCTTATACTATCCATAAGCTGGTTTAGCTAAAACCCATTTTTAATCTTTTTGTCTGTCTGTCTGTTTGTTCCGGGTAATCTCCGAAACGGTTGAACCGATTTTGACGGCACTTTCACTAGCAAATAGATTATTTCATAAGGAATAACTTAGGCTACTTTTATTTAAAAAAAACCACTAGGGTTTCTCGCAAATAAAAATAATTCGGAAAAATCACGATTCGCGCGAGTACCCGATCTGTAGACCGGATTCTGTAGACCATGCGAGCGCAGCCGCAGAGTCAGCTAGTTTGAAATATAATTATTACCATTCCGGTATTATAGACAGATTTATCATCTACTCTGTTAATTTGTTCTCCGAAGTTTAGGTAACTATACTGCATCTATTCTGATCTATGATAATTAGTCTATTTTTACAACTAAGATCACAAACAAGCGTACGGCCCCAATGATGGTAAGAGGTTACCGTAGCCAATGGACGTTTCTAATAACAGGAGAATCACTAGCGTGTTGCGGACTTGAACCCCGCTACCCCAAGGAGCTCTGGAAACCCTACTCACCTCAGAAATACAACATAAGGTTATTTGGCTATTTAGTTGCGATCTTTCGAGTATCCTAATATTCTAAGTAGAGCAAAATATCCAAAGAGATTTCTATTTGCTCTACCTGTCTTAGTCTACTAACAAAATAAAAACTGGAAAAAAAAAGTATTAATTATGATAATCAAATTAAAAAAGGACGACATTTTTCATAGCCTCAACATCCTATGACGCCGTATTAACATATTACAAGCTGTGAAATTCGTTCCAAACTTATTTAGTCGTACAAAAAAAAACTTGATACACCTACATAATTTTATCTTAATGTAGGCCAGCCATAAATGCTAAAAACGCGGCAGGGACATTTTGTATAGAATTGAACCCAAACCTTATTTAACTAATATTCAAAATAGTGAATTCATACTTCGGTACGCATATAAATGTACTCCGTTTCTATTTTTATGAATATTTGACTTTTTAAAGTAGCTCCTTTTAACCTTTCGCATAGGTTTTTATAGAACTCTATGAACGTCATTCTATACTTATAAACTGTTACCTAAAAATATATTTAGCCTGTAGACACAATTTTTCAAATCGGGACATGTCCCGGTGTATTAGAACGTATGGCAGCCCTAACTTAATGGGACATTTTATTATGATGACGATCTAAAAGATTTTTAACAATAGCACACTTGTGCAGCATCATACCTTGAAAATCAGATAAGATTATCTGCAACTTACGTCCGGGTCACCGCCGTAAATGATTCTACAAATATGGTTTTACTAAAGCCCCAATAAAGATGGTGAGATTATAATATATTTTTTCGACATGCATTTAAAAGTTATAATATATTTTCGTATATATTTTTAATGAAATAAGACGTGACCATAAAATATTGCTTGCACGTTTCTGACATGACACAAATATTTTTAATAAGTGGTGGTTGCTGTCGCTTTATGAAATTTCATTCGATTGCGTATTCTAGCTTTCCAAGCTGTTCATAATTAAATACTGATATTGTACTTCAATGACTACTGACGCATAATTTTCTCAATACTTAACAATACACTCTAGCCGAGGGGGGTTTCACCGCCACGCCAGCGCTAGTCACTAGATAGACATTGTTATCTAATCTATAGTTTATAGCTTTTCCAGGAACGTAACAAACAAAACGCATATCTATCGTTGGAATCGTGAGTTATGGTACTAGGTTCATGAAAAAATTATAATAGAAAAAAATGCAATTTCCTTTATCAAAGAAAAAAAACAATTATCCAGGTAATTTTTTAATTTTTTCTTAATCTTATTCGGACTATTAATAAAATAAAAAGCTAAGCAACAACATCCGAGGGTGCCAAAGTGGCCGAACCTCGGCTCGGACTGTTGCGCGTATGCAATTAAGTCGCGATCTGACTAATTCCCTATCCGTAATTCGATCTAAACTAACTATACATATATACATGTTTCTGCCCCCTGGGAGGAGAGAAGGAACATGTGTATGTGTATTTAGTGGTCTGAAAATTTTTGTCTAATCTAACTAGGCAAAAAAAGAAAAAAAAAGGTCCCTTACAGAACCTATGTACCTATGTGTGTTGTGCATGTGTGTATAATGCAGTGTCATGTATGGCTGTGAAAGCTAGTGATTGTAGAGTCACTTGTATCGCGCGAGCGGCTGCTTGGCTCAAGGGCTCCATGCCGATGGATCGGACCTAGGCTTGAGTTGCCGCAGAGGAGGGCGGTCGTGGCGGGTGTGCGGGAGCGAAGTTAACCGTACGTCCCCTGCGGAGGGAACGGTGGTTTCGCGGGCGTAGGCGCGAGCACGCATATGTTGCGGGAGCGGACGCGTAGAAATTGTTAGCGTTCTCGATGTCGTCATCGGGATCGACAAAGAGATTTCGCGGACGGCGTTTATAACGTTTGGCAACGGGGATCGAGTTGTCTGGGACGTAGTTCACGGTGGATTTTACGAGCGGGTTGGGATGATTCGAAGCGCTATCGAAGTATCTCCTGGTGAGATATTTCACATAGGCTTCTATCGAGGGAAGCCTCATGTCCCTGTGCAGGTCCATGTTCCTAACGAAGGCTGGAGGGTCAAGCAGGCGACGGAGAAACCGATTTTGGACTCTTTGCATGCGGGCAAAGTTATGTTTGGACATATGTGCGAACGCGGCGCAGCTATATGTCAAGATCGGACGGACGCACATCTTGTACAGTGTGAGCTTATGTCTTAAGGACATTTTGCTTACCGAACTGAGCAAGGGTCGCAAGCGGGAAAGGATCCAGATGGCCCTATTCCTGACTATAGTAACGTGTGCGTTGAAGTTAAGCTTCGAGTCGAGGGTGACACCCAGATATTTAGTCTTGGTGGCCCAAGGGATATTCGTACCGAATAATGAGAGGGGTCCTACCGTGCGTGGTAGTTTGCATGTATGCGGTTCGAACATAATCGCGGCGCTCTTTACCGGATTAATAGCTATTCGCCACGTTCGAAACCACTCCCCGAGAGTGGTTACGGCACGTTGGACTGCGCAGGCGAGATTTTTTCTGTGTCTGTTTGACGCATATATGACTGTGTCGTCAGCGTAGAGCCCTACCTCGACCCCGGGGGGCTTCGGGAGGTCGCTGACGTACAGATTGAAAAGGCAAGGCGCCAGAATGGAACCTTGCGGGACGCCTGAGCGTATAGGGTGGGCGGTAGATAGTACTCCTTCCACTCGGTAGTGGAAGGTGCGGTCGCGTAGAAAATCGTGAACTAGATGAACTAACCTATCCGGGACTTCTAATTGATGTAGCTTGTGGACTAGTCCGGCATGCCAGACCTTATCGAAGGCCTTAGCTACGTCGAAAAAGACCGCAAGCGTACGGGCGGGGGCGATACTACTTTTGGCAAAGTTGCTCGTGATGTGCTCCGTGAGGCGGTGCACTTGATGTGTACACGAGTGTCGGGCGCGAAAACCGAACTGTTCGGGAGGGTATAGATTTTTAATATCTATAACGGTTTTGAGACGGTTCAGAAGGAGCCGCTCGTAAAGTTTCCCTAGTGTGTTTAAAAGGCTGATCGGGCGATAGCTATCGGGAAGCGAAGCTTTTTTGCCGGGCTTGTGAATACCTATAACTATAGCTTTTTTCCAGACGGCTGGAAAATAGCAGTGGGCTATGGCTACATTGAAGATGCAGACCAAAAGAGCTATGAGGTGATCGGGAAGAAGTTTAAGTACTTCATTCCTGATACCGTCGGGGCCGGGGGACTTTCTAGGCTTAAGGCCTTTAATAACAGAACAAATCTCGTCATGCGTGACCGGGTTTAACGTTTCCGCGGGGGGAATCGTCGTTAGTTCCTGAACGGCGGTCTCGATGGTTTCGATGTGGACAGTGTCTACGTTGTCGCAGTTTGGAGAGCACTGGCTCTCCAAGCTTGCGGCAAGGCATTCTGCCTTATCGTCACTATCGAACGCGGGTGGGAGATCGGGGCCCCTTTCGAGGGGCCAGTGCAGTCGAGGGCAACACAACGTATACGGGGCTAGCTAATGTGTATATATATGGATGTTGGTATATACATTATATGAAACTGATAAACTTTAAAACTTTAACCCATCACCATGAAAATTGGTAGATATAAGTATTTTCCCGGCAATGACCAACTTATCCTCTCTTATTGATCTCTTGCAATACATAATGACCATCGGTTATTATCTACCTAAACTGAAAAGTACGGTGTACGCTCGGTCGGTATAAGTCCTTAGAGATCCTCAGTTAAGGAATTTATATAAAAATATAGTGATTATTACGTCAAATAATTTTTATAGTTATTTCTGTAAAATAATTTTATAACGCAACAGTCAGATAATACACAATTAATTAATTATTAATAATTAAAATCATTAAGCGTTTTTACGAAATACGTAATAATAAACGTGCCATTGTCACGACAGTAGGTATCCTATGTCATATCTGTCTATTATGATTAATTGTGTAACGTTTGAGTGTATGATACGATTTTGATTATAGTCTGTGTAATACCAGTTTAACCACAATAAATCACTCTATGTTAGACAAGCAAACAATTCATTTGTTTGTCAGTCGCCATCAGTAGTCTCGTCTTACCACCCGTCATGAGCGCACCGCAAAAAACCGGTAAAAAATTGTTTAACTGTTGAATTTTTTGCTCACAACGTTTTAAATCAATGGGGCGATGAAAGGTTTCTCTATGTGGATTCTTAAGACCCCAATTAAGTAATGAAAGGGTTGCATTATGGGAATGTTTTTAATTTTAATTTATTGATTAATTAAGTATTTGACTTGATATTTAATTATATTTTTTTGAATTACATTTTGCTGATAGGGTTTAATTAAATATTTTAAAGAGTCTTTTGTAGTATTAAATGTTTATTTCTTTTATATAAGTACTACCGTCTGAAATAACGTACTCTAAACTTTACAAAAAACCGTCTTTCATGTTGTTTCTAATAATAATATAAACCTTTTTTATACTCTTCACTATTGTGGAAGTCTTTGGTAGTAGGATCAATTGGGATTCATCTGAAAAGCTACTTTATAAAAAAATATTTAGTATAAGAAGTACATACTTTGAATTTTACTCTGCAAGTTGTTAAATGATTATTTTGTTAATTTTAAACTGACTACTACTCCAATATACTTAACAAAGTTCATAAGACTGGCTGACAGACAACGTAGAGCTTAAACCGATGGATTAAACATGAAATTCGTCACAGGACTTCCTTATATACAAGGAAGAATTTTTTAGAATTAATTTCCTATAGTGATAAAAAATAGAATGATTCCTGAGATGTTGCTGATTATGAAATTCCATATCGGGCATTCGGTTCGGCTACTCTATATTAATAAATATGTAGTTCTGTCTATCATTTTTTTCCAAATTTTCTAATAGACTTCTATTATAAAGTACACTGATTACAAAAACGACATTAATTTAATTTTTATCTTGGTATTTTTTTTATGAAATTTTGTACACAGCTTATGTTATTCCTCAATTGATAGGATATAGGAATTGTCAACAATATAAATACGAAAATAATTACATTCTTTTTGTCATTATAGGTTTGGCGTTGTGACCACAATCTGATGTTAAGTGACGATGTGGCCCAAGATGATAACACGCTAAACCTAGTGGTAAACTGGCTCACAAGTGCAGCTGCCGGAATACACCTATAGGTGCTTGGCGACAGATTTCAACTTGAGGGTGGTAGCTAACCATGCAACCATGCTATGGTTTCCTCACGATGTTTTCCTTCACCGATCGCTCAGGCTCATTGCAGGGATTCGAACTCACGTCAATCGACGCGAAGTCGTACAAGCTACCACTGAGCCATCATTGCTTCAAAATTTAAATTACTGTATAATAAACGCGTACGGAGCCGCGGGGCACCGCTAGTTTGTCATAAATTTATAAGAAAGCGAATTACATAAAACTGGTTTCTTTTTCTAATTCAAGACAATGTAGAGGTCAACAGCATATAACAATAAATAAATGTCGACAGAGGCCCTACGGCGCGGTGAGGCAGCTAGATTTCACGCCGGTTCATTTCCTTCAACACTTGCTCAAACAATGCTCTAGATCGAATATAATGAACGCAACAATCGCCAAGTTATGTGGAGCCCGGCAATAAATTAAGATTAGAAATGTATAAACAAATTAGAGGTAAGAATACAATTTATTTTTCTTTTCCTGCTTAATAGTATATACAGCTACTTTAATAACTGAAGTGTGAATTGATACTATTTCAACAGTTATTTAAATTTAAATAATAAATATCGTACATTGGACGTGTTACACGGTGATTCCACCCGTTTTGAATTTAATCGACAAACCCCTCCCTCGTCCCGCCGCCACCAACTCACTCGTGGCTTATCGTTGTTCCCACTTCCCGTACTTGCTTACTGCTCAGCTCTCTAGGCTCGTACCGTGATGTTTTTCGAATCTGACTGACAGTTCCTTAGATTAGCGTGTTCAAACAAAGAAATATTTTTTTTACTTATGTAATACTAGCTGTGCCCGCGACTCCGCTTACGTGGACTACAAAAAATCGTCGGTCGAGCGCACCCGTGAACGTGCTGCCACCGCTCAAAAACCGGAAACCAAAAATGCTTATCGTGGGTGATCCTTAGAAGATAAATACATATATGCTATCACTGTCTTTTTTGTGGGACTTTTTAAGATCTACAATTATGTAGAATATTCATTTGGTATATCTCGTATGGTTTACTCAGCGCAAGCCATTTAATCGCCCCAAAAGAGTCTTTTTTCCGAATTGATTCACCATTATCGTCACTGCTCATTTCGTATTTTAGTTTATCTTACAAAATATATCCCATAATCTGACCAGATAGTATAGCTACGAATTAAAAAAATAAAAATAAAAACATGTAAATCGAATAAGTGGTTTTCTAATATGTAATATATATGTACTATAATATATACCTATAGATTAGTATAGATACGGAAATAAATCGATTACTTTTAGTAATTTTCGAAATCTCCATACATATAGACTATTATTAAGGTTCGAATAAAATACCAAAACCGAAAGGTAAATGAGGGGAAAAACTTTACGGTACCAAAAAAATCCTTATTGAAAAATAACATCAGCAATAGTATAACATTGTATTCGAATTGAATAACCTGGAAATTCTGTTATAACTTTATCGATTTGTGGTAAGTTCATGTTTAGCAATCTGTCAGCCTGCTGCTTGAAGCTTTACGACTCATTCTTGTACTGTTGTTTATAGTGCTATTCGAGGGCACATTTCCATGGGAAAAGATTTTGAAATCAACAGCTCCGTCGGCGATAACAAATCGGTTATAAAACCACCATAAATCTTATATTACAAAACTAGCTTCCGAACAAGGCTTCCCTTGCGATATTTTATCATTTTATAGTAGGGCTGTTCCTGATTGTAAGCACACTACAATCCAGAAACAATGGTTACTACAGAGAAATGAGGAATCCATCGCTGGACATCATTTTCATATCCACTTGTAAGCGCTACTTGTCAGCTGGATATACAGCAATAAAGATACCATTAACGGCTGTTCTTCAATAAAGAATTACGCTGTGTTGTTATTTTTGAACTTTCGAGTGTGGGCAGCGTGAAGTTCCCTCTCTTACACATATATTGATGGTTGCATAATGCTTGCTTGTTCATTCATACGTTTCGATAACACTGGCTAACCATTGTCATTGTCAACAATGATTACGAACAACGGATAATCGACAACAGAATAACTATGTCTTCAATAATTTCTTATTCTTTGCATAGGAATAATGCATTATTACATTTTTGTAATAATGACCATTTAATACAGCAAGTGAAAGTTAATATGACGGGCTTATCACAATATGCATGTTGGACGCGACCCTATCGGATACAGATTCCTACTACCCCGCTTAATTACTGGATATAGGTACACCAGTTAACTCCGGAACGCGACAAAACTTAGCGTGTCACTATAGCGGATGTTACATGTGTCGTGTCTTACCACTCAACATAGTTCTATACCTACTATTAAGAATCTTTCAATTTTTTTATGTATTTGAATTAATAGGCAAATAATTACTTACGTAAATATATATAATAAATTACGAGAACTTCATCAAAATTCATTTGGTAGTTTTTACGCGAAACACTTTTATATTTTTAAATATTACATGTTAATTTGTCTACATTTCCAATGAAAATAGTTTGTATTACGGTCAATAGTCAGTTAGGTTGATAATATAGTTTACTACCCAGGGTGTGTCGATAATAAGGACAACATATCATTATTAACTACAATTTCAAAGTTTCTCTATTTTTATCGTATTCTTACGATCGTATACTTCCAATTTGTATTTTGCAATTTGTATGTTTGTTTAAAAAGTCGTAAAACTTCGCTAGAAAACTTTTGGAGTTTACACATTTACAGTACATTTAGTACGAGACGTCTAAAGAATTTAGTTAAGAAACTGACATTTATCTTTTAACGAAATTTATTTAATATGTTATTAACATTTTAATACTATTGTGTTTCTTCATTACATCAATGAGTTACATATGTGTTTTGAAAATGTTCTTATACTAATTAACATTTTTGGATGTGCTAGTGCTTATCTTCTAAAAGTATTCATAACTCGATATTAATGTAAGAAATAATTATTGATATTAGTTACAGCTTCCGTACAACACGGGTAGATATCAATTCTTTACTATATGTAGATTGTGTAGGTACTACGATCAATGAGACGACGTGTTCGAGTATTGTTGGCCTCTTCACCACAACATTATCGGATTACTTGAGGTATAAAAATATTCCTGGTCGGTTACAAAATAGCTGATATATTTTTTTTAATACACATAGTTTCATGAGATTCATAACTTTCAATATTTAAGAGAATATTAATAAAGCTGAGAATAAAGAAGATATTAATATAATGAAGAATTGAAGATAGGGCTGTTCAAACTTATTGCTTCGACGATCTACCACAAAATATTTAGCTAACAAGTGATCGACTGCTACCAACTAAATACGAAAGAAAAACACATAATGTGTATGAAATGGCTTTTACTACACTAATAATTAATTAGGTACAAAGTGAAAGTACGAATTTACGAATCACAAATGTTTATTGGATGTTGATGCGTATTGATGCGTGGTACTGCATATCATTCGCGTAATTTTCGTAGCACGACACGTATTTACTGAGTAGGTAATAACCGCAAGCAAGATGACAGGTGTTCATTATTTTCATTTCTCAAAATGCTGATCCGCACAAATAAGGTGATCTGAGCAGTCAAGTTAACTGAAAGGCTTTTTCTTTCAACAGCAGGTATATAGAGACCAAAATTTAGATATAGATGCACCGGCTTTAAGATGTTTATAGGAAATTATCTATAATATCTCATTTTGGATTGGCTTGGATATAGTTAGTCTTAAATAACTTTTCTGTAATTCCAGCAATCGATTTAGCTGATCGACGTTTTGGGCACCCCTGCTTTAAGACATGTCTACTTTAGGAAATGTCTTAAAGCACGATTCCCTCACGGCTATCACGGCAGACTTTCTTCCGGGAGATCGACTATTCAAAATCACTTATTGGCAGACTTCATCTGAGATTCAAATATAGCACCAAAACGCGATATGGTTGATTTTTATATAGACTATCGTTACTAGCAAAAACCGGCAGAAGATCGTATAGAAAAAAGTTGTCACTAAGTAGCTAAGTCCATGAAATCATCTTGCTTAGAAAACTCTGTTGTGCGGATCTTAAGGCATGACTTGAACTGAAAATTAATGATTTATTTAGGAGTACTGAAAGTGACCGTAGTAGCCCAGCTATGATGTGGCTTGACAAGTTACCAAAAATTGCTTTTACGACGCTGAAAAGCATATTTCGTAGATGGTTACATCTCAACTATAAAGACTACAAAATTTCAATACACATTTACATATATGGTAAAAATGACCAAGACAATAACAAAAATACTTTAAAATAAAAGCAATTACCACTACATAGTTAAATTTTCCTCGATGACATCATTGTCTGGGTAAGGAATGTCTACAATCTACATACCAACAACCGAATAGATTTCTTTTAATACCTGCTAATTAACACAGACAATGCTTCCTATCATAATTAATCGCACTTTCACACATTTCATCCAAACCGGAAATTGTATTGTTTACTCGACAGGATTCGGGTTTCTATGTTGCCTATCACATTTGCCGGCCATGTAGGTACGATACCGACATTCTGAGCTCGATGTCTATAAAACCGACTACAGTACAGAAGGATTACTACAGTCCGGATGTAGACATAATTGGAAAGTATTAATTTTATGACATTACTGCGTCTTGTTGACACATAAATAAGATTAAAAAAAACCAATCTATATCCATTAGGACATTATTTTATGTTCGATAAAAGAAAAAATCGTATAAATAGATAAAATAAAATTAATATTGCAGAAGAATTATATGAAACAATTTTATTATGAGGTTAAAATAATGCACTACAGTTAATATCACATAATCTCAAAAATATTATTTAGATACAAAACTATAGCATGCATAATTATTTACAAAAAATTAAATGAATACTTAGCAATAACAGTAATTCACCTTTACTAAGAGCACCTTTACTAGAGCAAGCTTACACATAGTATCTCCGATACAAATATTTCACTGTCAGTTTCAAATAAAATTTCTGTTCATAAACAAACTAGCACCAACCAACGACTTTCTTCGCGTTCATAAAAAAATAATTTCTTAATAATAATAAAATATAAGCTTTAGCACTCAGGGACAATGTAGCTGCTTCCGATTAGTAATAAAATTTAGAATCTGATCAGTACTTATAGAGGTTACTTCTTATAAACATATTTATAAAATGTACCTCTTTATAATATCTGTGATAGTACAGAGTGAGGCTTCTGCCGCGCTTCGTCCATCTCTCGCGACTGTGTCATGTACCTGCCGGTATGATTTGTGATCGCAAGCCGATAGCTATTTCGGGTAAAACAAATATTCCTGTGCCGCTTTCATTTTTGACCGCGAATAATAATAAACAAAATGCGCCGGATATAATGAAAGTTTTGTTTTGACTTTCCGATGATTGATTTTATTAGTTATTGGAATATTAATGAGGAACGCGTTAATGGCTGGTTAATGATGATGTACAAGCGTTTGATGCCTAGATCTTGTTAGCTTAGCTTATACGAATTAGGTAGTTGCGTACCTATAATTACGTTTAATGGTTGTAAACATAAAAATATTATCGTGCCAACATCAACAGTTATTAACTTTTTATAAGTATTATGCAGCGTAATAAATATAATTAGATATTTATTGTGAATAAGATTATACAATATACCGAAAATATAAAAATACAGTATTCCATATTTCAAAAGATAGTATGAATGATAGAAATGTGATTATATAGATCCATAGCATAGATTGTTATGGATATTTAAAATAACAACCAAATCGAATCATTAGATTTGTGTCATAAAAATGGACAGGCTGATTATTATTCTTATAAGCTTTTAAACATAGCTCAGTGGATAATGAATGGGTTCGGGTTGCATGGAGAGACACGCCTAGGATCATGTTTTTTTTATTTTATTTTCATATTGAATACCATCTCTATAAAAGTTTGACAATGAAAGAATACGCGAGAACATTCAAACTTCAATAAAAATAAAATCAACCCTTCAACGTATCCAGTGCAATCAAATTCATGTCTATAATTAAAATTGACATAAGCTATTCTACTCGGATATTTCTGAATACGAACTTTTTTCTGTAATATAACTATTGTTACTTGAAGACGTCGACGTGTTAACAACACATTACATCATAAATTCAAACCAACAGGTGCTTACAGGTTTTAAACTTGAGGCTTGTAACTAGGTAGACCGGCACAACAAAATGTTACCCATATTGTGTTTTCAAGAAAATGTTTTCCATAACATCAGACCACTCGTATAATTCACACTAACGTCGGCATTAAATACAAGGTCAATTTAAAATATTATTCATACCATTTGTTGAGGATTTCTTGGTTTACGATGCGCTCGAGGCACTTTCAGACCGGTGACACCTTCCAAGACATCGGCGAGAAGGAGGCCGTCGGCGCAGTCCCGCGCCAAACCACCTCCAGACGTGCCCGCTCGTCGGCGCGATCGGGCACGCTCGAGGTAGTGATTCGCCCAGTCAGTGTAAATCTGTCAAGATAATTAATTATTATATAAAATCATTTTTTTATATTTACTAATATGGCAAATAAGCATACGACCTGATTGATGGTAAGCGGCTACCGTAGCCTATGGACGCTTATAATATCATAGGTATCAAATATAGCCCGTTGCCGACCTTGAACAACAACCAAACTACATCACGTAAAATGCCGCCAATATTAGGTACGTAATATAGGTCTATATAAAATTAGTTTATGAATAAAAATCACAACGTGACGGATTAAGATCTCGTCAGAAACTATCAACTTAAAACTTCAAAAAAAAACTTTTATCCGAAAGTTGGAATTTATTTTATAAAACTATTTTATTATTCATGGTACTCAATTTGACAGTTTCTCTATTAACAATATTCTGTATAATAATAATAACAAGACGTTATTTGAGAACGTTTATATTTAACAAGAAGTCTGACAGAATATTTTAAAAGTTAACAATTAGGTAAACATACGGGTAAACAGAATTTTTCATTAATAAAAATAAACTCATTAAAAATGCACAGTAATTTTTGAATAACAACAACGTGACTGTATTACTTTTACAAGATTACTAAAATTATAAGTTTTAATAAAAAAAATAGTACAGACACAAACATAATGCGTAATTATTTAAAAGTTTTAGAGTCAATCGAATTATCAATCGTTGTTGCAACATATTTAAAATATTACATTTTAATTTTAAAACCAGTTACCACAATTTTACTCTTAACAGCAACGCGTGGTATTTGCATTTTTAATAAATAAATAAAAATCTAATAATGCCTATTATAATACCCGACTATGGTAATGAAACATGAAAAATATAACTGACAGTCTAAATTTAAATCATATAAAATTTATTTTTTAATTTTTGTTTTGTTTTGGTTTTATTTTTTGAAATACATATTGTTTATTTAAAAAAAAGCGAGTTGCAAATTAAAATCTAGTTATGATAAAAGCTCCATTTCTTAAAGAATGTGATTCTTCGCAGAATTGGTTCAAACATTGTTTTGCATACCCGTAGGTATATACCAAAATGACTAATAAAGTCAAGTAGATAAGGTTTTGATGGTACAATGTAAAAATGTCACAAAGAAATTAACGACAATTCACCACACGGCGCGGTAGCCCACAAAGATTTAAAGGCGCGTGTAATTTAAACAAAGTGAGTAATGATTGTAATGATATCAAAGTACGTCATAAAATGGTATCAATTTATCGTATGCAAATAACTGACGACATATTTTTCATGAATATATTATTGTTTTTACTGTATTAGGATAAATATAACTACTCGAAAATGTAACTTACGGAAGGAATTTTTAAATACACTCATTTCAAGTTGAACATTTACTTATATCTATAATTATTTCGTCATCACCTTACTATTTATATGGGTAATAAAAATAGTTTTTTTATAATTATTATATTCAAAAGATTTATTTGATTTTTTAATTACGAATTTGGATCAATATATAATGATGATATTAATTTATTTACAGATGTGGAGGAAATTATCTATTTAAAAATCTTTCTAATAAAAATATGTAGATTGGTTCTTCACACTAATTTAAAAAAAACGTATTGTATAAATTGAAATCTATAATAATAATATAAAGGGAGAGTGCGAATTTTGTGGGCCAATTTGTGTATATGTGGAGGGTAATCTTTGGAACTACCAGTCAGCATTTATAGCCTATTTATTGAGGAAGGTTGTAAGTAGGGTTGTCTACTATATGATATAGTATCCTACTACGCTAGGCATCCGAATACTATTCCATAAAAAAATATACAGATGGAGATACTACTATATGTTTATTGGATATTTTCTATATTCCAAAATGATCTCTTTCGGAACAAGATTTGATATGCCATTGTCAGTTTGAGTATTTGTCATTATCATCATTATCTGTAGGTCAAGTAGTAAAAATATTCCTTTAAAAAATAAAATATTTATTTGAAACCTAGTATTATTTTTTCCATAAAATACTATATATTTGCTATAAAAGTGTTGGCAACCCTACTTGTACGTCATATTTTCACGCTACGACTATAAAGAGTGAAGCGTTAACCAGGAATGTCACACAATTTGATAAGCTGTAGACAAGTACGGGAAGATTGATCAAGATGGAAAGTGATAACAACGATAGGCTACACGGATGCGTGTACACGGCGTGGTGGAGATTTATTAGAATTAGTTTAACACGTGTGAAACCGTGCTTTACAGCTAGTATATTAAATACCTACCGTTCTTACTTCGCCGTAACTCTGAATCACAAAAAGAGACATGTATTTTTTTATGTAGTACAGGGACAGCATTATTATTCCGACTGTAAAAAGTTCCATTGTACAGAAGCCAATAAGCGTGTGAGGTCATGTTTAAGTTAATAAGTGAAGTTTACGAATTACATATACATATAAACATTCGGGGTCGTACGGTGTTAATCATCGTACAAGCTACAAATTGTAACGATCTTTAAAGATGTTTGAGTAATATTTATTAACTATACCTATCATTAGATTTAGGTTAGGTTTTAAGTTCTTAATAAAATCCCCAGTACATTAATGATTTGTCGGACAATAACTTAAAGGACCATGTAAAGCCGGTTTTACTTTCAAAAGGTTATTATAGGGTGAATCATTAATAATATCAATTGATTTTATTGATGTTCAAATGAAGTTATAAACATAAAAGTTATAACTTAAAACAGTACTTCTTTTAGGATTATAATTTCTATACGGAACATGTATATATAGTACTACCGTGGTTGGTAGCCCTATTTATTTAAGTAGTGTTGTTTGCATAAGACAATATCATTTTAAATATAAATTTATAAAAAAAAATATACGACTGCTTGTTGCTTTAAATATTATATATCTTGTCATTGAACGACAACAAAATAATAAATTTGCCATGTAATATCGTATTGATTTACACTATTTTTTTTTAGTTTAAATACGATCTCAGAATAACATTGGGCATGTAACTTGACATTGACCCAAAGTAAGTTGGAATTATTTTCTGTTATCAACAATTCTTCGCAAATAAACTTGTACGACGTAACTTAACTCATGATTGGTTATGAGGCAACTGGTATATTAATACTTTACTCTTGGTAAGCATTTAATGAAAACATGTGTACGCATGCGTACGCTGTGAATTCTTAAAAGGATTAAGCCATATTCGAGTTAATTTGCAGCAGAATGGGGACAAGTGGCAGCGACGGTCCGTCGCCACGCCGCGCCGCGCCGCGCCGGTGATATGAGACTCTCAGACTAGTTCATACTTGTGTGATGGCGCTCCGGACTTATTAATACGATCAAGATGACTTTAATAGCTCCTAATAGCTTTTCGATTACATAACTGCTGTTCTAAATACATAATGAAAATGAAAAGCTCGGTATTTGAAATTTTCGATGTTTAACAAATTCTGATTGATGTTATAGATTTTGTTAATCTAGATTTATTCATAAATTTTTAGATACTGGTAATTATCATAGTTAGTATTGTAGTATGGCAAAGTGATGCCACTGTGCTTGATAAGCACAAAAATAACGGCGACGACCAAGAGATCGGCAATCCATCGCAAGCCAAGAGATAGTCACTGTGACGGGTTTATAGGCATGACTATTGGTTGCGATCCAGGTGGGTACAGATTCCCACTACTCCAGGTTATTACTGGATATACAACGGCTGATTCCGGAACACAACCACAGTCTTACTTAGCACTCAATAAAACTTTTTTTTCTATAGGTAAGTAAAACTCAAAACTTTTTTTTTCTATTAAACATCTCTTAAAATAATAGCAAATGTACATAAGAGAAGTAGGTACATAGTCCCTTTTCGCATTTTCTCACCATATAATTCGATAAGATAATTTTATTGGATTAAAATTAACGTCAAAATGACAGCCGTTTTTCTGCTGTCAAATACTTTGTTCCTTAATAATTAACTTTATAATACTCGTATAACTTAATGAACATCGATCAGCGTAGAGCACATTTATACCGCATTTACAAGTTTCAGATTGTATAATTTTTTTTTTGCGTCATCCAAAAATTCGGTATTATCTTCTATCCTTGTTCTTCAAATTGGCTAAATCGCGTCTAATGTCTAAAAACATCGGTGATCAACGAGAAATAAGATTTATTGACAATCACCGAGATCACGCTGGCATTTGTATTTGTATATTGTTTTGTTTCTACACAAAAAAAAGTCTATTTCAAAAACGCTGAAATTATTATTTTCATTAAGAACAAAACAACGCAGATTTCACTTTATTCTAATATTCAAAATGTTTTACTCAAGCAAGAATATTATTTCGCCTTGCCAAATAACAAAAAAATGGTATAAAAATTACTGTTAAAATTACAAATGATTTTGAAACATTTCACTTCAAAGTAACAAACAAACTTTATTTATATTTTTTATAAAATTAAACATGCTCTTGGCTTTTTTTGTTTATAATTTCTTCCTAAATTTGACGTTCAGTAATTTTTAGTACCTATAGAATAATAATAAAAATAAAAGTGAAGAAGTAACTTAGTGTATATTTTATTAAGACGAAAAATTTAAAAGCACCTCGTTATTAAATCCAATATTAATCCATTGTTTACGAAAGTGTTATAAAATAAAGTTTTATGTACATATAACAATTTTTTGTATAATCTGTGCAATGTATTCGTTCTACAAATATAATTAACGCTTACAATTGCAAGTATACCGTCCTTAAAATGTAAGCCCGGGTAAAATAAACAAGTACAATGCTAACTTATACTGTGTATAGAGTATTCCCCAGACGCCTGCATTTGGGCTGGTTGGTTCCCGGCAACAAAATGTATACGCAGACGTATTGTTTAAAATACAAATAAACAATGTCGAAGAACAATCATTTTCAAGTGAATTGCAAAAGTCAAAATGTTTCTGAATTAATTTCACTTTTGCAACATTATGAAAAAATGTGTCAATATTATGAATAGCTACTATTACTGTTACTGTGAAATTGTATAGTTACGTGTGTTATACATCTTAGGGGTTGATCATAAAATACCACCCGTACATAATATATGGCAATTACACAAATTTCGATATTTTTAAATATTTACTATTCGTAATAACGAAACTTTAACAAATCAATTAATATCTGTAATAACGAACATTTACATTATTTCTGTTACGTGTGGAAATATAACAAGTTATTAAGCCATTATGTCGGAAATATACACGTAAAAATATTTATATATTTACAAATATGAATCGAAAGATTTTCTATCGTATAAAAAAAGAGAAAAATTTGCGAAATTGTTTGATAAGCTGCTCATGTCATGTTACCCCCTCGACCCCCATTGTCACATCTTGTCACAGTAAACGACACCCCTCCCCCATAGGTGCGAACGTATTTTATGAACGGCCCCTCATCACCCTGTTGTAGTTTTCTTTCCTAAACATTTTCATAGATTCCGTAGATTTAGAAAAAAATTATAAAATAAAGCTTGCTTTTTTATAATTTTCATGTGATCAGTAGTGATATTGTTTTGTTTGGTCTAATGGATTAGTAGCACTATGGGACAAAATTGAGACATAAAGAAAGAATGAATTGTGTTTACTTTGAATTGGCAGACTATTATGACACCAGTAAAGTATATTTTCAAAAGAGGCTATATATATTTGTTTTCCATCCACCTGAATGTTTTGATAAAAGATGCACGCCGAATTAATATTTGTGTCGGATTTCCGTAAACATTTGTTTGTTGCTTTGCACAACGTTCAACTTTATGGGCGATAAAGTTTGTTCTTTGATGAGCAGATATTAATTTATAATTCCTTGAATGTTGATCACATGAATTTAGTATTGATCTTATGTAACATTATGTTTTATGAAATATCAGATCACAAGGGTGGTCCACTGACCCAGTCATAAAATACCTATACAAGCAACTAGAGCAAGTTATAAATATAATAATCATAAAATGTGTTATCCGTTTCTACATATCGTACTTTTAAATATTTAGGTAGTAAAATAATAATATACACCCAAGTATATGAGCAATAAGAAAAAAAAAACTCGAATTTTTAATTGAATTTCGCGTACTTAATCTCTTTTTTTACAAATCTAGATCACTGTTACTATATTGTATACTTAATATTTATTATAAAAATATGACGTCTAAAGTGCAACAAATGAAATTAAATTATAGGTAATTTAAACGAAATTTATTTGCATCATCCACTTGAATGAGATTAACAGTTGTTACGTTTTTCTGCAACAAAAAGCGTTTGTTACGTAACTTTTTAATGTGAATCTGAAACTAATTGTGGAAAAGTAAAAAACAAAAAGTAAAATGTTAGTGACTAAAACGATAAAAGAGATGGTCGTACCCGTAAACTCAAATTTTTATATAAGGAATAAATGATAGAGGTGTTAAACAAATCATATTCATAATGAAAAATGAATAAATTAAAAACAATATTCTGGATCATTAGAGTTGAGAAAGTGGTAATTCACTCAGCTTGTTTACTAGTAGACTTTTTAGAGAATATCAAATAGTGGTAATGTGCGGTATAGAGTTGCAAAGAGTGGTGGAACCGGTGCAAGTTTCAACTGCGAGACCATTACTATCTCACCTATTTCTGCCACAAAGCAATACTCGCGCTGCTGTACTCTGGTCTGGTTGATTACACAAAGCATTAGGCTGCAGTAACCGCTTAACATCAGGTAGATTGAACGTCTGTTTGCTACATAATAACATTAAAAAGTATTACAACAACATGAATTGAAATTCGAGATTATTAGTAATACTAACAAAACGGGTTTAATAAACATTTGTTTAAATTTTAGTAATTAGCAAATAATAAATATCAATTTATTCCTTCCTAATTGTTTGGAATTTAGCACTAAAATTAATCTTCCATTTGAGCCAATATAAATTAATTGAGGCTTAAGTGAAATACCGGGCAACTGATGCATTTGCATGTTTGTATAAATATATTTGATTTGCATAATTCAACTTTAACTTCCATGTTTACAAAGAAAAACAAACCTTTCGTGATATAGGTAGGTTTATATGAAATCAAATAATTTGTTGATGATTAATGATGCATAAGTTTGTGTTTTGTAATATGACACAATACTACGCTAAACGCTAGTTTGCATCAAAACAAAGTGTCGTTTTAGGTAGGCGCGATTATAAGCGTTTTAAGCGCGGAAGCTAAATGAGGTCACATCGCTTTTAATCGGATAGCGCGGAAGGGGATCGGCCACGTCTAAGATTTTTCCAAAGTAACATGTTGTCTCTCGGCATGGGTTTCGCCAGGATTTTAGCCAGGGAAAGGGAAAAGTAATGTTAATAAAATATATATACTAGGTTCACAAAATTATTTACTCTTCCTTTTGGCAACACTCCGACTAAGCCCTTACCACAATACCTTGCTAGGGTGTGGGGGGAGCTGTCCTTCCATTTCTGTACCTGGCTACATCCATGTCTCTCGGTGCTCGCCGTTGTTTTTAATTCTCCTGTGCTTACAAATAAGCACATTGACGTCACATTGCCGTGCTACTATAAAAACAATGAAGCAATGATGGCTCTGTGGTAGCGTGTATAATACGACTTCGCGTCGATTGACGTGAGTTCGAATCCCTGCAATGAGCCTGAGCTTTCGGTGAAGGGTAACATCGTGAGGAAACCATAGCATGGTGGTAGGGCTTTTTCAAATGCCCGCCTGGTTAGCTACCACCCTCAAGTTTAAAATCTGTCGCCGAGCACCAATAGGTGTGTTCCGGCAGCTGCACTTGAGAGCCAGTTTTCCACTAGGTTTAGCGTGTTATCACATTAGGCCACATCGTCTCTTAACATCAGGTGAGATTGTGGCAACAACGCTAAACCTATAACGTTAAAAAAAGTTGTTTGGTTATAACAAAATAAGATTTACCTTTATTAATACCTCAGTGGAACATTTACTTGGAGCAATCATTTATCAATTGTCTAATATGCATCCTTTATTCATACAAAGAAATGGATCAAGGTCAATACGGTAAGTTGTTATAGCAAATTTGCACAAGCGGTCTCATCTCAATTTTTCAATTTGTCAGATAAAAGATTTATGTGTTTTTATTACCTGTACAATAGAGCGAGTTTGTCGTGTGACATCATCTGTTGAGCCCTGGATTGACCGAGGGGCTCTAATGCAGGTCGGGATCATGTCGTCACACTCTCATCGAATTTAGATACGACGTCATTGTGATAAACCAAAAAAAAAACATTAAAAATATCGTGATAACGTTACACTTATCATCATTTCCAGTAACTCCATAATACTCTGTATACAATAAGATTAATATAATAACACTTTTGCCGCACTTTGGATGTTTCTGAGCAACGCCAAATGTTACAATGACTAGCTTCCTGTACCTACACGTCATATCAAATAACATACTTTTTTTTTTAACGTAGCACGGCATAGTGACTACACTGTACCTGTTGGTGAGCACAGTGCAATCCAATAACATCGGCGACTACCGCTGGATTTATAATACAGTCGTCGCTGTCATGCCGGCCTGCTTAAATATCTCTTCACGTTGTGTTTGAAGGACTCCATATTGTAGGAAGGAGGGAAAAACACTGGCCGGGAGACGGTTCCACAGCCCCACAGTATGGCAAAGATACAACGTAGCAAATTTCTTTGTTCGAGCCGAGATGGAGGTTACTGTAAAGCTGTGGCTCCGGAGACCAGCGCGTGTGGTTCTATTATGAAAGGGAGAAGAGGGAATTATATATATATATATATATATATATATATATATATATTTATATATATAGAGTTTAATATAATATTTAAGAGAATCGTCGATGAAATTATGGAAACAGTACTAATGACTTAGTATCCGTACTATTGACTTTATGACTATTGGCTGAACGCAATAGCAAGAGATGTGCTCTGTGACCGCACGCACTTTATAAGCAGGCTACGACCTTCTTAAGGGCATTCTTACTTAAGCCGTAGGTGGCTGAGTGCCTTAAGCGCTCGCCCCCAAGTCCGGTGAAGCTGTAAAAGCCGTTCGAGGCTCCTGGGCCCTTATGGCTACAGTATAGTCAGATCGAAAAAAAAAAAAAATTAAGCCGTGGAAAGTAACATTTTAGTACGAGGTGTTGGGTAGTGAAGACCTGCAATTATTAAGTCAACTATAAATAAACACTGTTCCTGATTGACGTCACGTTGCCCGCCTTGGCTACGTTATACCAATATCGTTACCCAAAATAAAAATAGCGAATAGAGGTATAAAGCATATTATTCTTTAGTTAAAAATAACAGCGTATTTTACTCTATGAAATTATAGACAAACTAGCAACAACCCGCGACTTTGTTCGCTTTAATTACAAGATAAAATGTAATGACAATAAATTATACCCTATGACACTTGTAAAGAACTTTTCTTTATATCAATGAAAGTATTTCATTATTAGTGATAGTACTTCCGGAGATAGCCTCATACAAACTTTACCTCTTTATAGTAATAGTATAGATATACAATATGGTATCAAAAATGTTAAAAGCATTTTAGGTCATAATATACATATAATAAAATTGAAGCATCTATTTGTATTGATTGCGGTAGTCGCTTACCATCAGGCGGCCCGTATGCTTGTTTACCACCTTTGTAGTATAAAAAAGGTTAGTTTTATTTTAGAAATATAATTTGAGTTCCGTGCATATAAAGTAATGTTCTTTTTGAAGTCGACGCAAGCGGAGGCGCGGGCACACCTAGTAATAGGGCACACCTAATAATATGTACTTCCAGCAACAATTAATTCGTATTTAAACAATTTTTTCAAGTTAATATGTTTTAACGTTTGACCGTAATTTCACTTTTTTTTTAAACTACAATGGTGGCAAACAGTCAAAAGGCCCGCCTGATAGTTGGCTACCGTTACCTATGGACGCTTATGTTATCATAGGTATTACTAGCATGTTGCCGATCTTGAACCCCCTACCCAAAGGAGCCCTGGAATCCTTACTCACCGCAGGAACACAAGACAAGCTGCAATCTTCTGCAAGGTGAAGGTATTCCACCAGTCGGGCTGACCCAAGTAGAGAGAAATCTCCAAGGAAAATTTCTCTATGCCCTTTCTTTTTTTAAAAACCTTATGTTAAGTTACGAAAAAGGTAATACACTAAGCCTAAAGGGCATCAAATCAGCTTAAGTGCAGCTGCCGAAAGATAGCTATATTATGTGCTTGGCAACAGATTTTCAACTTGTTGGTGGTAACATTAGAAAATACCTTACCACCATGATATGGTTCGATACTTTTTTTCCTTCATCGACAGCTCAGATTCATTGTAAGATTTGAACCCACATCGATTGACGTGGTGTCTAAGCACGCTACCACTAATCAATGACCGTTTTAAAACAAGCAGTAGTCCATTATTCTTCCTAATGTATTCTACTAAGTTGCCGTATGTTTTTCTCCAACGTGTTTAGAGATGCGACGACACAATGATTAATATAAACCAATGTAGACTGACCTATAGAGATGTTTAAACGTTCACAAATATAAAGTTATAGAGACGGTGTGTCACGGTTCATGAATGAATGGTAACGTCTACACGTCTACTCGATAAAGTTCTGGGAATATTTACGCTACGATCGGCGCCGACTACGCCCACGTCACGGAACATCACTGGGTCAGGGAATGAGCAATACTAGAATAGACCTTCCTCTTGCCAGAGTATACAAAATAATCCTACATGAGTAATCCGCTATACTTGTATGCAAACGTAATTCATTTATCTACTTGTTTTTCAATATTTAGGTATCTGGGTAGAATGTGAAAGATTTTGTAACCCGAAACTTTTTCACTAATGAAAAGATATCTTCTTCTACCAACTTCATTCAAAATAATAAATTTAAGGGTATATAAAACTTCACACCTGAATCCAGGACCACTTGTCTACTAGTGAAATCACTTTTAAGACATAAAGTGTCGTAAACATTTGAATTTTAGTCAAATGTGATAAGTTTATTTTACTCACAAAGCAATCAAGACTTGTAAATCAAACAAAGAGTTTATTATTGTTTTTTTTTTAATCTTAATATAATATTTTTTTTATATATTTTATTTTTTTAATCTTAGCGACAGATTTTCAACTTGATAGTTGAAGGTGCCATTCTATGGTTTCATCACAATTTCCTTTACCAAAAGTTCAGGCACATTTCAGGGATTCGAAATCACGTCGAAAGACGCGGTGTCGTACACGCTATACTGAATCATCATTGCTCAATGCTTAACTGTCGTTAATTTTTTTTAAGGGACAAACATTTTGAACCTTTTACTTGGGATTTATATAGCAAGCGAAAATTTTGCATGTAAAGTTCGGAACAATGAAGAATAGGTACTGTTTTATTTTTGTTATCTCGCATTGTTGCATATAAGATAAACAAAATATTGGGAGAGAGAGGTGGCCGCTAATTGATACGAGCCACCTCCCCTCTTATTTAATGCGTCGCATGATAATGTTATAATATCGCATGAAGATGAGTCGCGTGATGATTATCTATATTAATAAAACTGTAGTTCTGTCGGTGTATGTATTTTTCCAAATTTACACACGATACACGTATAAAGTACATTTTGTTCACGAATACGGGGAGAAACCTCAAGAAGAAAACTTTATCTGTATTTAAAATATGTATGCATTACACATTACACATACGCTACATAGATATACAAACAACTTGGAAGACATGCTTGAATTTGCATAACATTATGAAAGTGTAGGCGCCATGATATCTGAATAATTACATTGAAATGTGCTCGTATACGTTTGAAACAATGATAGGGAACCGTTTAGTGGGAGGATACGTTCATATTTATTTATAACTTATATCTGCATAATGCAATTCCGTATTGAATTTATCTTTCTTAAAACTATTTTTATTAAAAACATTAATTAGCTTTAAAACCGGCCACTAGAAAAATATTTATTAAGAATTAATATATTCATATTAAATAAATTTATATGATAATAATCTTGTTTAAGAGATATTATGGTCTCGCATTCTTTATTTATTTATTGAAAATTAAATTTTAGAGACCAATTTTGTTATTTCGTTATTCTTCAGAATTAGTATAATATTAAAAGTTTATATATTTATTTTGAATTTATCTTATAAGAATTGATTATGGAGGCAGTTGAAACTCTGCAATTTTCAACTGTGCAAGCACCAAAACAACCACTCTTTTTTAACCCCTGTTTTCCGGTCTGAAAGGTGTTACAGTGTAACAGACACTGGTATATGAACCGATTCCAATGCCTCGGAAATACCAATATCTATAAATTTTCAGCAGACTCTGTGTTGAGGTTGAAAAAAATAACTCAGCAGACTCTGTGTTGAGGTTGAAAAATTTTTTAATATTGTTTAAAAATTGCCAAGTGCGTGTCGGGCCACGCGTAGTGTAGGGTTCAGTAGTCTCGCGTCACTTTATGCAGACTTAGGTGGCTTTAAGTCATTTTCAATTGAATTTGTACGTAATTATTTCTCCAAGTAAATTTTATAAGTTGGTCGACCTACTTCGTTAACTTGTAAAGACTACTAGCTGCGATAGTTTTCCTTTTACATTATACATACTACTACCATGATTTTTTCACATATCCAAAAACAACCATTTAACTGGCAGGGGGGACCCTTGACTGTACCAAAAATTAGGATTACGAAAGCTTAATATTTCGCAAAAGGATCCCTTAATCGAAAAATGGTTTTCACACACCTACAATATTTGTGAACGACCTATCCAATGACATGACTTTTGAAGTAAAACTTCTTTAGGCGCGATTAGGGGGTAACTGGACGATAATGCAACGGAAGTCCGTAACGGCAATATAGCGTCATGTTGAAGTAACACTTCTTTATGCGCGACCTGGGGGTAACTGGACGACACGCAACGGAAGTCCGTTACGGCTATATATGCAACGAAAGACCGTTACGGCAATATATGCAACGGAAGTCCATTAAAGCAATATATGCAACGAAAGTCCCTTACGGCAATATATGCAACGGAAGTCCGTTACGGCATTGAAGTAAAATTTCTTTAGGCGCGACTATTACTAACGTATTACATCTTATCACGGATGGTGGTGGTGATAATGAGCGTCGGGGTGCTGGTGATCGTCGGAATGGTGGTGACCGTCAGGATGGGGGGTGACCATTAAAGTTTTACTTCAATCGCGTGTGACGGTTACAAACTTTTTAAGTTTTTGAAGTGAAACTTCTTTACAATCGTGATTTCAAACTCGATGAAACGAAAAAACGAGTCCCTATGGACTCGTGTGTCTCTGTAGACACAAACACGTAAATATATAGGATTGGTCCGATGAGAGAATGAAATAGATCACTTTATTGGTCCTAGTTCTCCTTTTTGTTCGACCGTCGGGGTGGTGATGACCGTCGGGACGGTGGTGACCATCGGGGTGGTGGTGATCGTAGGGAGGATAACTGGACGACAATGCAACGAAAGTCCATTACGACAATACATGCAACGAAAGTCCGTTGCAGCATTGAAGTAACCGTCGGGATGGTGGTAACCGTTAGGGTGGTGTGACCATCGGGGTGGTGGTGTCCGTCGGGATGGTGGTGACCGTTGGGATGGTGGTGATGGTAACCTTTTAAGTTTTACTTCAATAGCGTGCGACGGTTACACGCTTTTATTTTTTTTTCCCTGTGTGCATTTATACATGTGAAGTTTTTTCCGTGTGCGATTAAAACCATGTGTGCAATATTCCACGTGCGGAAAAGATAGCTTATCAATTTTGAAATAACGTGTGCTTCCCGTGTACAAAATTTTATCAAAATCGGTTGTGATTGAATAGTAATTTAGTCTTTTGTAATTCGTTTATTTTATTTATAAAAATATTTGAATATAGTCATGAAGTAAGTTATACTTCCCGAGAACAAAATTTCATCAGAATCGGTTGACAACTATTAAAAAAATATATTTTTTTACGATTCCTAAAAATATTATTGAAAATTCTTATAGCCTATCAATTGACCAATGCCATAAGCTTTCCGTGTGTAAAATTCCATAAGAATTGGGCAACACTTAAATCTGAGCATACGAACAGAATGACAGAGGGTTTTTAAGAGCATATGCCTCTTTCATAGTTCATTGTCCTTTATATAGAATGTCTATAGGAATATTTGGGGAAAAATACATGTACATACAGAACTACACATTTATCATCTATATTAACATAGATGCATTCTTAATTAATATAACAAGGTATGTGAAATGAATTTACTACATGTACTGCTACATCTATTTTGATTAGATATATTTCATAGTATAGTTATAGCTTGAATGAAATGAGATGATCATACGTTTTCACTTTTACTTAATAGTGATAAATTTAATTAACCATGAAATATAAATGATGGTAATTAACAAATAATGCGTTATTTGGTAAAATGATAATTCGTAAAATAAATAAAACCAACGCGGCAACGACATAATTTCAAGAAACGTGTTAAAAGTCTAAAACTCTTAATGAATATTTTAAATATGTGTTGCAAAAAATCTATATTTATAAATCTGTACTTCTGTCTGCACATTTTTATTTATATTTTCCAAAATTTTCTGATAGTTATCGTCTATACATATTATACAATTCAACGTCTGTCTGTTTATTGTCTTTTCAAGTGAAAGCCACTTATCCGATTTACATGTTTTTTATTTTATTTTAATTCATAACTATATTATCTGGCCAGGTTATAGGATATATTTTGTAAGATAAAGAGTAACATTCGAATTAGCAATGACGATAAAGATGAATCAATTCTGAAAACAAAAAACATTTGATGCGTTTGAATGGCTTGCGCTGAGTAAACCATACAAGATATATCCAATTAATGTTTTACACAATTGTAGATCTTAAAAAGACCTACAAAAAGCTAGCAAAATGAAACAGATCACAAATATGACGTTAAAAATTTCTGTATGTTTGTATGCTCAAATTTAACTCAAAACAGCTTAAGCGATTCTTATGAAATTTTGTACACGAGAAGCTTATGCCATTGGTCAAATGATAGGCGCTAAAAAATTTCCATTATACTTTTATAAAATGTAAAAAAGACAAAAATAAATAATTAATTCTCCACTGCTTCTGATGAAATTTTGTACAAAGGAAGTACATATACCTATTTCATTCCATAATTGATAGGCTATAAGCATTGCCAAAATAATGATTATAAATAAAATTACGGTATGACAACAGTTACTTCGTAAAAAACGCGCGGGGAGCCGCGGGGTACCGCTACTTATAACGTAAAAATAAATTCAACATGATTTCTTAGTAAATATGAAATCATTCCTTAAAACCGATGAACTAAATAAATCAAACAGTATTTATAAATAACTTTACTTAGAAACAGCTAACTTTCCATAACAAAGTCTTCGGTAGCGGTTAAACTTAACCACAAAATATAATTAATGCTTTAAGAAAACAACGCGATGCCGTAAGAGGAAAAGAGGACGCCACTAGTTTCTAGCACTCCTTTGAACTGCCCCCTTTGAAATATTATGAACTAATCATCGCTGGCATAATGACAACGTTCTTGCTTAGTTTTATTTTTGGAAAATAGGTTACAGTTTATGTAGGTACAGAACTTATAACGTTCATTCTGTTTTCACAGAGAAACTGTTATTCCTTTAAATTTAAGTAAATTTCAAACATGACTAGAATTACTTTAAAAAAGGCTTGTGTTTAACATGATCACCAGATATAGTAAAATATAGCCTCGAATAAGTACTTTATACCGCCAAAAATAGTAAATGACCACCAGCATTTCGATATTATTAGTATCTGGCGCTCGCTGGCCGCTGCCGCGCCACCGTCTCGCGTTATATCTTAAGCACAAGTCAAACCTAACCAAACCCAACAGCAACGTTTGATAGGCATTAATATCGCATTAATTTACTCTCTAAGATTTGGTGATCGAATCCCTGCAATGAGCCTGAGCTTTCGTTGAAGGAAAACATAGTGAAGAAACCATAGCAAGGTGGTAGGGCTTTTTCTAATGCCCGTCTGGTTATCTACCACCTTCAAGTTAAAAATCTGTCGCCAAGCACCAACAGGTGTGTCCAACCAAGTGGTTTTTGCGTTAAAAGAACATAAACAGATAGACAGAGAGACGTTGAGTTTTATAATATGTATATGGAAGATTTAAGTCAAGCGTAGCCGGTTGGACAAAGTTACTTTAAAGATAGTAAATCGCTGCGGATGGGTTAGCGCAAAGCGGGCGGGCACACGGGCGTCGTCGCGACTGCTTCCGACCCGATGGTGTTTATTTACACGCTTGTCAAAAGTTCGACACACGGTGTGTATTTATAACCGCGGAAGGTGTGCCTCGGAGCAACGAACTTTTGTGACATAATCGTAATATACAACCGTTCGCAATACAGATAATATGACATGGAAAGTTCGAGATGACCAAAATAAATCATAAAAGTCATTAACGTAATCTATACAGATTATAATATCAGATTACAATATAAAGTTCGAAGAGATTGTTTTTTTTTTGTTTAAACGCGCTAATCTCTGGAACTACTAGTTAGATTTGAAAAATTCTTTTTGCGTTTCAATACACATTAATATTCGATATTTTAATAAAATGAGTTCTATTTTTAATATTGATGCACGACATAAATTTCACAACGTTTATTTCTTCAACTGGTAGAAGCCGTAGAAACATTTGCGATGATTTATTCCTGTGGTACAGTCCGAAATAATGTTTATATTTAATTAAAATATATTATTAGACTAAACAATTGTGTTAATATAATCAACGTATTCAATTAACGTAGTGATCACGTTATTAGTATTGATTTTTGGTAATCTTTGAAAACGGACTTTGTCGTGTTGCGCCTATGACTCCCCGCAAAATCATGACAAACATAATATAATTTTATCTATATAATTCATAATTGAATCTATATAATATTTTCGTACTCTGAGACAGAGGTTTTGATAGCATCGAATTACAAATACCTACCTCCATGGATAGCGTCATGTTAAGTAAATTCCTAGAATTTTCATACTGAACACATTCCACAAAAATATGATAATGTTCAAAAGAATTATAATAACAAATAATTCGTATAGACTTTACTTGTGTTTGTGATATATGATAACCAAGATGTATGTAACATGAAATGCTGGTAAAGCTACAGAGTAAAAGCAAAAATAATAAAAGTTAATAAAGTTAAAATAAAATAGGAAGAATCGAGTTCCAATCAAGAATTCCGATTAACTTTTAAATATTGGTAAAAATAAAGTATATTAAATTGAATATATCTTTTCTTATATTATATTGGTTTATAAATAGAACTAGAAAAGTATGTTACATTTCAAAATCAACTAAACTAGACTATACGAAAGGCAATCATAATCTCTCTTTAGTATCACTATCTACGTGTTCGATGGATCATAATAAGGCTTCGATACCAAAACAGGTTTGTGCCGTTATTGTATCCCCGATGTTTGATAAAAGGATGTATCCGCTGGCCTTGGTTGTATGTGGGGCGCAGATGTTCGACCCGACTCCATTGTTACGTGGGCGCGTGCGCTTTGATTGTTACCTATTAGATGATACTAAATTAAAGACTAACAACAAATTGATAGATACATAATCTACTGTTTTTCAAGGACAGATCAGGGCCTTATTCTACTATTTACCCTTAACCCACTTAAGTAGGGTCTACAAAACACATTTTGCCCTTCCTAATAGTCAAATAACTCGACCACAGCTCCACCTATCCCGTTTTTTCCTGATAACTTTTTCATGACGATAAACAAAAAAAAAAAGAATCACGCATATCCATCCTTAGAATCGTGAGTTATGGTTTATATTTATATACATTACATCATTACCGACAATCCATCCATACCTTCCCAGTCCTTGCTTCTATATCCGTCCGTCACAATTAACCATTTTATTTTTATCTTTTTTCGAATTGACTATACTGTTATTCTTAAGGGCTCTGGAGTCATTAGAGGCTTTGACAGCTTCACCGAGCTTGGGAGCGAGCTCGGAAGGCACTCAGCCGTGAAAGCGAGGTAACAAGCTCAAGGGTACTAAAGTGGCCGAACCTCGGCTTGGGCTGTTGCCGTACATTTTTAACACTTAAGTACCTATATCTTTACATATTAAGTGTCTGTTTGTAATGCCAGAATAACAACTTTTTACTAAATACGTATGTAAGTATTTATGGTATGTGTGACAAAAAAAAAACTACTTTTTAAACTTTTGTCTTTCTCTCTGTCTGTCCGTTTCGGCTAATCTCCGAAACGGTTGAACCGATTTTGACGGGACTTTCACTGGCAGATAGCTGATATTATAGGGAGTAATGTCGGCTTCTTCTTATTTTAGATTCTATAATTCACGCGAGCGGAGTCGCGAGCGCAGCTAGTTATTAATAAAGTTATATATATGACAGTTATATATATCATTTCTCCACATGACATGCCTATATCACGCTAACTAATTACTCCTCAACTTCTCTGTCACTATTTCTTTTTCATACTTTTTCTGATATACTTACTTATTCCAAATCTTATCCAATTAATTACTCCACACGTCCATCTTAACATTTGAATCTATGCCACACGTTCATCACAAAAAAGTCAGTCATGTGCGGGGATCGATCCCGCAACCTCTCGACTTAATAGATATCGACTTTCAATTTCGAAGGTGATAGCTACCCCTGGCGAGTATTCAAAAATGCTCTATCACTATGTTATGGCTATTTCACTGTTTTCCTTCACCTCAGACTCGGACTCATTGCAGAAATCGTACATACGTTGTTGTTTTTTTCGAACTGACTATAACTGTTAGCCTTACGAGCCCTGGAGCCTTTACGGCTTTTACAGCTTTACCGGGCTTGGGGGCGAGCGCTTAAGGCACTCAGCCACGAAAGCTTTGCACGTACGTCGATCGAATTGCTATCCAATATCCTTATATACGTAAATGTTTCCATTTTTTATTAGGTATTTTAAATATTATGTTAAAACTTCCAGCAATACTTCTTATATAAAAAGTGAATAAGCACCATCTGTTGTCGAACAACAGAACTAATATATTAACCGTAGAGCAGCATTTTTATAACTATGATAAAATTAATTTATTCCGAGGCAAATTATTTAGTTTTAACATATTTAATTCATAATTACTATAAAATACATATTTAATATAAATAGGGTAAAAAGGATTGTAAGTGATGGTATAGTAGTAAAGTCCAAGACAAATTAACGATGACAACCGACATAAAATAATCAACAGATCTACTGTTTCAGTTAAGTTTGCAAATAACTGCACAAAATACACTAGGAAACTGGATAAAATATACATTTATGCTGGTTAAATAGCAGCTTATTAATTTTCTTGGTTAATTATTTGGGTCATTTAACTTTATGTTGTTCAGCATAGTCACAAACATTTTTATGAAGTTTTCTGAAAAGGTCCGTGGGTCGCTTTTCCGACAAAATTGGTTTCCTAAATTAATATTATAATAATGAAATAAGTGTGACTTTGTAAAAATGTACCAAGTTTTGATTAAATTTTGATAGGTTGTCCGATGGATTATGAAAAGATAATTTCGTTCAATCTTGTACTTGTTATTATTAAATATTAGCATTATTAGATACAATAATTTATTAAGTAAATATTTGTTTTTCAGAAAAGCTTTCAACTTTTGTAAGAATTTGTTATATGTACAAATGTCAATTAGGTTTGACCAAAACAAAGTTTATCGAACTATTAAATTACTTTTTGAAATATAGATATTAACTATTCGAATATTATTTGTGTCACCGGTTCCTTCGAAGAAACATTTTGTGCCGAGTATAATTTGTCGAATTTTATAAATAGTTTTAATGTAGATAAAACTCGCACAAAAGCGGTTGCCACATCGGAAGCACATCGACATTAATTTTACATTAGTTTAATTTACAGCTCACTGATTATGTCTACCTAATGATTTCACGACGAGACGTTATGAAACGGATATAGTTGATTCCACTTCATTGTTAATGCGGGAGTGTGTGTCTATTGTTAAACTGCTATCAAAGAAACTTAGTAAATCTAATTTAATCTATAATAACATTAAAAAGCAGAAGAGTTTATTTTTTGATTGTTAAAAACGCTAATCTCAGATGCTACCTGTTGTCGGATTCGAAAAAATATTTTTTTGTGTATTATAGCCAGATTCACGAGAAATAGTATAGGCTATCTAGCATTAGGCTAAGCCTCTCAGGTAGCCTTGAATACTGATTTTTTTTAAGTAAGTCAGAAGATATAGAGCGCTGCAGCCTAACTTTTTTTTTTTTTTCGAACTGACTATACTGTTAGCTTGAGGGGCCTTGGAGCCTTTACGGCTTTTACAGCTTTACCGGGCTTGGGGGCGAGCGCTTAGGGCACTCAGCCACGAAAGCTAATCAACAACATCCGAGGGTGCCAAAGTGGCCGAACCTCGGCTCGGACTGTTGCGCGTATGCAATTAAGTCGCGATCTGACTAAATCCCTATCATTAGATCTAAACTAACTATACATATATACATGTTTCTGCCCCCTGGGAGGAGGGAAGGAACATGTGTATGTGTATTTAGTGGTCTGAAATTTTTGTCTACTCTAACTAGGCAAAAAAGAAAAAAAAAAGGTCCCTTACAGAACCTATGTACCTATGTGTGTTGTGCATGTGTGTATAATGCAGTGTCATGTATAGCTGTGAAAGCTAGTGATTGTAGAGTCACTTGTATCGCGCGAGCAGCTGCTTGTCTCAAGGGCTCCATGCCGATGGATCGGACCTAGGCTTGAGTTGCCGCAGAGGAGGGCGGTCGTGGCGGGTGTGCGGGAGCGAAGTTAACCGTACGTCCCCTGCGGAGGGAGCAGCCTAACTGTTTTATCCGCGTGCGCTGACGTAATGGTTAGTGAAACGTAAATACAATGTGTTACAAGAATATTGTTCCTTAGTACATCTAAAAATCTTACCGATTTCATATGCCGATCTCTTCTTATACATAAACCACAAAAAGGTATTTTGTAAAAAAGTTTTATTGAAAATTGAAAAGAGATTTATGAGCATTATTATTAGGCATAGCATATTAATCCTTACGAATGAAAGTTACTTCGTCATCAAGACAATTTTATGTAGGTAAACTTTGCCTTTATAGCATGTTATTTGAACGAATAGTTTGGGAGCTAATGTAAAATTATTTAAGTGGGGTGGTAGGAATCTTTCTTTATCTTTATAAGTTTTAGCGTTGTGACCACAATCTCACCTAATCTTAAGTGACAATGAGGCCCAAGATGATACCACGCTAGCACGATAACAAGCCTAGTGGAAGACTGGCTCTAAAGTGCAGCTGCCAGAATAAACCTATTGGTGCTTGGTGACAGAATTTCAACTTGAGGGTGGTAGCTAGCTAAGCGGACATTAGAAAAAGCCCTACCACCATGTTATGGTTTCATCACTATGTTTTCCTTCACCGAAAGCTCAAGCTCATTGCAGGGATTTGAACTCACGTTCATCGACGAGAAGTCCGTACACGCTACTACTGAGGCATCATTGCTACGAATTTGTACCAGACCGGGTCACGACCACCACATGCCTTGGGTGGTAAATATATTAGAGTGTATTTATATTGGTTTATTACGTTTCGTAATCAGCCAGTGTACCACCGAGAAATTAGTAATCCATCGTCAGTCGTCACTGTCATGACGGTTTGCAAGGCTGACGACAGCTGGATATACATTACGGCTGATACCGAAACGCGACAAAGCAAAAGAAAGTCATTGTAAGGGATTTATTATCATGTGTATGGTGGTCGCGAACCAGTCAGGTTGGCCCTACCACCTCGCTTAATTGTTTAATTTTTATTTTTCGATCTGACTATACTGTTAACCGAAAGGGCCCTGAAGCCTAAGACGTCTTTTACAGCTTCACCGGGTTTGGGGGCGAGCGCTTAAGGCACTCAGCCGCAAAAGCGAGGAAACAAGCTCCAAGGGTGCCAAAGTGGCCGACCCTCGGCTGGGACTGTTGCCGTAGTTACATATTAAGTTGCGAACTAGCTAATTCCCTCTACGTAATTTGATCTAAACTAACTATACATATATACGTAATTTGATCTAAACTAACTATACATATTTCTTTCCTCTGGCAGGAGAGAAGAAACATGCGTACATGTAATTAGTAATCTGTCAAATATGGTCTAAACTACCTAGCCAAAAAAAAGGGGTTCCTTACAGACCCTATATACCTGAGGTGCTGTCCATGTATGTAGAGATGCAGTGTAACGATTGCGGCTTAATTGCTTGATTACTGGATATCCCGGAACGCGACACGCCTAAGCGAGCTACCATTAAAAAAGAAAGAAAATAAATTTATTTGTTACAACACATAAAATAAAATAATTTTAATACATCACTAAATAATAAAAAAAGATAAAAACATTAAAATTAAGAACTAAAGAGTTCGAGTCAGCATATATGCTGGAGGGGGTGAGTCCTCGAGAGCTGGTTTTCACTCAAGGCCCAGAGAGTTATGTTAGCACAACAATTAAAAATTTAAAAATAACAATGTTGTCTTGAAGTGGTATTACACCTTGTGTATTGTGGCTAGTTACATTTTTCCATTTACGTGTCATTATTTTATTATCGTACATCACAGTCGTATTTTTCAAGCTAAAATATTTTATACTATTGATAGCCAATGAAAACTCAAACTAAGATAATATTATCTAACGCCACATATCAATCACTGAATGATAAAAAGGTAGTATGAAGTACTTAGCTAAAAGGTGTGGTTACTCATTGATAAATGGATGATAGTAATCCATTACGTTACGTAGAAAAGTACTCAGTACAGCTAATGTACTCTTGATAGTAAGTAATGTGTTCCTAATACAAAACAATATAAAAATATCTACATCAATAAAATTTTATGTACAACTATATTCATGATAATAAAGTAGTTTTTACTCTTAAAATTACATATTATGTTATTTGTTCTTTTATTTAAAATGTATTCAATCGATAAAAATAATTTAATCTAAATATTATGAAAGATATAGAAGAAACTATGGAAATCAAAAAAATTACGAATATTTATGCATACATATATATATATGTATGTATATATTGAAGGATTTTAGGGAAATTCAACCCCTAAGGTGGTGAAAAAGGGATGAAAATCCGTTATATATATAATACAAGTAACGACATGTATTAGCAAAAGGCGGTACCAACGAATGCTTTCATAGTCTAATTAAATTCATCATTTTATTTATGGTCGTGAAACTTTATCAGGAAACAAACGGGATAGGTGGCTCTGTGGTCGAGTTATTAATTATTGAGTGAGGCAGAACGTCTACCGGGAGAGCCAGTATAATTATAAAAGACTAGCTGTGCCCGCGGCTTCGCTCGCGTGAACTACTAAAAAGTTTTTTTGTGCGGTACTCTATCATTTTTCTAAAATAAAAGTAGCCTAAGTTATTCCTTAATACGTCAGCTATATGCCAGTGAAAGTCCCGTCAAAATCGGTCCCACCGTTTTGGAGATTACCCGGAACAAACAGACAGTCAGACAGACAGACAAAAATTAAAAAAAGATATGGTTTTTTGTTGTAGGCACCGAGTATACTTTCATATGCATTTAGTAAAACGCTGTTATTTTGAAATTACAAACAGACATTTTAATTTTATTATATGTAAATAGGTAACTTACAGAGATAAGATTTTCAGAGCGCATAGGTAAATTGAATACAAAAGTATGTTTCAGCCTTTTTGAAAACATTAATTTTCAACGATGATTATTGTTTTTATGTTACATGAAATATCGTTAAAACTAACCATAGTCGTATTACTTAAAACTTGACTAACGCTTAGAGGCATAAAAGTCTTTCATTTTAAAAAAACAATGACGAATAAATAACGTCCTCTAAATTTACGGAGTACTCAGTAGTTAATTGGCGTTTAATAGATTACTCTTCTACAACCCATGTCTACAGTCACACCACACAACATATCAATAATTACCTCAGGCTACTGGGAATGTGTTTTTTCTATAATATGTAGCTGTGCCCCCGGCACCACTCGCGTGGACTATTAAAAAAAACCTTTCATTTTTTGTGCGAAAACTTAATTATTTTTGTAAAATAAAAGTAGCCTAAGTTATTGCTTATAACATCAGTTATCTGTCAGGCCAGGGTAATGCGTCACAACTCACACGGCTCGTTCGCGCCACTACACCACCTATAGTCATAGACCCGAGCTGAATGTTGAATTATTTAAATTTTACATTAGTTCCCAAACTATTGGTCCAAATAACATGCTATGAAAAGTAAAGTTTATCTACATAAAATAGTCTTGATGATGAAGTAACCCATGTTCGTAGGTATTAATATGCCATACTTCAGACTTACTTAACAAAAATCAATATTTAAGGCTTGCTGAAAGGTGTACTCTAATGCTAGATAGCCTATACTATTCTTTGTGAATCTGGCTATAATAAGAATTTTTCGAATCCGACTGGTAGTTTCAGAGATTAGCGTGTTTAAATAAATCAACAAGCAACCAAAAAAACTCATCCGCTTTATTATATTTTTAATATATTAGTATAGATTTATAAATTGATTATATAACATAGGTAAGTAAATTCAAAATATAACGTCCAGAGTATTAATAAAATTCATTATGATAATAAGTATTTTCTATTAACTAACAGTAGGTACACCCAAACCATTAACTATATCTACGATTTCATTTTAATAAAAATGAATGTAATCATTAATTAATTCCTGATGGTATCGAAATCTGCTTTGTCGTAGCAAAAAGCTCAGAAGCACGATCTTATCGTAAATTGTTTCGAATGCACTCACGACTTGCAGTCTTGATTTATTGGAAACGACGATCGGGAACGCTTGCTTAAATCGTTTCTGCCTTTTTGCTTAATATAATTACAAAATTGTTTTTATCAGTATAGCTAATAAAATGTTATCTGTACTCAGGGGTCGACGACCAAATGAAATTAAAACATACACTCTTGTTTATATTTCGCGTTTCATGTTTGTTTTCGCTGGTTCATTGCACGGTATGTAGCAATGTTCCGGCTTTGAATTTGAATGAAAAAGCTGGAGCAATCAATTCGTTAACGGTGTTTTTGATGAAATCAGCGCGAGTTCGATTTCGTCATATGTAAATATTGAAATACTTCATGATTCAGATTTCAGTGAACTGTATATCGGAAATAAACATCACATCACCGAAAGTCAAAGAGCAAATTTATCTAAGTGATAACGCTGTGCGTAAAATAACAACACCGTTATTTACAACAATGTATTCGTCAACGCGAATTTTATATTAATTAGATATTATATTTCTTAACAGCACATCTGCCCTATTTTAAAACTTAGGAATCCGTTTTTTTATTTTATCTTTTGCATATTTTGTTTTTCTACCGGATCAGTAATTTTTCACGAGAAACAAATGACGATCGTGAATAAAACTGAACGAGCCAGTGGTGCAAAGGGCCGTTGCTCAGAAACATGAATTAACACACATAAAAGGAACACTTGTAACCATTGAATCGTATCAGACTGCGTGAAACGTGACGGATTTAGACGCGGGAAACTGCGCGGACAGTGTACAATGACATAGCCGCAAACGCGTGGACGCAGCGCGGGCGCTTCAGTGACTAACTGTGTACAACCCACTGTCTGCCACTCAGCTCACACGAAAGCGCTACGAAAGCTCTCCGGTTAGAGTGAGATGGGTTGGAATAACCCAGATCACCCAAAATAAGTAGTTGTGACAACAAAAATATTATAATAAAAAAACAATTATCTGTTGAAATGTATAATATTTCCGTCGAACTATAAATTACAATATGCGAACATCGTTCCTAGAGAACCTATCTTATAGCATTTATACTATATTAAATTTGAATCACAGTTCTTTACTTAAAACGTGGAGAACAAGTCAAGAAACAGATAATTCGTAAAGCCTCACTTGGTCACTTGCTCGTACAGTACAAGAATGATACTCAATGTTATAAAAGTATCCACGCAATATTCAAGAAATAATTACTGATTCGTACAATCAGAGCTATAATTATCGTAAAAAAAAAAAAAAAAAAAACTGTACCTATTTTCTTATTACAAGATAGACATGGATCTTAACATATCTAGCTCGCTTGCTCTATAGAAGAATTACGTTAGTTTGAGTGGTGCCGCTAATTACTCTACATTATGAGTTGTAGTTCACTCGGTCTATTTCATCCTATATTGGCAAAGTATTGGCTTATATCATATATATTGTGCGACATCAAGCATAAATGAGAACTCTTCTCCCTTATAACATAAGGTAAGTAATATTTTTACTCGTAAAGTTAAATATTATTATATTGGTGTATAAAAGCCTATAGGATAGCACTTTAATCATGTCCGTTCTTTTTTCTAACTTTCTTTCTTCTTTCTTACTTCCTTATCTTTTCTTTCTTTCTTTCTTTTTTAATCCTGACTTTCTGTTGTTCTTTATGTGTATTCCTTTCTGTTGTGTAAACGTCCTATTACTAATCAAAGGTAATACTCACACGCCTGGAAAACTGTAGAACATAGGCAGCACTTATTTCACATCAGTGATTTACATTCGTACAGTACATATATTACTATAATTAATAGGATTTAATCATATTAGAATATTAATATATCAAAATTATCACTCTCTTGGTGAACTTTTTGAGAAAATTTAATTGGGTTTTCCTATATGAAATTATTATATTAGACCATGAACTAAATACTTAATTGGTGGCTAACAAAACAGGTTCGGTTGAGTTCATGCGAATAATGTTGTGAGGTCCACGACTGGGTGCTTAAAAACTTGACTTGCGAAGCGTTATGGTATTCGTAAAGCAATTTTAAATGATTACAAATTTGTTTTTTGCTGTTGATTATGTGTTATTCAAATAAATATTACATAACAAGATAAAATAATGTGAAACTCTTGAATTGAATGCAGTTGTCATAGTAAAATTAATATATTCATTCATAATTAAAAAATGTAGGGCACAGAGAATTTCTCTCTTTTCCTGGGACAGTCGTACTGTACACAAGCATTGTGCTGTAGACAAATAACCTTGTGTTGTATTCCTGCGGCAACCAGTGTTTCCGAAGCTCCTTGGGAAAGGCGGGTTCAAGGTTGGAAATGAGCTATTGGTAGTTATGGTACTACAAACGTCCATAGGCTACGGGCTATAAGCTCACTTGCCACTTTAGTTGTATATAAAAAAGATTTCCTTTTCTTCACTGATACCGATATGTATTTGGGGACAAGCGATTTAATCATGTGTGGTTCATTTGTCTATTCAACACACTCACCTTATCTCGACACGTCGCACCCTCGACCTGTCACTAAACTTAAATCCCGTCGACAAAAAAAACCCTCAGCTTTTGTTACCGACGAGGCCTCACGTCCGGGAAACTGACACTTGACCTACCGACGTATTTAGATCTTTTGTATTCATCTATAAAAGGAAGCGTGACTTATCCCATTGGGGTATTAAAAAAAACCTATGAATAAGATTTTGTTATTATCATAAATTTATATTGCTGTGACATTTTATTTATTTATTATTATTTTAATAGATATACAAACACGTTCTTCAAAAACTTTTAAATTAATTTAATTTAATTTATTTATACTTATACAGTGCAAAAACCAAAAGGCAGTAATTCGTTGACATTTATGACTTCATATTCTTGGTTTATTAGTAATATTAAATAATAACAACTAAATCTCCAGACTCTAAATCTTCCTACAATTTTAATTTCGGGCATTAATCAAAATGAATGTAGTGATAGGCAAGAGATATTATTTATTATTATAGAAAAAAGAGAATGCATGTTTTGATAATACATACGTATAATTATAGTATAACAATTTAAAATAACATTATTTTTTATATATATATATACCAGTATATACATTTTATCTATGTAAATAAATCTGTACTTTTGTCTGCATATGTATTTATTCCAAATTTCCTGATTGAATAGGATAGAAGGTCTTTCCTATACAAAGCAACACTGATCACGAATATGGCATTAAAAATATGTCTGTCTCTGTGTATATGTCCGGATTTAATTTAAAATCGGCTCGACCGATTCTTATAAAATTTTGTACACGGAAAACTTGTCAAATTATATGCTATAAGAATTATTAATATTACTTTAAGAAATCGTAAAAATATTTTTTATTAATTCTCAACCGACTTTAATGGTGTCTGAAGACGGTAAGCATACATCATTCAATAACTGATATGTTAAAAAAACTGCCAATAATAATTTTATAAGTCGTAAAGAAGTTTTGAAAATATATTTTTTGGAAATTTTTAATCCATTTAAATAAAATTTTGAACATGGCAAGTAAATGTCATCCCTCAGTTGATAAGTTATAATAATTGTCAATAATAATTTAAGTAACTTTTAAAAAAAAAATCAGTCTATGTTGTTGAAATTTCGTACAAATATATGTCATTCCTCAATTGATAGACATAAGAATTGTGAAAAATATGAATAAAAAATAATATAAAATCTAGCTTTCGGTGTCATTGTCATATTCAGAATGATCATGAATTGCATGAGACATTTAACGATAATGATATATTCATTTATATAACAGTGGATAAATTGTACATTACCCACCTTTCTAATTCTGAGATTCAATAGAGAACAATTCTAATCAATGTTAATTGATTGTCTGTGTTCACAAATACGATCATCTAAGTCCGAAAAAAAATACGGTAAAGTTATATAACAATCTGAAACGGTCCTGTTTGTGTACTTGTCCTAGTTGCTACTTATAAGCTGGAGCACGGACCGGAGTGCAGGTGGGTCGCGGAAATGCATTCGACTCTATTTTCATACATTTCAGTTTAGCCACGAACGCCCGCCGACGCCCACATCAATGAGCGATTCGCCCAACTACTTGTTCCACCGCCCCATGGTTCTGTATACTAGGAATTAATGTGTTTAATACTTGGTGTTTAGTTACAGATTAAAAAATACATTAGTTACCGATATTTATGTCGGCAGCTTTAAAAAAAATGTTTTAAAAATAGTTTTTATTGGTGACTTGCGTTTGCATTGGAATGGTGAAAAAATAGTAGGTATTTATTTAGCCTTTGTTCATATTTTAAATCCACTGTATATTTATGCTGTCCTTATAAATAATAAGATATTATATATCCGATATAATCTTCTTATCATCTTATAATAATCAGATATTATAATAACCAATATAAATAATGAGATATAGTTTGTATCAATTCTGTTAACCGTTCTACAGGAATTCGCCATGTACTGTGTGATGTTCTCACAAACATACAAACGTCAACTATAGAGCTATGGGTACACTTATGAATTTGAACTATTTCAAACACTTCAATATACATTTATTTTAAATTTATTTGTTTATATCGTTGTATATTTTGTATTATTTCACTACTCATTAAAAAAAAATTGTATTTAAATATTTGTAGTTATTTTGACATACATATTTATAATATTTAACGAAATAATATTAATTAATTTATCAAGTGTCAAAATTATTTAAGTCAAGTAGAGCCACAAATATAAATAGGTGGTCTCATTTTCATATTTACGACTGTTTCAGACTTAAATGTGCAACTTTTTATGATAAATTCTATTTTATTGCTGTTGTCGACGGCATTTCAGGTACGGACTGTACTTTCTGAGTGTGGGGTTTAAGCCCGGATTCTGAGTCCTTGTGTATGAATAATATACTTATGTTATAATATATATTTCTCGCCAATATTTTATAATACGTAAAAAATAATGAAGTTCTGTACTCCCAGAAAGTATTTAGAAAATTCTATTATTTGACAAACAACGCACAATATTTGTACTTATTAGAACTCAATATAATATATTGAGATATTTTTGACCCATGTGATTGAAACGTTAGTACGTTAGTAAATCTTAAATTGAGACGAATATTTTATGAATAATACTTAAAGTTTTGTTTTATGAACTTGCTAATGATCAGACAGAAACTATACTAAAAACAGAATGTGAATTAAAAACACGGAAAACGACTAAAGCTACTACTTAAAAAGTTAAATAACAATTGCCTTTTGTAATTATATACTTAGGACTGATTAGTTAAAAATCAACTTCTAATGGGGGTGAAAAGTAAATAAACATTCGTTTGAGAGTTCTATTAGTTTTGAAGTTACATATCTAGAAATGAGAGTGGTTCAGCCTTGGTTATGAACAAAATAATTGCGTATTCTTTTATTACCTTTTCTCTGAAAATAAAACAATAAAGTGAATTAAGTAAGCTGAAATGATAGCATAAATAATTATTTCCCGAGGACGAATCCCCAGATGTGTGTTAGTATTAATTGTATAATGAAATATAACATAAACCTGAATACGTGCCTGTTGCAAGCGATACAAGATGCAACAAACGTATTTGGGTTTATGTGTAGTATATGGTTTAATGAGCTTTTTCATGTTATATATGAACGCGTGGGTAATTTATTTCAAAACACGAGATTGTAAATGATACATTACTTATTGCTTTGATATAACTAATTGAATATTAATATTATTTCGTAATCGTAAAATTATAAACTTAATTTGCTTAAACGCCTATTATAAAGAGGTAACAGGTTTTTATATTATTGTAAGCGGCAATTTAAAATTCTTTCACTAATGGGAAACTACATTATCCGTGACTACTATAGTCTATTTTTTATAATAATTCAATTTTATATTCTAATTAATGCGATCGTTGTCGCGGGCAGTTGCTAGTAATTTATATATTTATGGATAGCACCCTCTTATGGCTCTAATTTAATTATCGACTAATTTTTAATTTTATTATAAGCTTCTACTAATACTACTAATAATTTTTGAAGCAATGATGGCTCAGTGGTAGCGTGTACGGACATCGAGTCGATCAATGCGAGTTCGAATACCTACAATGAGCCTGAGCTTTCGGTGAAGGTAAGCATCGTGATGAAACCATAGCATAGTGGTAGGACTTTTTCTAACGCCTGCCTGACTAGTTACCACCCTCAAGTTGAAAATCTGTCGCTAAGCACCAATTAGTGTGTTCCGGGAGAGACACTTACGAGCCAGTCTTCCACTAGGCTTAGCGTACTACCATCTTGGGCCACATCGTCACTTCAAATCAGGTGAGATTGTGGCCACAACGCAAAACCCTACACCGATAAAAAAGTGATAAAAATATAATGTATGAACTTTTACCCAAAAAAGTTTGTATGAATATCGGCCAAAAACTACTTCATTTAATACCACTGTTACAAAAAACAATAACTCAAAATACAGAAATGGATAAATATATGTTACTTTATTTATGCTAATATACTCGTGCTGGTTGGATTTTTTGAAATTGGATTGTTTGGCTAAATCGGGATCTATGAGAAATAGAGTAAGGAGTCACGAGGTCGATTTATGAGAAAACAAAAATGACATATTTACTTTTTTCAAGCTCGACAATATATACTTGAAGATAGTATTACAATAGCATTATTATTTGCACATCTCATGAGAAAAATAGAGTCGCCTAATTGTAATATATGTGGAAAAATTGATTATGTGTATCAATTACTGATGGAGTGTGCTAAGAATAAGACCGAAAGACAGTCGCTGATGAGTAGCATGAATTTAAACTGTCAAATTTTTTGGTGTTTTTTACAGCATTCTGGCAGAACCTTATTCAGATGATGCCAAGATGTTATATGATCTGTTAGTGTTATCTCATCAACAACTCTCCCGATTTGATGCTATAAAGGACAGTGTACAATGGTTCAATGTTCAATGGTTTGTACAATTCGGTAGAATATAAGTTCCTAAAACAAAAAAGCTCTTCCTTAAACAGAAAATCCGATTGATTTTTCATAAATATGACGCTAAATGATTTTGTTGCTAATAAGGGGATCAATGCTTGCAAAGGAATGTATTATTATAAAATATATTTTATATTTTAATTTTTTTTTTAACAAAACTTACTTTTATAAAACAAGATTTTATTCAATATTTCAGATATACTAAAATGAATCTATTAATTATATGTAAGGGCTGTGCTAAATGTTATTTATATAGGTGAATATAGTAAAACATATCGATCGACATATAGACACGATGTTAGGATAAACACTGAAAAAATAAATATTCATAGTTATACCTAATTTTCTATTACATCAAATAATATTAAAAACTTATAACGCGCAGGAAATTAATTTAGTTTAAAGTCCGCTTTCTCCCTTTTTTTATTTGCACTTCACAAACTATTTAAATTGATGTAACATAATATTAAGTATAACTACGTACTAGGTATTATGTATAACTATGTTCAGTGATTATCCTTACATCGTGCCTGTATAAGTTGGAACTTTTATACAGGATCATGATCGATCTATTTTATTATACATAACTATATAATTACATTTAGCATATAGCCCTTGCATAAAATTATTATTTTCATTTTAGTACAACTGAAATATTTAATAAAAGCTTGTTTTATAAAAGTAAGTTTTGTTAAAAAAAAATCTATTCTTCTCAGCAAACCCTTTAATTTGATATCCATATCACGGGGGTCCATAAAAAATAACTGGTCTGCCATCTTGGATTTAAAATGGCGTCACTTAGTTAACCATGCATTGTCATCCAAACTAAACGTGTATGCTCAATTTCAGATCAATCAGTTTTAAAATCAGTTACAAGATTAGACCCAAACTAACAAAGCAAATTAAATAAAAGCTTGTAGAAATGAAAAGGAATAGCTTAGTTTTTTGGAACGTGCTATTATTTTTTTACACTTAATTCCCACACTAACCAAACTTACATAACTATAAAAAAATTGATGGAAACTATTCGTCTTAATTAGATTAGCAGGCCATTTGAAAAAAAGAAGATAAACTTTCCAAACTAACGGAATGTACAACGCAAAAATCATCATTATTGTTCTAACAATAACAATCGTTGAGTTTTTTTTTTGTATACTTGCATGACAAAGTTATAGCAGTATACATTATATATAGTATATATACATAGCATATAGCATTGCCACATAGAACACCTTTAAGAAATAATATATGTACTATATTGGGTTTATCAATAAAAAGTATACTAATAATATTAATTTGATATTAACAATAATTTACGTATTCTTCCCTTTATCTTGATACAAGATGGCTAATCTCGACAACCTATCTAGACAAAGAGTAAGAAAAACCACCATAAATTCTCTTTCTTGGTTATTCAAAGCCGTCTCAGACTCATCCCGATATAAAATCGATTCAGTTTCGTGCAAAGCTAGACGGGACGCGGTGAATCTTACGAGATACTGTGACTCACGAATCACGACTGACTCACCGAGCACACCTCTCCTAGAGACTGAATTAAACACAACACGGTTTGGTATAACAACCGACATAATTGTATGGCTATTAGTTGTGCAACACTATCTATTGCAATAGTTAAGGTTGTAGGTTCCAGCTCTATTAAATTTTCTATTGGGTTGTTGAGTTCAGTTTGAATCTATATATAGTTCCAAAAATAAGATCTCGTGTACTCTGTGTATTTTATTGTTTAACATTATTGTATTAGAACTACACTAACTTGATAAGTGCATTTTCTTACTTGTGACTGTTTTGTAAGTCCTTATAAAATAATCACGAGGTTTTGATCTTGGAAAAGTTTACTAAAATTTGTATGTGTCTTGTTGTAAACGTTATTAATTTTTAACGCGATGATGGCGCAGTGGTAGCGTGTACGACTTCGCGTCGATTGACGTGAGCCTGAGCGTGAGCCTACAATGAGCCTGAGCTTTCGGTGAAGGAAAACATCGTGAGGAAACCATAGCATGGTGGTAGGGCATTTTGTAATGCCCGCCTGGCTAGCTACCACCCTCAAGTTGAAAATCTGCCGCAAAGCACCAATAGGTGTGTTCCGGCAGCTGCACTTGAGAGTCAGTCTTCCACTAGGTTTAGCGTGTTACCATCTTGGGCCACATCGTCACTTAACATCAGGTGAGATTGTGGCTACTACGCCAAACCTACAACGATAAAAAAAAACGCTTTTTATAGTTGTTGCAAGGAGAGTGCATGTAGCAGTAATACAAATGTTGAGATGGATGTGTGGAGTGACAAGATATATGATAAGGAACAAGTATGTGAGAGAGGAAGGCTGAAATTAGCACCAGTGACACGTGACCAGTGAAAAATTAAAGAGTGGAAGATTATGCTGGTATGGACATGTTATGCGAAGGGATGAAAGTCATGTGGCGAAAAGGACAATAGGGATGATAGTAAGCGGTATTGCGAGAAGAGGGCGTCCTAAAAAGACTCGGATGATCTGTGTGAAAGAGGATATCCGTGTACGGGAAGTGAGTGCAAAGATGACGGGTGATTGGCTGAAATGTAAACAGATGACTGGATGTGCCGACCCCACCTAGTGTGAGACAAAGGTAGGAAGAAGAAGATAATATTATCAATTTATTTGGCCTGTATGTTAGTTAATTCATCTCAATATCAATAAAATAATCATAGTAAAATCTAAATTAAAAATTATATTAAAATTTTGTTAAATTATGTTAAAACACTCCATACTCATAAGTATTGTTTGTGCATAAAATAAGCTTGTTTGTACATAAAATATTTTAACATACAAGCAAATTGATATCAAATTTTTTATAGATGATCAGTAGGTATATTAGGCGTTGTAAATTATTTTACATTAAAACATTACTTGTATGTATATTGTCCTTAACAACTTTATCATACGAGAAACAGCTAAAAGACGCCTCCATTCACCTTAATTATGGCTTCTGTACCTTTAAGTGAACAAACAATACAATCGCCCGCTCTTAAACTGAACTAAATTTATTTTTCATTTCATCCAATAACGTCCGAACATAATCGAATTGCAACAATCACAAAGTGATAAATCAAAATAATTCGGTGCACTCGGAACATTTAAGCGGGTACGGTTGAGTAAAAAGGGAAGTAAAAATATTATACGGTACACCATTTATTATGGGCATGTTTAGTATTAACATGTTTCAATCTACTGTCTACATTGCTTAAAAATGCCGAAATTTAAACATTGAGGTATCATGTGTGTTTAGTGCATAATACCTCAATAAATTTAATTTGTCTTGTGTATTTGATATACCTATGTGTCTTTATTACTTTGAACTTTTTAGACGTTATAAACAAGTTCAAATTATCGCAAAAACGGCAAAAAATTACGTGATTTAAGTTTAAACCATCTATCTGTATTTACAATCGAATACAAAAAAATATAACAGTGAGTTAAATTGATCTTTAAATGGGAATAGCCTAAAAATTGACAAAAAAAACTATAAACTCTTGCATTCATTAGCATGGCGAGCTAGTTTTTTATTCATGTTCTTATTAAATATAACATATTTTCTGGTGCACAATATTTTCAAATTAATTAGATCATAGTTATTTCATTGCAAATGTAAATGTGTTATTTTTACTTTGCCGCTATTTTGATGATAGGAAAATTGATTTCGAGTCTAATTCAAAGCACGCTATCGGAACGGTAAGCCAATTAAACCGATGCAATTTGTAATGAACCGTTAATGATACGCACTGCGAATACTAACAAATTATATGGATCCTTGGCTGTCTCTGTTTGGGTTTTATAAATAAGTTAACCATATTTGACACGCAATGGAACCTATTCTATATAGATTATATCGTAAACCGAATATGGTGCAATAAATGTATGATTAAACTTTTGTATACGATTGTTCTTCTTCAAAAACACCACATACCAACGGGTTGTATTTAGTTATAAAAACTTTACAGCATATTTGTACATATTTTAAATCATTGGAACATAATGTTAAAGGGGTAATTAAGAAGTAATACATATTAAATTTCATTTCACAATATACTGTGTTTGTGTTCATCGATATATACTAGGTAACTTTTATATATATTTTAATTAATTATAAATAATAATTTTAATAAATTATTATTTTATTTAACTATTATTACATTTTGAAATAGAGTATGAATTTTAATGAAGCATTGTAGGTAGAAAAGCTTTGTCTCTTCTGCGATGTAAAATCTATAGGAACGAGCGTGATGTTTTTATATCAGTATTTAAACATATAATCTTCATGAACGTTCTTGCTTATTGTTGTTGGTCCTTAGAAGATTGCTGATTTTTAATAGGTCTTTTTAAGATCTACAAATATGTAGAATATTAAATATGTAGAACTCTTACGGTTCACTCAGCGCAAGCCATTTAACCGCCTCAAAAGCGTATTTTTCCGAATTGATTCATTATCATCGTCATTGCTTATTTCGTATATATCAAAATATATCCTATAACCTGACCAGATGACATGTCTATGAATTAAAAGTAAAACCATGTAAATCAGGTTAGTGGTTTTCGCGTGATTAGAACGTAAATGGACAGACAGACAGAGATACTGAGTTTTATAATATGTATAGAAGATGATATGTGCACAGTATAAATCAAAGTGACGAAACAAAAAAAAAGGTTCAGAACAGCCTTCCGAGAATAAAATCAGATTGTCCTGTTAGCATTTTGTATTACAAAGTTTAAATGGATCTAATCAAGTGGTCTCAGCTTGATGAAGATTGACAAGTATTTGGGGCATTTAGATGTTTAGTAAAACACAAAGGCTCGATTTGTAACTTCTATATGTTTTACTTTTTATTTATTTCGAATATTAATTTTGATTACTTAACATGTTTTGTTCAAAATAAGAAAAAAAAAATGTAAAAAATAAAAATTCATTAAAAACTCCAAATAGGAATTATGTTAACTTGTGAACTTAAAATAAATGATTTTTTATTTTTATTTTATTAAGATTGGATTGGATTGGATACTTTTCAGGGTAATTAATAAGTATTTTTCTTTGGTGTAACAAAACTAAACATTTTCGTCAACTTGCTCAAAACTTAATCATTGGTATTAATATGAATTCATTGCACTGACTTTTTGTGTGTAATTATTTATCTTAGTATAAATAAACATTATTTTAAAATACACAAGACAATGATGCGCATGTGTTTTTTAAATTTTACCCTCTGTTTTTTTCGCAACAGCGGAATTAAACGCGCCATATAGGAAGCATAACTACAATAGTTCACGTTATAATTGTTCCTGTTTCTAAAACATTATAATATCAATGAATCTAAACCGCGACAACAGTCGATTAATTCCCCTGCCCGGACAATGTCGAATCCCGAGGCCATGCGTGTTCCCAATGAATCAATATCGGCACGATCAAACAGGCAGTGCTTTTTGATAAACAATAATTTAGTTACCAAACATTGGCATCATGCCAGCGCAGTTAGTCCTAGACATGAGAATTACGAGATATTTACACTTTTCAAATCAGCGTATTGAGATTTCAATTATGTTTACAGATTTATTTTTTTATATACTTCTACCAGCACGCGTAGTAGTTTTTTTGTTTTCGAACTAACACTGTCATCTTGACCGCAGCAGGTACTCAGCCTAAATGGCAACAGGCGCAAGGATGCCCAAGTGGCCGAACCTCGGCTTGGACTGTTGCTGTGTATGCAATTTTTTCAATAAATCGTAATATTAATTAGATTTAACTATACAAAATACATATTTAAAATTATACGTAAGTATATCTTTTTTATACACGATGGTGGCAAACAAGCATGCGGCCCGTCTGATGGTAAGCGGTCACCACAGCCTATGGACGCTTGCAACACCAGAAGAAGCATGACATGCGCGTTGCCGACCCTTTAACAACCTATTAACTACCCTTTTGAAGAACCTAATACTGTATAATACTGTAATCCCCTGGGAAAACCTCAGCAGGGAGCTAATTCTACATCCGAAGCGTTCGCAGAAGAAAACTCCTCTGACACCGGACTGTCCGCGACCAATTAGGTTGCAAGGTGTGACGATGAACTCCCTGCCGATGGCGAGCGGTGCGATGGTGGAAGTTAACCGTTTGGCTGTATTTATCTGACAATTGCACACATAGTAGTTACAATAATACATATTGTTTTTATGTACGTAGTGTACCCACGTCTACGCACTGCTCATTACTCAGTAGTGCTTATTTCACTCAGCTCTGGTAGTGCTGATTATAGGTCTCCTAGGTTATGCATACATGTTAATTAGAAAGCGGCTCGATGATGATTGTTCAATACGAGTAATATCCTTAAAACTACTATTACATATTCGCGTCATCTTTCGGGATCAACCTGTTTAATCCAGTTATTTGTGCAGGCCGGTATAACTGCGGTAACCGTCGATGAATTGACGATCTCTCGGTGTTCGCCATTGTATTTGAATTGTACTGTGCTTACCATGAGTGTGCAGTCAATTTGACGAGTTACTATAAAAAAAAAACAGCATTTATTACTTTAGTGACCATAAAACAGCAAATTATACACTTCTTGATGACTGTAACACGTCGTTATATTAGTAATTCCTAAATATAAATTAATGAAAATATTAAATAATTTATATACAATGTAGTTTAGTATTTTTTGTATCTGAATATTTATTCGGTAAATAATACGGGACTATAAAATTATACGTTTTCCAAGATGTTGGTATATCTTCATCATGGTTGTATGGTCGTCATAAATATACCATAAACACCTAAATGAGCATAAGTTAAGCTCAGCGTAAATAAAGGTACTAAACATAGAACTGATAATAAAAAATAAAACATTTTAAATGTTACAGTTTATCTATTTTTATTTATTTAGTAAATAAAAAAAATTGTATACTTAAATCCTAACTTTAGATCTTTGTATCGAATGATTTTACAGTCCGAATAAATCTAAATAAACTCGTACAAAGAACGACACTTGTTAATTGGCACGTCGTCGTCGTCGGGTTCACGTACCGTGACGTGCTGTGAAATACGATATTTAACATGTGTTTACTAATTACAATGTGACAGTCTGCATTTATTTGTTTAGTCTATCGGGTGACCTTAGGCTTGCTGGATATTATGATTATTCAATTTACACCCTAAGAAGGCACTTATGAACTTCAAAACACTACCACCAGTTTGGAAAATACTTCAGTCATCGAGAAGAATCGTCAAAAAACTCGATCGGCTATATATATTATTATTTTTATTGTGTAAATAATGTTTACAGTTATGTAATAATTGTATCATTTTAGTAGATATGCAGAAATGGAATCGAAGTGGATGATAGATATCCTATGTACTTCATATTGCTGTGAAAATGTCAATTACTTACATTAATCGTCACGTTGGTTACATAAAACAAACCGAAATCTTTATATTTAATGATAAGTATGACTTATGAGAGTAGAAATATAAAATACATAAGGTGATTATTTATAGAAGATAGAAGTTGGTAGGAATAGGAGAAAATTTGCAATTTAAAAGAATTGAATTAAAGAAAATGTCATAAAATATTACGTAGTTACTTACAATGTACTGAAAAGTCGCTATACCATCTCAGAAATCAATTCGATTCACAAAATAGTAGGTTTAGTAGTATTTATGGTCTCAGTTAAAATGGTAAAAATGCCTTTTCCTTCTTCTATAAAAAGTGTACAATAGGAAAACGGAAAATCATTTCCACTGGTTTGTTTTGTTCACTACGATGCGAAAACAACGAGAATTATTCGGGTCCTCACATAAATGATTTGGGTGGATGGGACCGTGACTCATATCGTTTAGGTTGCGGGTAGTCAGGTCCGTAATCAGGAATTTGCAGAAAGGTTTAATAGTAACCTTTTTTTCTACAATAATACGACATTAAACCTTTAAATTGCCTAGAATAATGTCAATTCAATAAAATATTTCATTGAAATCCATCGTAAATAACGATAAATAGATATAAAAAAAAAAACTTTTTTTATAAGAAGTTAGCTACACAGCTAGGCAAGTACGGGTGGAATTCTGGGGCATAGCTACTTACCAATATTTTTTATGTAGACACGTTTATGGAGACATTAACGCTAAAAATGAAACGTTTAACACTATCATTTCTTAATAAATGATGATTGAATGAATTAATACTTTATTGCAATTTTTATTTCGTAGTATATAGACAGGCGAGGCTAAAAACATTGTCTTCCTGATAAAATAATAAAATTTGATAGTTTCTTATTATTTATTAGTTTTTTTTATTTTCCCTTTCCTATTTTAACCACTATAAAATGTACCATAAATCTGCATATAAAACATAGCATTATAGTTAAAGAGTTTAAAATATTAATAGGTACTCAAATTAAAATGTTTGAGCTTATTAAAGTTTGTAGGGTACGATCCTGTTTGGTATTAAAACGGATGCTGTCCGGTCGACAGTGCGGAAAAGCTTGGAAAACCCCATTTCTACCCAACGTTTCAAGTGTTGATTCATAAATTTACTACTGAATACGCAAATAAATTATTTTATGAATCATATATCAAACATAACGTAAAATATATTTTTTTCTAAGATAAAATGATTGGTTCAACTTGTGAGCATATTTTAGAAAAAAAAAGAACTCTTTGTAATATTTACTATTTGTGCTTATAATTGAAAGAATTATAATCGTGACGTTTTCATCCCCGGATACAAAAAAAAATACAAATTATCTTTTTATAATATGTCATATTGATTATAGTTTAAAATTTGTTACGAATGTAAACACAATTATTAACTAGCTGTGATCGTGGCTCTGCTCGCGTTCCATTAGAGAAGCAAAAGTAGCTTAAGTTACTTCTTATAATATCAGCTATCTGCCAGTGAAAGTCAACATCGGACCAACCGTTTCGGAGATTAGCGGACACAAACAGAGTTTTTTTTTTTCAAAATAGGTTTTTTGTTATAATTTACGTATATACTTTCATATTCATTTAGTAAAAAGCTGTTATTTTGACATCACAAATTAAACACTTCAATTTTATTATTTGTATAGGTTTATTAAATCAGGATATAAAAATAACACATTTATCATTCTGAGATTTTATAATGAGGTATAATATATTCTTTGTTACTTGGTACGAACTACTTACTAATTACTTAAATATATTTTAAGTTAAGTTAAGTTAAGTGACGACTTTTTTATCGTTATAGGTTTTGGCGTGGTGGCCACAATATCACCTGATGTTAAGAGATGATGTGGCCCAAGATGATAACACGCTAAACCTAGTGGATGACTGGTTCTCAAGTGCAGCTGCCGAAACCCACTTATTGGTGCTTGGTGACAGATTTTCATCTTGAGGGTGGTAGCTAACCAGGCGGGCATTAGAAAAAGCTCTAACACCATGCCTTGGTTCCTCACAATGTTTTTCTTCAACGAAAGCTCAGGCTCATTGCAGGGAATCGAACTCACATCAATCGATGCGTTGTCGTACACACTACCACTGAGCCATCATTGCTTCCACCGGACTGCCTCATTGTTCCAACGAACTCAAACAATAAAACAGATTTTTGAAAAGGTCGTCGCATAATACACCGCTCTATAAACATCTCTAAGGTGTTGAAATTGTTACGCTTACAAAATTTTATTGATAAACTAAATTTGAAAATATAAAAATTGACTCATCGTAATTCCATACCGACATACTTTTGAAAGGATGACTTCGTATCCCGGGGAATGTTAAAAATCCCACCTGGCAACAATCTTTAGGATCGTAAATATTTTGCCCTGACGTATCATCGCGGTCTGTTTAGACAGATCACGCCAGTAATCTTTTAAATTATCTTGTTTTTAAATTTGGCCAGTGTCATCATATAAAGTTATTTAAGTTAACAATATTTTTTTATACAACTAAGGTGATTAGACATTGTTTTTGGATTGTATGTACTGGGGGTACTGGAGGTACTTCACCAGTCGGTCTGCTCCAAGTAGTTAGAAATCTCCAAAGAAATATCTCAATGCCCTCTACATCTCTCAATTATATGCATACAATATGAAAATATTATTGAGTGGTTTACATAGTTCTCGATTGAAATATGACATCTACAACTTTTAATAAATTTAGTTTTAATAAAAAAAAAAACAGGGAAATCCACAAAAAAGTAACATGAGATATCGCAACATTGTGAGTTCAGTCTTCACTTGACGGTTACTCTCATACTTTCTTGAAGTAGTTAGCCAAGTTTTATGTTTTAAAAGATAAAGAAAAAAATTATATTATACATACTGGCAGTGCCCCGCGGCTTCGCACACGTTTATTACGACGTATATTGTCGTCTAATAATTTTAATTTTACTCATATTATTGACAACTAGCTCGATACCCGACACTTCGTTTAGATGTTTATTATTTATATTAATGATATATTTTATGCAGATAGCTGAACGCGTGGTGCTTATAAAGTCGTAGTTTCTTAAAACTTTAATAACTTTTTATTGAATGAACATATTAATGTGTTTTTTTCGTTAAGTTTCCCGTAGTTTATAGATTTATATAGCCTATGGAGTTAAAACCGGACATTCAATCAGTCAGTTTTTTCAATCAACAAGCAGTCAATATCATATTCGTGTATCCTTAATAATAAATCTATCGGCTATCTGACATACGTACATTGGCACCATTGGTCATCTCGGCAATTGAAATAAATAATTTATTAATTTCGAGGTTAAACATATTATTTTTAAATTTAATATGTTTCACTAAACGTAAGTTGAATGTACTATGATATGTATTAAACATATCTGAAATTATATTGTTATATTTTGTTAATTGTACGCATGTTGTGGCCAACTTTATATATTGATGTTAATTATCTCCAAAGCTTAAAATATTTATTTAATAGCGCCACTGTTGAGAGCCTCTAAATAAATAACTAAAACAATACTTTTGAAGCTGTTAGTTAACCTTAATATATTTGTCCAGTAGATATAATATCTCGATTATAATAATAATACAATAAGAGCTATCTACGATTTATTTTGTTTTAAAACATCTTTGATTTGAACCGAATAATGCAATAGAAATAAAAACGAAATCGACTAATAAAACACTAGACAGATCAATATAATTAGTCGTATAACAAAGAGTAATTATTTATTTGAACTTTGGATCGATATAGACCGTCTTCTTGACTATGATTCAAGGTAAAGTCAATCTTCATTGAAACATATTAAAGTTCTTAATTAGCTCTCTATAAATATTTTCTCACTGACGGCTGACTTACAGATTTATTTGTGTACGTCAATATTCGCACATGTTGTTGTTAACATTTAACAAATTTATAACATTTAACTAGCGATTAAAAATACTACCATATATATTTAACCAATGTGAATCATTTGTGCCAAAACCGTTGCTTGTCGTAACTAGCTTAAATTGTCTGTGACTTTAGTTATATTGGAAGCGGAAATTGTATTCATAACCCATTCAAATAATGTAAAGCTTTTGCAAAAGCTTTGGCCAAAGCGATTGTAGACATTCAAACCCAATTTCAACTATCTGACCAATGCGAATATTTCGCATATTATCGATAAACAATCTAATTGCTGTTAGATGCTGTTAGAATGTTAGTAAAGCAGATTGTTAATAGATGGCACCTCCAAATTTTAGTTGTATTTATATTCCTAACTAAAATTATATTTCATCGTTTTTCACGAAATCTTTAATTTTAAAGTATTTGTCTAAGTTTTGACAATAGCGGATAACGTGGGCTTCAAAATAATGCCTGAATCATTAATTTTGACAAAGAATTAAGAGAGATAAGGCATTGCAAAAAAAAAATACTTTAGATAAATAATGTATGGAAATTGACCAATCACTCGATTTGGAGCTAAAAACGTCAAATATTATGACAATTCTACATTACGTTTCTTTAACTGTTATACTCTATGACAACTCACATCCCTCAGAGCCTCAATGTTTGAGAAAGAGCCCCTCCATCCGGTGCACCCTAACTACTTCCTTTGTATAATTAGCTGGCTAATAAGTCTCTCACTGAAATATTCACAGAGCTGTGAGGGGCAGACTCAATGAATGAACCTGTCAATACTGATTACGGGCCCTCTCAATGTGAATTCCGCAAGGACATGAAATAAGACGTGCATTTCTTGCCTATATAACTATTCCCTTTTTGGAGTTTACTCCTTAAGAATCGATTTTCAATACCCATAGCCCGCGGTACGTAAATTAGACGAAGAGTAAAATCCAATGCATAAAAAACAAAAAGTGAATTTGTTACGTTAACTGTCAAAAGGTTATTACTCCTTCAGAACCGAGTTTCATACATAGCCCGCGAAAAGTAAATTAAATGGAGAATAACACGTGATAGTGTTATCTCATTATTTTATTATTAGATTTTTATATAATATTTTTTGTTCATTCCAAGACGATAGATTTTAATCAGTAAACTCAAGTCTGTGTCGGAGGTGACACGCACCATTTTTATTATTTGATTTAGATTTTAAATATACTAGATTTGTTTTGTGTTTCTGATTCAGATGAATAAACTGTGGTTTGATCAACCAAAGTACCTACATAGAACTACATGAATGTCTTTGATTGTCAGTTAAAATAAATAAAATCAATTAATTATTTAATTAATTAATAAGATATAATTTAATACATTGGCTATCGAGCCAAGTTCGATGTCTTAAAAAAACAACCCTTAATAGTAGATAGGTATATTATTATCTACGAAAATATTAAGAAACTATACACATAATAGGTATGTAGTAAGTTATAAGTCGTTGCACCTTCCGAAATATCTTTATTGCTTCACGTTGCAAGGCCGTATCGAATTGGGCAACATTCCAAGACAATGATCCTGGAAATTTGCCCGTTTGTCAGGATGATATATATATGAACATATAAAAGTATCCTGCATACTGGGTATCGCTTAAAAATCGCTTGTTACTAGTAATTGTAACTAATAATTTAACAGATGAAGCAAATTTATATAAAACAAGCAATATACTGCTATTCTTACAACGTTTGGTTGGTTGGTAAAAATACACACCACAAATATTTAAGTATAAAGGTAGTTACTAGAACAGCGAATTCAAACAAAAGTCTTGCAACATAATATGTCTTGTAGAAGGCGAACGGAATGTTTTTCAGCTTGCATACATTAAATAATAAATTACCATGTATAATCTGTACTTTTTAATAATGTGGTCCATGCACCATGAAACGTGTACAAATACCAAAGGTATATTACTTGTACACCAGCTTAACATTAAACATAAATTTGGAAAGAATATAAAAACCAAATTTGTCAAAACAGAAAGGTTTATAGTTTTATATGAAAATAAATCACAGTTTAAATGCACTTTCCGTATTACCCATTCATCACTAAATTCCCTTTAGTAAGACATACAAATAGGTAACCGTATTCAGAGGGTACATAACTAATGGATTTCGGAAAAACGATAACAATAGAAATACTATCTACATGGGGATGAGAATAATAATATTGTTATTTCCTACATTTCTGCCAAATAAATAAACTTCAATAATGAGGGTCAGATTAATAGACATTATCCATGAGTATACTGTAAGGTTATAATATTACTAGGTAGTTTTCAAGTAAATAAACATATCACTAGTATTTAAATGAAGACATTATTAAAATATATCATAAGTAGATTTGATTTGTATAGGCCATACAACACAAATATGTATTTGCTACTATATAAATACCTCTTATAAATACCTCTTAGTTTCACCCGTTTTAAATTTATTCGACAGACTCTCTACCTACATGATTTTTTTGTTTGACAATACATATTTTTTCGCTTTTTCTTTCTTTATACTTTCATAAATACAACAAGATGAATAAGTAAGTATAATAATTAAATGTTTTTTTAATGGCCTACTGTTTAAAGTTTAAGCAAACATTCGATTGATCGATAGTGCAAATCACTATCGACTAATCGATATACAATTGATGTTTTAGTGTACAACAACAATGGGTGCCTTGTATTGGCTTATACATGGATTAATGAGTAGCCTAAAAATGCAATAAAAAAAATTTTAACCAACCAAAAATTGAACATCTTACTTAACCTCAATATAATAATTAAATATATCTTGACATTAAACCTATAATAACGACAGTGGTTTCTGACAGGCTTTGGATGTGCGGGAATCTCATACATATTCAGAGGGTCGTACGAGACTACATTCTAGTATGCGGTGTAATGAACCTCGCTGTTGTCGAGGTATCCATTGTCAAATGCACAGGTTTGAATCCTTTTGTGTGCGTGAAATTAGATTGAGGTAACTCGTTAACGTGGCTTGAATGTGTTATTATTATGTATTTTAATAATTTCAGGGAAAATACTGATGATTTTCATACATAAATGCGTATTAAAAGTAATGTTATATAGTTTTTTCAACTATTTTAAATATTCCTTTTATAATATTTTAGATTCTTAATTTATTTTCTAAAAAATATTTCAGAATATGTTACCTTGAATTTTTTAATTACGTTCAATTTAGTATTTAACTACTTATATTGCAAAAGTCTGCTTTTTTTTCGACTGTTTATTTTAATATTTATTATGACAAATAAAAATAACATTATTTATACATACAATAAAATTAAAGTGTCTGTTTTTAATGTCAAAATAACACCTTTTTACTAAATGCATATGAAAATATATACAGTACCTATAACAAAAAAAGAATATAAATTTAGTCTGTATGTTTGTCTGTTCCGGTTATTTCGGTGGCAGATAGCTGATATTATAAGGAGTAACTTAGGTTACTTTAATAAAATAATTAGGGTTCCACGCCAATAAAATAATAAGCTGTTTTAGTTTCAAAATATAAGTAAAGATTTTAGTGTATGAGAAAAATGTGTTGCAATCCATACGCACTGTTTGAAATAAATTAATATTACCCAACAATCTAAACCAGTGTTAATAAAATCCTGATGGCCCATGTGTTCATATTTCGCAAATTCTGGAATGTAAAAGCTTAGTTAGTTAAAAAGATTGTTAATAGATCGCGATTTCTACGTGTTAGTTGAATGTATAACTAAAAACGTTTCGATCATTGAAATATACATTAATTTTAATCTAATTGTCTGCTTCAATGTCATTATTAGGGAACATAAGTTTTAAAATGATATTTTAATCACTAATTTTGATAAAGAATTATGGAAAATATGACGGTGCCACAAAAATGTCTTTGAGGGATAATAAATAGAGATAGCTATATTCTTTCAAAGCTATATTGAGGCTTGGAGGCTGATAATATAACACAATTATTTATTATTACGTTAAAAAACAGAATAGAATAATTTTGAAGCAATGATGGCTAAGTAGAAGCGTGTACGACTTCGCATTGATTAACGTGAGTTCGAATCCTGCCCGCCTGGCTAGCTACCACTCCCAAGTTGAAAATCTGTCGTCAAGCACCAATAGGTGTGTTCCGGCAGCTGCACTTGAGAGCCAGTCTTAGTCACTAGGTTTAGCGTGTTGGATCACATCGTCACTTAACATTAGGTGAGATTGTGGCCACTGCGCCAAACCAACAACAATAAGAAAAAACATTTATAGATATCTAAAATATTTGAGCATTACTTCCAAATTAATTTTACTTAAGTTATCCGACTTTCCTCCAAATCCGATCCTTAAGAGAAAAGTGAGAAAATGGGTGAAGCGAGGCGCGAGGTGGAAACTCGGATAATGCGTTATTATTATTGTGGGCAAAACGTCGGAACGAATTCGGCAATATTGCCTGGAGAGATAAATTAACCGAAGGAAGTTTTTCTGTAACTTTCGGATATATTTTGATGCTTGAAATATATAAGTTATTAAATACGAAATAAAGAAATTTATTTTATATACGTATTGGTTGCAATAATATCTTATTTAACAAAAAAATCCAAAATGCAAATAAATAGCATATAATGTATAAGTATTATTACTGTTGTTTTAAAAAGTACAAATATATTAATTTCTTTGTAGCTCAAGCGTCAAGTTGTATTCTTTACGACTTACTTTAATTTTCAAGTCGAATTTGTGTTATATGACAGTAATTAATAATGTACGTTACATTGAAAATTATTGATAATTTAGAGAAAACCACTTTTTAATATCAATAAGCTGAACGTCAATGAAAACTGCTATCAAATGTTAAATATAAAATTTCTTAGAATGAAAGGGGCTATAGGTAGTCTTTATATATATACATAGATTAATTATTGGTCTCCGCTGCGCTTAAACTAGTTACCGCGCTACCAACAAACAATAGATCCTAGAATACGGCAAATTAATACCGTAGTATGTTGTGATTATATGAAATTAAGCTTGCGAACGTGATAGTATTATCGGTAGGACACTGGCTCGAGTACGCCAATTCAGCGTAGGTTTGATTGCCTCTTTTTTATATGACGTATCTAGTTCAAGCGGCGCGGAAACCAATGATTAATCTATGTATACATATCTACATAATTGACGTTTTTAGACAAACAGAATTTAAAGAAATTTCTTTCCTATTTACACAAGGAACCCTTAGAAAACAACTTCACCTGAGGGTGCGTTTAGATTGAAATTTTCATTTTCGTCTTGAAAACAACCACCCCTCTCGGACACGGAGGAACCCTGTTAACCGCCGACGAAAGGAATTTGCATAGGCAATTCTTATTTTTCTTAACAAAAGCACTTCAAAACCTTTCAAGAATAATTTAGTAAACAATAATTTAAAATTTAAGAAGGAGAACAATATTTGCATTTCAATAAGTTATCGAATTCAGTGTGTGAAATAATCTGCTTACATTAATAATTAATTAAATGAATTTATGATAATATTTCGAAATTTAAACGATAAATTCAGTACATATAAATTCAAACAAACATTAACAAACTGAAAACAAACTATGATTTATTAAAGATAAACAGTTACCTCAATTGTAGTCTTCCCGGATTCTTGCCACTTCATCAGATGTTCCCCCTTTAAGGACCATCCTGGAGCGTAACTGATAAGTCCCGCTGCAGCCCCTGCACTTTCCCTCGCCGGTTTCCCCGCACCTACGTCACTCGCTTCCGATTTCGGCTTCTTAGGGCTCGTCTGAAGCCGGAAAAAACTACGGCCATGAATCTTGCAACTTTTTGCGGGAGAGAAGAAAAATGAGTTCTTCTTAGGCGATTTCTCTTGTTCGTCGGCCGATTTAGACGTCGAAGCGGGACTTTCGGTCGCATTTTGAATTTCGTTGTCGTTTACGCTGCTACTTGGCTTCGGGCCGGAGTTTTCATCGGCGACAAATAATAATGTACGTTGAACAAATGGCGTAGCCTTATTGTAAAACTCGTAAGGTTCTGGCACTTTGAAACTGGTTGGTATTGTTGTTCGTTGTGATTTTGAAAAGCGGCGCTCCATGTATTTTTTTGCCATATCATTCACAAGGCATAGTTAAGCGTATTTTTTTTTATCAACAATACTAAATTTATTCACATTAATTTTAATATTTTGTTAGTGATTTCTTGAATTTTTATATATTTTGCATAAAACAGTCTATAGTAACTATAAGAAAGTAGGAAAATAAATGAAGTAAAATGATTCGTCGTCCCCTCGAGTTTACAAGATATGCGGGGTCTGTACAACTATAACGAGATATCGATTTGACAAGTGAGATAAAAGAAAATGATTAACTAGAAGAGACATATTTTTGAACACACAGTAAGGAAAAATCTATGTTTTCATTGAAACTAACAAAATAGTTTTAATATTTTATGTTCATACCAAAGCGAGTTAATACTGTACCATATAGATAAATATTCTCGAATTAATATATATATATAAATATATATATATATATATATATATATATTATTTTTATAATGAACTAGCTGTGCGCCACGGTTTCATCCGTGTTCAGTTTATTCTAACAACTTTCCATCGCGCCGCGTCGCTAACGCACCCGTGTTCCACTTCCTATAGGTACTTGCCTACAGCTTTCCAGATTGCTTGACGTTGATGATTACTACTCCACTCCTTATAGTCATAATGTGAAGTTATATAACCTATAAACCTTCCTCAATAACTAGACTAGTAAACGCGAAAATTATTATTCAAATCTCACAGGCAGTATCAGAGATTAGCGCCTTCAAACAAACAAACAATCACTCACTTCAGTTTGTATCTAATAATATTGGGATGTCTTTCGTATTCGTTTAAATTTGCACCAAGATGCGAGTTACGATTTTCACTCGGAGGCTCTACCTAATTCGCTATCGATCGTTGTGCGTGTGTAAACACAGCCGCCCTAACTTAACGCGTACCTTGATAATATTTAACCGGCTTAACCACTTTAGATCTTATTTATCAACATATAGAGTTCATTATTTTAAAAATAATTGTTCGTTCTGTGCATAGCATTTAAACTTTCTTGTTTTGTAATATATTTTGATCTTAAAAGACGCGAAAGATCTTGATAGATATGTACATGATAAGGTAGGGTATTTTCAAGGATCTTTTTTAACCGGTAATGTACCCAATTGCTTACAGGTAAAATAAGTAGTTAAATTTGAAAAATTCGATTGCCATGAATATTTTAACAATTAAAATTACATACAGACTATATATCTAATTTTGTATGAAATGTATGTACAACGTACAAAATATTGTTTAATACTTTTAATAAAAGATTTTGATCTTTTACAATGGCTTTATAAAGTGTATTTTGTATTCAGTAAATAAGCAACTATTGAGTTATTCATGTCGTATTTATATCGTTACTTCTTATAAACAAATAGTGTAACTTAATCCTGCAAGAATAATAAAACGTTAAAGTAGATAAATAATGATGATATATTTAAATGATAAGGATAAGCTAATTAACATAAAAAAATGTGTGTGTGTGATTCACACACGATAGAACTCAAACTTCATTTTGAAAGATATTTTATATTTTATTTAAACAGTGTGCAATATACATACACACCGACATTTGCCCTCTCGCTCTGGCTCACACAAAGAGAAGAGACCGATAATGTGCGTTAAACGTTTAACGTTGGAAGTCGCATAAGAAGTTTCACTTCAATATACTCATGTTATTGCCTATTTGCTATTATCAAAATGTTAAAAATTTTATTTATTTATGTAGGAATTACCTCTGCATGCAATTCTCTTTAAAGTAAATAAAAATAACAGTACGGGAATATTTTAAGTTCATACTATATATTGTGTATATTACAAAGATTAATTAGGTAATTTCTTTCTGTCATATAATTTCCGGAACAAGAAAAATATACGGACAAAGGGAAGTGAAAAAATATGTAACCCTGCGTTTTGCTGGCATGTTTCATTTTTCACGGCAGTTGGACGACACGCGCGGCGTGGCTCGCGGTTTTCAACCGGATTTTTGTATATGAAGTATTTTGTAATATAGTTTGTAGTTATAAAAATGTTAACTTAATATAGATTATATTATTCTAAATTAGTATTATAATATATTCACTTCTACAGGTAAATTAATTAATTCCATATATGGATGGTATTTTTTTATGAGTGTAGCTAGTAGGGTGTAGCTAAGATTCGCTTTCAGGTGCAGCTGCCGGACCTATTGGTGCTTGGCGAAAGATTGTCAACTTGAGGGTGGTATCTAGCCAGGCGGATGAAAGAAAGAAAGATATTTCATTTATAATATCATCATAAATTATTTAGTTACAATTATATATTGAGTCGAAAAGTTTTATAATACATATCATCAAATTTACATGTCAATCATGATGCAAAAAAAAAAATAATGAAGTTGGAAAACCATGACTAAATATGTTACGATGTTATTCATATTGAGTATCGATGTTCAAATTCTGTTATACGGTTTTATAGTTCCGCAGTCAACAAAGAACCCTTATAGTTTCGCTATGTCGGTCTGTCTGCCGCGGGTTAGCTTAGAGATTATTAGTACTAGAAAGCTGTTATTTAGTATGGTTATACATATTAATTAAGCAGACAATGTGGAAAATAAAATCTTAAAAACAAAAATTGTAAGGGTTTTCCTCGTCTAGCCCGCATGATATGGGTTGTCGTTGGATAGTTTATTCAAAAACATTGCGGGTGTGTGAAAACAATTTTTAGATTCAGGGATCCGTTTGCGATATATTAATGTTTGAAGTGCTAATTTTTGTTAAAGTCAAGTGTTGCCTTTCATTTGATACCCATATCCGCCATATTGGATTTAGAATGACGTCACTTAGTTGACCATACATTGTCACCGATACTGAACGTATATACAAAATTTCAATTTAATCGATTGGGAATAACTGTTATAAAATTCAGTTGCAAGATTTGACCCATACTAACAAGGCAAATTAAATAAAAGTTTGTACATGAAAATCAGTAAAATGAATTCATATTTTTATCATTGACGGCTCACTTCATCATGTCGCACATCTGTCACGTGAGTGCGCGAGCAACCCTCAATTTTTCCATCTATTAAGCGCATTAAAAGAGTTATAACTTAAGCACTAAAACCTAGTGTAACGAATTACTTGAAAACTTTATAGTAATTCCTTTTGGATAGAAATTGACATACTACGGTAAGAGAATACACAGCTTACGATTCCGTGTAAACTAAAATGAAAGGGTACCTACGACAACAACGCAGGATGAAGTATCTGCTCCATTTTACTAGTTCGGTTACCGTTTTGTGACAAAAATCGTGACTACGGTTATTTTTATCGGGGCCGGCAGTCAATCACTTATAAGCCGACGCGACCCGGGCCTGTTATTGTGCCGGTAAAGTGTAGTATGTAGTTCATTCTAAGCGGTCAGATAACAGACAAGGATCAGAATTGGAAGATAAAACCAACTACAGGTCGAAAATCCCATTTGTAGTCGGTTTTATTTAATTAATAAAATAATAAACGTTAAGAAGATACGCCAGCTAATAAAAATATTATCATAGCCTAATTTTTTACAAAACTATTGAATACTAAACATTGATTTGTTAGAAACAAACATACAAAAACCTTCGTCTAAATTCCTGTTTTTTTCGTACTATTTCATTGTATTTCAATCTTTTTTAGGGTACCGAAGTCAAAAAGGAACCCTTATAGTTTCGCTATGTCCGTCTATCTATCCGCGGTTTAGCTTAGAGATTATTAGTACTAGAAAGCTGTAATTTGTATTAATCACGCCGACAAAGTGGTAAAAATCTTCGAAAAAAATAGTTTAGGGCACCTCCCCTACAAGTGGGAATGAATCATTTTTTCTCATCTACCACATCGTGTGAAGTGTCGTTGGATGGATCGTTTAAAAATATTGCGGGTGTGTGAAAACCATGTTTCGATATCGGGATCCGTTTGCGAAATATTAAGCTTTAAAGTGCAAATTTTTATCCCCCCCTCACACGCCAGTTATAGGGTCGTTTTTGAATCATCATCATCATAACAGCCGAAAGACATCCAATGTTGTACATAAGCCTCCACCAAATAACGCCACAACGACCGGTCCTGTGCTGCCCGCATCCAGCGGCTATTTTGATATGTGAAACAATTCATGGTAGTTAGTATATATAATGAAGTGAAAAGGAAACTATCAGAAGTAAGTAGGCTTTACATGTTAACGAGTAATGTCAATCAACTTATAAAATGTACTTGTAGAGGTAATTTCGTACAAATTCCATTGAAAATTATTTAAAGCCCACTTTAAATCTGCATATTATGACAGGCATCTAGGGAACCCTAAACTGCGCGTGGCCCGACACACACCTAACAAATTTTTCTTGGACCAACTAGACCGATTTTCTTTTAGTTTAAACCGAGTAGTATAAACCTATACTTAAAAAACAACAGATCAATATATTTAAAAATGTTTTAAAACATTAAAAAAGTTTTTACTGAATATAGTAGAATATTTATAAACCTGTCTATCCATCTTGCTCTAGTTAAAATAATACTATAAACTACTTTATATTTTTATTTAGTGCACATATGAATTATCCATAACTCTGTATTGAAAACAGCTCAAGATAACATCACAGCCATTCATTTGATCGGAACTGCGTCCCCAGTCGATTTTCTTAAAGAGAATTTCGACTCTCCCCACATGTCGCCGGTTGCTTTGTAAATAGCTTTTCGATTCCGTCTGTGAGGGAATTATTACATTTCGATGACATGACGAATTCAAGACGACACGTATGAAGGGGTCGTGCTTGACCTAACAATAAGGTTTTCAAGTTCACTTCTTTTCAAATTGACTAAAAACACAGCAACGATAAAATATTGTATATTTTAAAGTAAACTTTTCTTAAAAATCTAGCGATTTAGTATTTAAAAATTTGCATTCAAATTATTGTAATTTATCTGTCTACAAATTTTAGAAACTACTATCACAAAGAATCACCCAGGGCTGTAGAACGACAATAATTTAGATTGGCTTAAAAAAACTGATTAATAATTAGAACAATTATATAATATTTTCTTAATTGAATGTTTAGTAGTTCGAATGTAAACATACTTCTAAATAAATTAATAATTTCCCAAATTCATGTAGCAGATTATTATAATTACAAATGCGTACGAAACTTATAAAAATAAAAACTAGATACCTATTAATTGTATAATATGATTTTTTGTATGAATAACGTATTACGAATAATATTATATTCACTTATACACCTTCAGCAGAAGGTTGTTTTAACATTAAATTGTTAAGATATCAACAGAAGTGAATGCAATCAACGCTTATCAAAAAACTGAAATCGCAAATTCTGTTTCTTCCCTCACACTTCGCACGGTGGTAGCCTGTACTGTAGCTATAGTGCGGCGACACTTAATTTACAACCAGTTCAACGACCTCATTGTACGTTTGGTGGATGTCAACAAAATAAATAGAAGTAATGGTGTGCTATAACTGCTCGAAGGATCAAAAATAGACACTCCCCCTAGCGCTAAGCGCGAACTTGACAATCTACCCGCATGTTTATTTTAATGCTAGCTATCTTATTGTATTCGGAAATAGCTCAGAATGACAGTTCGAAATAATTATAACTTCCACCCTCTATCATCGAGTAGATATGTACTATATTTTAATTGATTAGATAGGAACAATATTATAATTTTAAGTGTCTCGCTATTATTGTAAGTGATAACGAAACTAAAATTTTATAAAATTGAGTTCAACTTAATCATTTACCTTTACTCTTTAAAAAAGCTTTGTATTTTTACACGACTGCCAAAAAAATGAGTGTAATGTTTTCAGGGCTCGTGTATGTGAGTTTCTTTGTTCCACAATATTTTTTAAATGCCTGAACAGATTTGGATATATAGGATATTGTTAGAATTCTTACATCAAGGCGAGTGAATAAAACTAACTATATTTTTTTGAAAATATTTAATATAGCTGCTATATGCCTCCATTTTCAAATCTGACAAACAATTTGCAATTATTATACGAGTAATATGGGTATCAAATTGAAGGACAGGGATTCACTAAAATGTATAAATAAATAAAACCGTTCTGTGGAACACTTTTTAATCTGAGGGATCGTGAAACACTATTTAATCTAAGAGGTCACCCGACTGCAATGACAATTTTATTTATCTGTTTAGCTAGCTAGTAAATGGGTGACCTTTCGTTATGTATATACAGATTGAATATACTTGTTTTTTAATTTTTAGTTCGTTTTTTGACAAGGCAGTTGTGTATTTTTTTTATTATTCCTCACATTTACCACCCTTTTATATAATAATGAAATCATGTGTATACTAATATTATTATGTTGTAAAGTGAATCCATAATTTTTATTATGATTTCATTCAAACTTATTTTAATTGATTTAATGTTTTCATTTTTATAACACCGATAACTTTGTTTCATTAAAAGCACTTTTTTTAATTGGCATATGAATAACTTCTCTATATTTTATAACTATATCCTGAGATAATTACGTCATAGGAAATCTCATAGCGATAACTTTAGGTTGTTATTTCAAAAACGTGTCCAGAATTCCCTGCAGCTTAATTTAAGTTAAACTAAACTACTACTTAATTAAACTAGATGTTATCGTGGAACAAACAAACCACTACATTATATGTTATGTGTATTTTTAAACACTATAAAACTGTTATACACGATAGCTACAATTCTGTTTTGATACTTAAATGAGTTAACATTAACGATTGATGCTTGTATACGACGGTAGACGTATGTAACTATAGCACAGCGCACACTAGTAAACCTACCTACTTAATATTTTTTTGTAGCCATTTTGAATAATGGTTTTTTTCTTAATAATAGTTATAAATCAAATAATAAATTAATTACATTTATCCACCTTATAAGTCACACTACCTGGAATACTCTTCTCACACCTAAAGGCATGCTTTATTTTGTATAATAATTGTTTAGATGTGATCAATGATACTACGAGACGAAATTTTATTAATTCTTATTTACTGATTTTATTTGAACAATTAGAAATAATCATAATTTTTATATAATGTTAACGATTCATTCCACATCTGGGCACAACGTTTATCTGGGAACATCTGAAGCACAAAGGTATATAAATGTATGTATTTAATAAGCCACTATAACATTTATTTTCCAAATTAATTTTGCCATATTGAATAGAAAATATAAAGGATGTTAAACGATGATCCTTTTGATAAATAAAGAAAATATTTGATATAAATATGTATTTTGTTGTATTTAAAAAAGCATATCATTTTACTGAAACTCTGATAACTAAACGCTGGAGTCGGACCAAAAACAATTAAGCTGTACTATAAATCATATTGAACTCACCTACTAAGCCACAAGCCACAACAATAACTCATAATGTGCTTGCTGTACCTACCGCATTAACTTACGACAGTTGTCCCAACCCCGCTCCGCGATACGTCCCTCGAGTTTCGTAGAACTTAATTAGGTTTTACTAGACAACAGCTTAATTAAGCAAAAATGTTTTAGTATTATTAGACTTTATATATTATTATGCATAACACTGAATATATTGTTCGTGTCGCTCCGAGATTATTATGAAGAATCTACATAAAAAAATAGTGTGTGTTTACATATAATTTGTTAATGATTAGTCGGTGCCCGCAACGTTGTGACGTAACGATGCTTCATGAGAACTATATCTTATACTAATATAGTAAAGATGAAGAGTTTTTGTATCATTGTTTGTTTGTCTAAATGCGCTAATCTCTGGAACTAACAGTCGGATTCGGAAATTTATTTCTGTGCATGATAGGCAGATTCATTAGGAATAGTATAGGCTATATAACATTACGCTATGATCCTAAGAAGTAAAGCAGTAACAATCAATGTTAAGCAATCTGGCAAGCTGTAGGCAGGTATAGGAAGTGGAACAACGATAAGGCTGACAAAACGGACGTGCTGGCGACGGCGTTATATTATATACAAAAATCATGTGTGCTTCAGTTGAAGAATCTATAACTTCTGAACAACTTGACCGATTGCGCTCATATTTACATAATATATTTGTTTTATCAAGACTATGGTGTACAGATATTTTAGGATCCGATAGGTGGCGCTACAGTCAGACAGCTAGTATCTTATATGTATTGAATTGTTGTTTTTTTAATTTATAATTGTACCATTACTGCTTAGCTCCTATGAACAAACGTTATGGTATACAACCTAGATTTTTCCTCTTGTTTAATCCTATATTAATCTGAAAACTAGTTTAGAATTGATTCATTGGTTTGAAGGGATGCGAGTTCCAGTGCGATTTATTTTTTTGGAATTAAATTATTTGCTTATGTACATATATTTGACTTTTACATATTAGGTACCACAATATCGCGATTCTTTTTCCCAAGTATGAGTTCCCAAAAAACACATAGCAATTAATATGCTGACAAAGGGGGGCATTATTTCAAATCAACGCGTGATAAAATGCAAATGCCCTTAAGGGGGAACGAGGCGGGCGCTGACCAATTATGTAATTATTGCACAAAAGTCAGGGGATAAGTTGATAACACGTGTATGGCCGTTATCCATTACGTGAGGAAGGTTTATCGGTCAGAAATTTGGAATGTGATTTCTGAAGTGCTAAATAAATAAAAGACAATGATTAGAGGCAATGATTGGTATTCAAAACATTACATATATTATGTGTATTACTAAAGTATCTAAATTCTTTCCTATGTGAAACGAATGTAAAAACTTGTTAACGGAATATAACGTATTAATTTAATTTATTAAATGACAGATTGAGATAAATTAAATTTGTATTTAAAAAATTAACAGCCTTGTATATCTATTATATACAATATTTAGGCGACCGAAATACCTCAGTTTCTCGCAACAACAAACCTACATAGGCAAACTTGAAAAGTGAAAAATAATCTTAGTATAAATAACATTTTATCGAAATATTTAGAGCTGTTTTAGAGAAATTTTCTTTCCGAAAATTGTTCACTTTGAATTTCAAGTGTTTATGTAATTATTTAATTGTAGATTTGGATCATTATTTATTTAAAAAATTTACACCTTTGTATAGAAACTCTCTATTATATACAATATCTACGAGACCGATATTCCTCGGTGTCTTACAAAAAAAACCAGCTACGTAGATACACTTGGAATGTAAAATATTATCTTAATATAAAATTTTATCCAATTTAGAGATATTCTCAAATAAAAATACTTTCCAAATAATATTATTCTAAGAAAAGAAGTAACTGAGAATTACGGAGAATGTGAAATTCTAAATAAAATAATCATTAAATTCATTAACGAAAATGATAATAATAAAAGAACCTATAAAATATATTTATATTTTATAATAAATAATTTCTATTATGGTTTCTATGTTGGTCATTGATATAGAAGTATTAAACGCTTCATAAGTATAAATTATGTCGGAGTTAAGACCTTCAGACAATAATTCATCATGCTTTAACTTGTACCGTGTTTGGGATGATTCAGTGGTTTAACATTTTAACAGTTATTAATATCACCAATGTTTCAGCCTTTTATCAGTGGTCACGAAATCCTGCTTATACCGATATAATGTACAAAAGTGTTCATAGTTAACTCTTAATTATAACAACGTATTTTAATTTTAGCATCAGTTTTCTTAAATTAATGTTATTGTACACTTTGTTTATGGGCCTAATGAGCTGATACCTTTTATATTCATCTGTCCGGAACCGAGGCGTCTCTCGCCACAGCATCCGGTCGCCGTCTAAAATAAGTTTTCTAAGAAAATGCTCATTAACTATTTTTCAAATTGTTATAATTTACTCCGTAGGTTATTCTCAATGGCGAGATAGCTTAAAGTTCAAAATTCAAAAGAATTATTAAACTATTTACTTATCAAATTAATTCCATAAAATATTACACTAGTAACAGGCCGCGACTTCATACGCATTAATTGTAATAAAAAAATTATAACAATAGAATATACGTAACTCATGACTATCAGTTCGAACGTAGTAATTTATAAATGAAAAAATATTTAAAATTGAGTCAGTAGTTTCAGAGGTTACCTCCTACAAACTTTACCTATTTATAATAGAAGAATAAGATTTCAGTATCTAATTAACACCTGATTCTAAACTATAAATATTTGCTGTTATATGGTAAAGCTAATTTGTTTTATTATAGTATTTTTAGGCAATAATTATTTGTATTATATACACATATATGTGTATGTATATATATATATATATATATATCTAGCCTGAATAAAACGAATCGTGGTAATTAATATGTTGGAATTGCACAATAAATTTATTATAACAGATTATTAATTCAGAAAATCACATTTCAAGTTAGACACATAAAGAAATCATTGAAGCTATGCATATTGTTTTGTTTAAAAGACATTGACAAAACAAAAATGCACTGTCTTGGCAAACTTGAAAAAATTTAGATATTTCAAAGCATTTTGATATAGAATGAATAATATTATAAATACTATGTTTGTTGTCTGTTTGTGATCCGGCACGGGTTGCGTGTACGAGGATTAGGATAGCAGACCTCATAAGGGCTCAGGGGAAAGGTGGGGCGTGCGCGGGACGTGTAACTAATCGCCTCTGACATGTTCCTGATGGAGAATCGCCTTCCCGATACGCGCCCCATTACAATTTACATTAATCTCCTGATTCTACAGTTTTGTTTATAATTCGTGGACAATACCTGTTTAGAAATTTTAGAAAGCAACGCTTTACGCATTTTTTACTTATGGTATTACCGAAGTGCCAGTCCCAAAAACAATTGTTTTTTAATTCTTTAATGACTTACCTATTGACCACAACCTCTCTCGGTGTTAAGTGACAGTGCGGCCGAAGATTATAACACGCCAAGTCCGGAGAAACTGGTTGTAAAATTGAGCTGAAATTGAGCGGAAAACGCCTTAGGTGTTAGGCAACAGATTTTTACAGTAACAGTCTCAAGCTCAGGCTGACTGTATTCGATACCACGTCCGTCGACATAGTATACATCAAAATAGTCAATGTATAGTCTTAATGCCTACAATATTTAGGAGTATCGGATGGTAGTGGCGTTCAAAAGCTTACCGCTGTCCCCTGCTAGATACAACTGACAAATGACGACACGACGACGTCAAGAAGGGGAAAGAAAGTACATGGAGTAAAACAGTTCCTAAAAAATTGAAAAACTTCCCAAATTGGTCAGGCCCAACTGCGTTCATAATGATAAGGACACCATATAAGCAACTGACAAATAATCACCAGGTACAGGAGATGCACTATACGAAGGAGAGTAGTAAGAAGGTCATTAGCATCGAGGAAAGATTATTAATCTTTTAAGTAATGGTACGGTACTATTGTAATTTTTATATTACACCCAATAATGAAAAATTAATATCAATGGAGCGTTCTATCTATACAAATATTATAAAGCTAAGAAGATTGTTTGTTGGAACGAGCTTATTACTTAGCAACTACCATTCAGATAAGAAATGGGCGAATAAATTTAACACAGGGTGAAACCGTGGGGCATATATTCATACACGATATAGTTTTAGTAATAAGATTAATCAAAATATTAATTTATCATGAATTATCCAATTACAAAGTTATGCGTTAAATATGTTCTACTACAATAGCGAAAGTTGTGACCAACAATACAATTTAATTTACTCACATTTTTAATTGTGTATCGGGAAAAGAAATCAAATTGGAATTGCGATAAAACTGAAAATATAATCTCAATTAAAAAATATATTCGTTATTATTAGTGTTAGATTTAAATGGAATCGATTTTTTATGACGCCACAGATTTAATGTTATTCATTTTTCCAAACTTGCTGAATATAACCAATATTTTTAACAATCGAATCGTGGCTTTTTAATTTATTTTTTATACAGAAGTATTTATGTATAAGCCATTGAATCAGTTAACTTTAGAATTATTCTGTCTCATGGCCAAGGTTAATCGTTATTAATTATTACTTTAGTACCGAAGTTCGTAGGCCGTGGAGATATTCAATAGGAACATGATTATTAGATTAATCGGATTAAGGAATACTATGACCGCCCACATCAATATCCCGGTTTCGACACAAATACTTACGAATTCCTAAAATACTATGCAATAGTTTAGAAGTAATAAGTTGTCAAATGAATAAATTGTTATATAAATTAAACTAGCTTTGCCTGCGGCTCCGTTCGCCTGGACTACTGAATGCTGTCGGTCGAGCGCACGCTCGTATTATGCTGCCTCAGTAATACTTATTGAAGGGTGACATTTGGTAGGTCTTTTTAAGATCTAAAAATATGTAGTATATTAATTTGAAATATCTCTTATGGTTTACTCAGCGTAAGCTATCTAATCGCCCCAAAAGCCGTTTTTTTCCGAATTGATTCATCATTATCCTCACTGCTTACTTCGTATGTTACTTTATGTAACAAAATATATCCTATAATCTGGCCATATAACATATCTATGTATTAAAGGAAAAACGATGTAAATCGCATTAGTGGTTTTCGCAGGAAAAGAACATAAACGGACAGATAGACAGAGACGTTGAGTTTTATAATATGTATAGAAGATGTGATAGTAAATGATAAATTTCTTATTAATTTTTGGTTGGTAAAGACTATTGATAAAAAATATCAATGAGAAAGATGTATTGAATGTAACTAAGGTCAATGTTATTGGTAAAAATCAAAATACAACATTACATACAAACTCCAATTATATAGGTATATATTTCAGATGGATACCAAATTTGTGATAAATATGATTTTGTTAATTTTCACCGGTTAGGTTTCAATAAACCTTATGCTTATCTGAACAAAATCCCGAAAATATATTACTTTATATTTTGTTTAGAACTTTGGATCTTTTTTATTATTATTCAAGAAATCACTTTCAAAATATCGCTGGTTAAATGATTATATTCAAATAAAAATAACAAAAACACTAAAGTATAAAATAATTAAACGAATTTACAAACTTGCTCGGTTTCTATTTTTAGACGTTAATAAATAATAAGCACTCTTTTGTATATGTTTCCCGCTAAAATTATATGGTCACTTTACAAAAACACAGCGTATAAAATTATATTCGTTACAGATATTGTTCTTATATGAACTAATGCAACCTAACACAAAAAAAGTGAGTCTTCTCCACAAATAACAAGAAAGCCTTAAAATATCAAAATAAGCAAAAATATCGATTCTTATTATTTATCGATTATTATTTGTATGTGAAAGGAGATTTATACAATATATCTTGTACAATCGAATTTACTTCAGTTATACGCTCGTTTCTGTATTCCCGCCTAAACGCGAAGGCTTCGCGGCAGGCGGGCGGGTGCTCGTCCTGCTTGCGGGGCGCACGGCACAAGACTGGGGCGGATCGATGCCGCCCTGTCGGCCCCAGCAATGCCGCCGGCAAAACCATAGTCCCGCGGGGATGCAGATGCACGCACTGGATACAACCGTACTGGATGCGGCATCAATTGTATTTTAAATTCTTGTTTATCTCAGATCAAAGTAAACTCTATTCAAAATAAACCGTATTTCGTGCTTACAAAACTAATAAAACTAAACTTATTCAAATGGATCATTTGTAAAACGAAAGTTTTAACTTCTAAATAGTTATTTCTTAAACAACTAGTCTTATACGAATCGACTATTATAATGGTATACATTTGCATATTAAACAAAATATCTGATTTAGTTCAAATAATAGACTGTGAATAGACTTTAAAAATAATGATATGCAATATAGTATATTCAGACTCAACTTTTATTAGGTCACCAATTCGATGTTGCTTTACTACACTGAATTCATTTGCATTTGAGTTAAAGAATACCGAATACCGAGCAACCATATAACCGGTTTAGTAGTTGTATGATATATAAATATATCAGTATAAATTCTAATGAATTCCATTAAAATTTTAAATGCGAAAAATAATTGTCCGAGTCAAATTAACAGTAGATACAGACCTTTTTACATTTAACAGAAATTACTTGCTGCATTGTTTATAAATAATTAAATATAATAATTGAAATACACAACAAATAAATACTGGCTTATTTAAATGCAATTGATATTACAACCACCAATACGAATAAACAAATCAACGGTCACAGCAAGTCTACACTATTTCACAGACTTTACGTCGAAAGCGACACTTTTAGTATATTTTATATTCACTGGAAAACAAATTTGAATAACTAACAGAAGATTCATGTACTAGGATCTAAAGTACATCGGGCCATATATTTGAGGTGATTGTCCCTTTGAACGAAGGATTGAGTTGCTCAAAGAGTGATGGGTGAATACACACAATATTGCCAATATATTTTGCATTTGTACATCAAACTTTGTGTAAGTTGTTTCATTTTTCAACGAATTTTTAAAGGCTTCCTCTAGAATTTTTCATAGAAAAATATATACCTAATACTTACTGTAACAAATAATACTTAAATAGTTTTGAAACAGATTATATTTGGAAAGAATATCGTATCACCATTTGAATTAAAGTTAGAACGTTTTATGAGAGCAGATCAACTAATTTGTAAAAAATATATGACAAACTTTAAATATAAATAATGTATTGGCGATTAAAAAATCAACAAATTATAACGTGTAAGTTACACAATAATAATAAGTCACACAATAAGTCAAAAAATGAATTAATTCGACTAAGCCGGCTCAAATCTCGTGAACTTGAGTGAATGCTTTATAAATCCTCAAAGGATTGTTTCAATTGAAGTTGAACTTTCCGCTTAACTTCGCTGAGATATTGTTTCTTTTACGTCACCGTAATGCATTCTCTTTGCAGGAAAAACACCCGGGATTTGCGTTATAAAATCGAGTAAAGAAGTCTATTCTACGAGATAGGTTTAGAAAAAGAGTATGCATGTAGATATATTATGAATTATTATGTACGTGCATAATATTTGGATTGACCAGATCTTACTTTCAAGTTTCGGTCAGAAATAATTCTAAGTCATTGCTAAAAAGATTTTTCTTAATAATAATTTCATATTACGTATTCATTTCAATCATAGCAGTTAGTTAAAAGAGAAATGTTTCATTTTATTTTAACATTGAGTTGTTTCCAGGTAAACGTTTTGTTTTTTCCGATAATTAATAACTCAACCATAATGCCATCTATCTGGACTTTGTGATTTTATTTTTTGGCTTTAAACGAAGATATATTGTGATTACGAGTCATTTTGGTTTATAAATATAATTAATTTATTATTATTATTGTATAATTGGGCAATAATCTCGGCCATTCTAATCAAAATTAAGAATATCTTGTATTATTGAAAGCAAACAGCTGATATATGAACATATTAAAATATTTAATATACTTATAATACCAATATAAGGGTATCGATTCTGCAACTTTTAACCTCGAGCTTCAGTACCACTACGTGTAATAATGACAAGAACGTGTAATAATGTGATGTTTCAATTTATTATAAATAAGCTCCGTGCCTATCGCGGACAATGTACCCTACAGTAACTTATGACAGGGGTGATAATTGGTATGATCATACTATTCGGAGCGGCGACCGCTCTTCCTGCGAGTCTAAAAATGGCTCAATCAGTCAAACGGTGCCTACACGGAGGCGGCTTCGGCACACGGATGTTGCTGGTAATGAACTTTTGAATAGATTTTATGAAGACGTTCAGTACCAGCTTTCCTTCAAGTTAATTGTGCTTCTATTTTAGGTGTAGAGAGGTTAATTCACTTTCAAAATAGAATGTAATATAAACTAGGATTTTCAATTTTTTATCAATAAAAAAAACAGTAAAATGTACAATGATTTGAAGATCTGTTAAATGGTGATTTAAGCAACTAATAAATTATTTCTTATTGTTGTTTTACAAAATTACCTCAACAATTATTAAATATTTTTTTCAAATAAAAAAATGAATACAGTAAATGAAAGTAAAGGTTAAATTTCACAGTTCTTAATAATTTACGTTGGCGCCTGAACTAGTCGTGAGACTGTAGCACATAATATATCAACGTCTACAATTCACCATTTATAAAATATTTTAGTAAAGTTGAGAGGGGGTTAACTATTAGTACTAATAACCCATGTCATTAGAATATTTTCAAAATTTAATAATATAAATATTTTAAATAATTATTAGACTTCCTAAGACTACTAAATTATATTTCTGTTTTCATCTATATTTCCATTTTAATTATTAACATCTTAATAGTTTCGTTGATTAATCATAAAATACTCAAATTTTATAAAATAAATTATACATCTTATAAAAAAATATATAATAAAAACTGTTCTAACATAGTTTGGATCGTAGATAAATTGCTCGTAAATACTTATGAAGAAATTTGATATTTTAACGAGAGCTCTTATATAAGGAAAATAATTATGCTGGGATTACGTCATCAATTGACTGTCTATATCGTTTAATTAGTAACAGCCGGGTGGGCGCGTGTCGAGGCATTAGACGCAGTAAGCTCGTAATTAACGTCCTAAACTTCACCTACCTAACAATATTAGCATAAAATTTTACCTTCTGGATAGAATTTAAGCCAATTAATTATTTATCAACTCTATCTAATACTAAACAAGTGTTTTAATAATGAAGTTACAAGTTATTTCCTTTATGAATCGAGCCTTGGAACCAATTAATACTAAAGTACTTCGAGAAAAAACACACAAATACAGATTTCTTAGGGTTTAAAAGAAATCGAATTCATTACTTTACATGGTAAAGGTAATATAAGTCCGTCAGTAAGATAATTACAGTACAGCAAATTTGAGCGATACGTAATTCATTTTTTCAAGATATACACATAGAATTAGAATCTTTTTGCTAGTTCTTAAAATTCAAAGTAGACGTGCAAATCAAAACTACTCCAATATCTGTTTAATAAACAAGACACTTTTTTTAGACTCTCTTGATGTGATGTTATAAAGGATGGGTACAATGGGACTGATATATTCAGTAGAATAAAAGCCCAAAAACAAAAAAAAAAACAAGAGACGGAGTGATCGTGATTTTATTAAGTTTGTATTTATAGCTTACTAGCTGTGCCCGCGGCTCCGCTCGCGTGGACTATAGAATGCCGTCGGTCGAACGCACGCGCGAATCGTACTGCCCCCGCTCCAAAGATGGGACACAAAAATGATTTTTGTGGGTGATCATTAGAATATAGATATATGCTGCTGCTAATTATTTTATAAATCTTATTAAGATCTAGAATTATGTACAGCTTTAATTTGATATATCTCGTATGGTTTATCAAGCGTAAGCCATTGAATCGATCAAAAGCGTATTTTTCCCGAAATGATTCACCATTATCGTCAATGCTTATTTCGTATGTTACTTTATATAATAAAATATATTCTATAATCTGGCCGGATAACATAGCTGTGAAGTAAAGGAGAAACCATGTGAATCCGATTAGTGGTTTTCGCGTGAAAAGAACACAAGCCGACAGACAGACAGAGACACGTAGAGTTTTATAATATGTGTTTTATTATATGATTTATTTATTTATAATAGTACTGCATATTGACTGTACTGAAGATACCTGATGGTAAGCGAAGTACAATCTAAATACAAGGGCGACCTCCGAGAGATCGAAATCCATCGACGGTCGCCGCTGTCATATCGGCCTGCATAGATAGGTACTCGTATATCTTCACGTTATGCTTGAAGGAGCCCATGTCATAAGAAGGAACACACTGGCCCGGAGATAGTTCCACAGCTTGACGGTACGACAAAGATAAGATAAAGAGAAATGTTTAGTTCGTGCTGAGATAGAGGTTACCATAATACTGTGACTCCGAAACCCAGCGTGTGTGTTCCCGCGTGCCAACAATATGATGAAATTAGACATCAATGATAACAATGTAAATTCATTTTACTGTCCTTTTTTAATAGTGTCAAAATAATTTAACGTTATATAAATAAACATTTGATTAATATAATGTTTATTTTGATTAATAAGATTAGCCATCAATCATAATAGTCTGAATTAATTTTACTTAATTAAGTTAAGTTTTAAAGTCAGCAAAATTAATTTACATATACGTAAACAATGCCTTACAGTAGTCGCATATGATGTGTTACATCTGACATGCTATCCTTCTATGAAATTGAGATGAAATATATTTGAAGTCAATTTATTCGTCATATTGGTCGAATATATTCTAAGCATGGAAATATATGTAATTCTATATTAAGGCAAGCTATATTATAGGCTATGTATAGCTCGCGCAAGTTTAATTCTAGTCACGGTAAATACGCAATAGTAACTTAAATCAAGAACAAAAGATCCGCACTAATATATTTATTTGAATAATTTCATATTACTTGCTCGCATTTTTTTAAGAATGATGGATTTTGTCAGACGTTTAATAGTAAAGATAATCATTAATATAGTTTACACATATAAATATAACCTCAGCTTTTATAAACAACACTGTATAACTGTATATGAGTGCAGAGCTGATGCGTTCTCCTTCTCTATTTCCCTTTTTCTTTCTCGTCACACACACGCATACACAATGTTGGCCGAAAGTACGTCGTGGTACCACCCTCACGCAAAATGTGTTGGCACCATCTCACAGGCATCTCTCCATCACCGCGCGCGCTTATTGGTCAAATCAAAAAGCGCGCGCTTCCCCGGTTTCCTGTAACACATTTCTGTCCCTTTTCCAAAAACACTCCCACAAAAAATATCCAGCAACCGAGAGGAAAGATGTTACACATAAACAATACAACATTCTCTGCAGCATGGTTAGTTCATTAAACTAATAGCATTCTCAATTCGGGTTAACACCAAAAATACAGATGTTCATATAAAAGGATGTAAAATTATATGTCACTCGTTTAAACTCATAAAACAACAGTCTGTCGGCCAAACCGGCAATAATTCAAGCCGAAGGAAAATAATTTACGGCTCCTAATCCTCCCGGGAATAAATCCAAGACAGGATACGAACGTTACAGCTCTCTTTATACGAGCTGTTAAATTTTTTAAATGAACGAAAATAGTTAAAACGGATTAAAGGGTTAACAACGAAATTATTTTAAGTATTTACAGACAAATTGTTTAATTTTATTGATGCAATAAGACATGATGTGATTTTTTTAAACTGCTGTCAATATATTTATACTAATATCATAAAGCGGAAGAGTTTATTTTCTTTTTGTTTTTTTAACCACGATAACCTCTAGAACTACCAGTCTGATTCAAATTTTTTTTCTGTATATGATAGCCAGATTCACGGGGAATAGCTAACTCGTCTCTAAAAAAAGAACTTTATTTATTTAACAACTAGTAATTACATATTAATAATTTTGCTGACGATAGTACCTACTACTAACAGTCGTCAGCGTCTCCCAGACTTAATGTGTATACTAAAGTAGCTGTGCCCCGCGGCTGCGCTAGCATGGACTACAGAATGTTGTTGATCGGGTACACACTCATTTTTACGAATTATTTTAATTTGAGCGGATCCCTAATTCTCTTTCTAAAGTAAAAGTAGCCTGAGATACTCCTTATAACATCAGGTATTTGCCAGTTAAAGTTACTTCAAAATCGGTCCAATCGTTTCGGAGATTACCCGAAACAAACAGACAGACATTAATTTAAAATATGGGTTATTTGTTATAGGTACCGTGTATACTTTCATATGGACTTAGTAAAAACCTGTTATTTTGATATTATAAACAGACACTTAAATTTTATTATACGTAGATAAAGATTAAGACAATAACAAAGAAATAAAAAATATATAGATACAGATATATTTTAAGGGCATATTCGTGATCAGTGTCCTTTATGTAGAAGTTATAAATGCACGATTTAAAAAACTGACATTCCTTACTGGTGGTGATAGGCAACTGTTTTCAACACATTGACAAATGTAGCTCAAGATAGACTCATTTTATGGTTTTTTTAACTGTGCCTCACGGTTTCACCCGTGTTAAATTTATTGGGCCAACACTCCACCACGTCGCCGCGAGTAGCGTATCGTTGTTCATACTTACCGTACTTGAGTACAGCTTGCCAAATTGCTAGACGTTCATGATTACTGCCGCTCCTTAGAGTCGTAGCCTGAAGTTATATAGGTAGCCTATTCCTAGGTAGGTATTATAGGCTTTATAGGTACCTTTTCCAATAAGAGGCAAGAATAAAAGCAATCGGGTCCTTCAAGCGTAACGTGTAGAGATATTTGTGCAGACCGGCATGACAGCGGCGACCGCCGATGGATTTCGATCTTTAATGGTTGCCGTCTGGTACTTCATTCAAACAAACAAATAATCTCTTGAGCTTAATAATGTTAGTATAGATTATATTATTTTTTGTAAACATCTGCGACCCGAGGGTAGCGTTTGTATGATCCAGTATGATTCTTTTACAATATTTACGATCTACTTGACTGATATATGAACCCCTTACTTCCTGTAAACCTTACCATGTCGTAGTCAAAACAAAATACATATTTAATAGAATAATGTCACATCTGTTTGTGTCACTAGTCATATGACAATATTTGGACGAATAGTTTGGCAGATAATGTAAAATAAAAATAATTCAATACTCATCTCGGGTTTATGACTATAGGTGTACCTGGTACTAACGAGCCGTGTGAGTTGTGACACATAACCCTGGCCGCCTGATAAAAATCATCAATCAGAGTTTTCTTTGAACAATGCCTATACTTTTTTACCCGTGAATTTGGCTATCGTATACAAAAATAATTTTTCGAATCCGCCTGGTAGTTTTAGAGATTAGCGTGTTCAAACAAAAAAACTCTTCCGCTTTATTCTATTACTACATATTTTAAATTGGCAACACCATAGGCTGATGATGAAGTAAAAGATCGTGAGGCAATCTGAATGCTTGAGAAATGTTATTGTAATATTGTTACTTACTGTATATGGGAAAAAAATAGAATTGTGGAATATTCGGCGTTTGAAATCGCCAATACGTCGTAGGCTGAAGTGCCTTCTTTCGGGAAGAAGCTTTTGCCCAGCAGCGGGACATTTACGTGCTGGTATTATTTTTATTACAATTATCATAGATAATTGAAAGCAAGAAATCATTTATTCGCTAAGCATAGTGAAAATGAGTTATTACATAAATTAAAACTAGCGTGTATGCTTTGTCATTATTTGACATGCGAATTTTAGATAAAGAGAAAAGAAGAGAAAAAGAGATTTTAATGCAGCAAGAAACTTCCCCTCTCTCCTCTCTTGCCCTTCTCCTCCTGCAAGATAATATGATATTATATAATTATAAATGTAATAGTTTATTTTTAATCGTTCCGCGGTTAACCGACGGTACTGTATCTGATGATGAGCATAGTGCAATCACCGTGGGATCTACAATGCTTCATCAGTCGTCACCTATCAGGCCGGCCTGCTCAATTGTATCTTTACATTATGTTTGATAAACTCCTTGTTGTAGGAAGGAGGGGGGAACACACTGGCTGAGAGACAGTTCCACAGCTTCATAGTACGGCAAAGTAAAGACGTAGCAAATTTCTTTGTTTGTTCATAGAGGTTACCGTTAAGCTTTGGCTTCGAAGCCCTGCGCTTGTTGTTCTATTGTGAGAAAATGGTTGAACGGCTGTTCAGAACGCTCACCATGAATACGCTTAGCAAAACAATGTCTCTGCAGCTGAAGTGGCCCGATGAACTTAGTAACGTAGTTTTCTTAGAATATAATTTCCTAAATGTATATTTTCCTAACATTAATAATTTTCTTTATAAGATTCTTCAATAATAATACAAATGCAGACTGTTTAGTGTTTCAATAAATTATAAATAATATTATAAACAATATACTACAGAAAATTAAAAGCAAATGAAAGTTACAAACTCACTCAAAACGCAAGAATAGTCAGTGTAGAAAGCTAGTCTATACATATAATAAAATTGAAGTGTCTGTTTGTCATGTCAAAATAACAGTTATTAATAAATGCACATGAAATTATACAGAGGAAATTATAAGAAAAAAAATCCTTTTTTTATTTTTGTGTGTCTGTCTGTTTGGACCGATTTTGACGGGACTTTCACTGGCAGATAGCAGATGCTATAAGGAATAACTTAGGCTACTTTTATTTTAGAAAAATAATAAAAGTTTCGCACAAAAAATAAAAAAGGTTTTTTTAGTAGCCCACGCGAGCAAAGCTGCGGGTCCAGTTAGTTTTAAATAAAATTTAGTACTTTGTCAAACGACCACTTCGTGTACACAGTCTGCGTGGTGAGATAAAGTAGATACAGTAATACACCCTCACTCAGTCGAGAAATAGGCTTTTTGGGGTCCAAGATTCGACCGGAAGGAGACCTGATGATTCCATAGATATATGAATAGATAGAATGTTGTATTTTTTTTAAATTAATTAATTTATTAATAACCAGTTAAACATTTTATTCCGCGGATAGGGTTCAGAAAATTCGTACATGAAAGAACACCAATATGAACGTACGTTATACCAATACTTAGCTGTTGTTAGGGTTCCGTTCCTAAAATGTAAAAACGGAACCCCTATAGAATCACTTTGTTTTTTCCCGTCCGTCTGTCTGTCCGTCCCTGTGTCAAGGTCATTTTTACGAATACTGCTTGAGATAGAAAGTTGAGTAATATCGATTACTAAAGTCTATGGTATCATACTGCTGTAAAAAAATCAAAATTCTATGTTAATACAATAAAGAGTTACGGCCCATCAAAATCCCGCCAACTAATCTATTATTGAAATCTATAGGGCTATTTCCGGGGGTCTTGAAATTTGGAACGAAGAAAGGTCTTTTGGCTTACGTTGACTAATAAATCCGAAAATACTAAGTTTCAAATCTCATGTGGCCTATGCAATTTTTAAAGAGATATTTAAACTACATATTATAGTTTTAATATGCGTTTCGAATTGTTCCGTCGCATATAAGGTTAGAAGGAAACAAGAAAGTCGATAGTTGAACCAATCGAACTTTGATTAAAGGTTCAGCGATAAATATTCCATGTTATTATTCAGAAGTTTTAGGTAAATATAAGAAGAAATGGCGTGAAACAATATTTTGATCTACTTTCAAAAGAGAAAGGGATTTTGAACCGAACAAAACAATGCCAGCCTCCTCCTGTACCTTGGTTCTTAGAAGCCAATATGGATAGAACTTCTATTAAACGATTAATTGACTCACCATTTTGCAATCAGTATGGTAAGATTGACGATATCCATCATTTCTTATTGGAGTGTACCAGAAATAATAATTATAGGATATTTTTTACCAATAAGTATAAAATTAATGACTAGGGTGTAGGGCGTATATCGACATCGGATGCTTCCAGAATGTTGTGTAGTTCTTTTAAGTTCTCTTTTTAAGTAAAGAAGTTTTCTTCCCGATAAAATTGTGTAGTCTTATTTATATGTTTGTTTTAGTTATAAGTAGTAAGTATAAATTATGATGACACCGGTAAATCCTTGGCGATAAAAGTCCCTAAATAAATATAAGATTATAAAAAATAACTCGTGTGGAATTATTACGGGAGAAATTTATTTTACGGTTTATTATTATTTATTGTTAGAATTATTTATGCTATATAGTATTTTAAGTCATGTCTATAATAAAGCAAGTCTGCAATAATAGTAATTGGGTTACGGTCCCCACGCGGCGTGAGCTGCGTACTAAAACCGCTTGCGGGCACACTTTGATTTTACCAACTCGAAAACCACTCCGGTCTGTAAATTGTCTGTAACCCACTGGCTTCTTGTTTTAACGTTAATACTCGTAAATATCTACGTATATTAATAGGCTAGTTGCCTATTTTTAAAGTAGCTCTTACAATGATAAACGTTTGCTAAATATCAAATATTTGTTGTTTACAACCCGTATGACGTCACAGCAAAGATAATATATAGACTAATATGGCTGACAGCGTTTTTGAAATGAAAAAACAATTTTTAAATAGAAAATATGTAGCCATCTTACACACTTTTAATATCTGAAATCGATAAATATTGGTTTCTTAAGTCAAATTCTACAGAAAATATTTATTTATTACGCCAAACTTGATATAAGGCAAGTAGCATATTACCTAAAGTCTCAATAAGCCTTTCCATTTATTCGTACACCTAATAATATTTTTGCCAAGTATCACACACATTTATAATTTAATAGACAAACTAGAGCAAGCGAATGAATTTGTATATTCGAGATCAATGTTTACTAGTGATGGAAAGTGTGAAAGTGATATTGAAAGGAGAGTTAATGCTGGTAATAAGCTGAATGGGGCGTTACACGCCTTTATGAACAGCCAGAAAATCTCTAGAAAAGCTCGTCTGGCTTTGCATAGAGGAGTGTTAGTTCCAACACTCATGTACGGAAGTGAAAGCTGGTTGAGGTAGAAAAAACATGAAAGTAGAATAAATGCAGTAGAAATGAGAGCGCTAAGAAGCATGATAGGAGTGAAATTGAGTGACTGGATAAGAAATAGTGTAGTAAGAGAACGTTGTGGTGTGAAAGAAGAAATAGTGACACGGATTGAGAAAGGGATGCTTAGATGGTTTGGGCATGTAGAGAGGATGAATGAAAGAAGAATGACTAGACAGATTTATAAGATGAGTGTAAATAGGAAGGTTGGAAGAGGAAGGCCTAGACGAACGTTCCACGATCAAATCAGGGACGTTTTGAGGAAAGGTCAGGTCAAACGTACTCTAAACCGACGAGCATACATGAAAAGATTTATGAGTGTCGAGGAAGCGAAAGTTGTATGTCAGGATCGTAGCAAGTGGAAGGACGTGGTTTCTGCCTACCCCGTTGGGAAAGAGGCGTGATTTATGTATGTATGTATCACACATTTAATGATGATTCCATCTTCTCGTTTTATCAAATCATTATTCATTTTTTTTGCTTTTTCATAGAACTTATCGGATAGCAAGTTTATCATAAGACTAGCTGTGCCCCATTGTTTTACCCGTGTTACATTTATACGACCATCTTTCTACCCCGTCATCTATCATTATTCTAACTTCGCGTGTTTGCCCATAGCTTTCCAGATTGCTTGATGTTCATGGTTACTGCTCAATTCCTTAGAGTCGTAACTTGAAGTTATTACTTATACCTCACGGCACATTATCAGCCGTTACGGATTGCAATGCTACCTATATTTTAAGACCTTCACAACTGAATACAAAACAGCCTTAATAACTAGAAATAACTGAGCAATAACGATAAAAATATGGTTTATAGCTTGTAAAAAATCTGTAAAATTAAGACATCAGGCAAGTACTTACACGTCATTCATACAGTCTATTCTATCACGGAAAAAAATAAAGGCTGCTACATAAGTATGTACTCGTTTCAAAAACATAATTTTCCCGGACTCAAATTATACAGTGAAACGTTATTCAGGAGCGGTTTATATAGCGTAAACCCGTTTACGTAGAGGGTACTTGCGAAAGGAACCCTGAATCCTCCGCACTTTGCTTAAGTGTTTGTACTTCTTACTGTCGCGTAAGTACTACGGTACACTCATTAGCGTACTGACTTTTTTTTAGGGTTCTGAAGTAAACAAGATACCCTTACAGTTTCGCCATGTGCGTCTGTCTGTCCGACGCTTAGTTCAGACATTCTTAGTACTAGAAAGCTGTTATTTGGTATGCATATATAGTAGTAGTAATGCATATATAGTATAGATATTAATGACGCCGACAATGTGGTAAATATAGGTTACATTCCCTACACATAATGTGGGGTAATTTTTTCTTGTGACACCATGGGTGTGCGGTGTCGTTGGTAATAGATTTTTTTTTCGATTCAGGGATCTGTTTGCGTTTTTAAAGTGAACATTTTTGTTTAGAGTCAAGTGTGTGTGTGTTTCTATGTCCCGCCAACTAAATGGTTGTTATTATGTATTTGAAAAAGTTCACGGCAATAGTATTGGATATAACGAAGTTAAAAGTAAAACTATCACAGTTAAGTAGGCTTTACAAGTAAACGAGTAATAGTCGACCAACTTATAAAACGTACTTGTGGAAGTAATTTCGTAAAATTTATATTAAAAATTTTAAAAACCACTTTCTAAGTCTGCATAGTGTTAACTACGGAACCCTACACGCACCAGACCGTGCCTGATACACACTTGGCAATTTTTTAAATTTATGTCTCTGAGATGAAAGAAAATACCATCGTCATTCCAAAATTATCAAATAAAACTCAATCTTCAAACGATATACAATATTTCGCTTTCAAACTGCAATTAGTAATTAACATGGTCATAATATTATCAATAGAATATCCTTAGGCTTAACGTAAAACACACTTGCGTATGCATCACGCTCGCCATTGGTAACCAGGCGAATTATTCTCACAATTCGGCTGCATTGAATGCGCTGCGACTAGCGATAGCGCATTAAATTACAAATTAGCCATGAATGCATTGACGCTATATTGAACCGTTACCAAACTAAACGTCAATAGGCGAGCTAGGTCGTTACGTGCAAATACTTTTATGACTTAGTTAAGTAGGTTTATAGGGTGAAGTAGTTTTTAACGGGCAGAGTCGTCTAGGTTATTGTAATAAAAATATGCTACAAGGCATCAGTAACATATATTCTACGGTTTTTTGTAGAACGTGATTAGTTCCGGGGCTCATACCCGTAAACAGATTAGGAAAATTTGCAAATCAAGGGGGCAAATATCCCTCGATATGTGTCTGCATAGCATTAATGTAAGATGTCTGTCCAATATTCACCTAAAAATGTATTTAACCCTTGAATGTATAGAAATGTTAATATTTATAAAAAAATATTTTTAAGGTATATGCATTTTTTACTACGCACTTAATTTTTTTTAACAATGATGAAGTAAAATAATAATTAATATGCATTTAGGGGTATACATATATACCTAAATATCGCTTAAGATTTCCATTATATATGGTTAGTTTACTTATCGACGAAAGAAGTAGTTAACAAAAAGTATAAATTATCTGTTCGTATGTAGTACATGTTTTTTTATCGTTATAGGTTTGGCGTAGTGGCCGCAATCTCACCTGGTGTTAAGTGACGATGTGGTCCAAGATGAAAACACGCTAAACCTAATGGAAGACTGGCTTTCAAGTGCCGCTGCCGGAACACACCTATTGGTGCTTGGCGATAGATTTGCAACTTGAGGGTGGTAGCTAGCCAAACGGGCATTAGAGAAAGCCTTCCTAAAGGCTAAGGTTTCCTTACGATGTTTACCTTCCCCGAAAGCTCAGGCTCATTGCAAGGATTCGAGCTCACTTCAATCGTCGCGAAATCGTACACGCTACCTCTGAGCAATGATTGCTTCAGTGACAGCTATGGCTTAAATATGTAAATAAAATTGAACTAAGGTAAACCCGAAAAGAGTAAATTTAAAGGTTCCTTCTACATACATTAAGAACAGTATCTAGAGTAAAAATAACAACTATGAAAACAATGTTCAAAACAAACAAATTACAATTTTTAACAAAAAAGAAAACCAACTTCAATTATTTTGCGGAGATCCCTGATGTATCTTCGAAGTCGACGGTCCAATGACAATGAAATTAAAATGGGACCACCCTTGAGGTATCCGTTTTCCAACGAATAAAGAATCATCTAAATCGGTTAATAAACAAAGAAGTTATGGCTGAATATTCATAAAACAAATAATAAAAACAACAACAAATAGTAAAATGTTCTATTTATATCTTCAGTTATTGTAATTATTTGATGATGTTGTTAAATTATTTACTTTATTAGTTATTATCCCGATGCCGAGAATACATTGAACGCACCTCGTATTTTATTTTTCCAAAAAGCGCTGAATAATTTTGTATTAAATGTGTATGGGACCATCTCTGAAGTATATGACCTACCAAAGAAAAAAATAATCATCAAAATCAATTCATAATCGGCGGAATAATCGTGTAACAAACATAAAGTCGAACTGATAACCTCCTCCTTATTTTTCCTTCTTAGTTTTTTTAATTCTATAAAGGTGGTAAACAGGCATAAGGCCCGTAAGCGGCTACCGTAGCCTATGAACGCTTGTAATAACATAGGTATCACAAGAGCGTTGCCGACCTTGAACCCCCTCTATTCGAAAGAGCTCTGGAAACCCTACTCGCCGCAGAAACACAATACTAGGTCACTTGGCTGCAATCTTCTGTAGGGTTTCCACCAGTCAGGTTGCCCCAAGGAAAGAGAAATATCCAAAGAAATTTCTCTGTGCCCTTTCTCTCTTTGAACCCACGCTTCCCCAAGGACCTCTGGAAACCCTACCGATCCCAGGAACACAACACTTGGTCATTTGGCTGTGATCTTTTGTACTCGGATAAAAATTCAAAAGTTCAATATACGTTTCCTGGGTGACAGGCGACCGCCATACACCCGCCATTATGTCACGCTGTGGCGTGTCGCGTTCTGGGATCAGCCGGTGTACAGCCAGTAATCAAGGGGCTGGTAAGCGCCACCATGCACATGGACATAAATCTGTCACCGTGCCTCACTTTTAATTTGTCGCTTTTCAGTATTAGCCAGTGTATGCCCAGCTGCTGAGTGGCTAGCAGACCGCATAAAAGCGCCGACCGTCAATTGACTGCCGATCTCACAGTGGTAGTCATTGTTTTTGGGTTATATGTACTGCGCTCACCATCATACAAAGTGCTGCCACTTTGCCATGCTTCTACACAAATAAAAATTAATAAAACGATTCATACCCAGTGAACGCGTTACCTTAGTTCGACATCACATTTAGATCATATGTGTCACATTTATATATATATATATATATATATTACACATATGATGTATGGGTGATGTCAAATATAAGTCGTGTATTCACTGGGTAATTGTAAAACGTTGATTATTACATCAAAAACAAAAACTTATCTCTATAATTATTATATATCGTTCGACAAAATGTACAACATCGATAATTACAATTGGTGGTTCATCTATCGCCATGCGCCATCAAACACGAACACTATCAAACAGCGAGTAATTGTTAGCACTACATGTCTATACAACAAATGTCTATACATGCTGAACTACCTATTACAATGATTACAAAAGTGCTCGCCCCAGGCACCTGCTGCCGCCCCGTTCGTTATTTTCGCTAAATGGACCCATTCGAAAATTAACTGCACGATTGCTTGCATATAATGCGCTTCTGTGGAACGATTTATATCACGGGAAAGGGAAGCGTTAAACAAATGGAAGGAAGTTACTTGAATAAATGTTAAAATCAGCGCCCTCTGTCCCTACAATATCGTACTACATAGATAATTGTCTTAGTCAAACTATTTTATTTCAGAAACCACGATAATACAGTTTAAATTAATAACGAAGAATTTAATTTTTGAAATGTTTGTAAATAGCTAACTATATTTGAATGACTATTTTTAAAAGCATAAAATATTTGAGAACGTTCTGCTACTTGCTAACAGATGGCGCAGTAATACCAAAACACGAACAACGAACAAACAAAATACCAACAAACAAGATTTTCAGATTAAAGAAAAAAGAAATCAATAATGATTTAATGATTCCCCCGGGATATTCGATATTTCTTGTATCAACATTAACTCGAGAAGTGTTGTAATTGGCACAAAACATTAATTTATATTAATTATGAAACCAAAGGTTGCCTTGCCTTCACATATTTAAAATGATATCTAATCGAGTAATAACCTTCTTATGAGAGCTATATTATTATTAGCTGAGAGGAACTGACGGTATTTTAATTAATTTACTATTTAGATTAGTTAAGTTAGTAAAATTCACTCACCTGAACTTGCTCAGTTGCCTTCTTCGCTAGCACTGGATCCAAAATAGTGATATCAAGTTCAGAAGAACATTTTCTCACTGTTTCACTGAAAGCCGCAGCATTGACATAATAAGCACCTTTTTCACTCGTGTCCACAGGAGAATTAGGTGATAATATACCGCTATCAGTATCACTAGCATTTGCTGATTTACGCACAAATCCTGAATTTTCACCAGGCGATTTAAGAGGAATTCTTGATTTTTCCCCTAAGGATGTTTTAGACGGTATCCTAGACAGTCTTTGGATTTCTGATTGATTAAAGCCAGTGTTTGGATCAAAAATTACGTAGTTATCTTTGTCACACCTTACTTTGTTGTTCGTTGTAACAGTATACTTTTTATTTGGGCTTAAATTTAAAAATGGATCTTCGTTATCAATCGGACTTTCTGGTATAATTGATTGTATTTTTGGTGTGATTTTTGGTACAGATTTACCGTCTATAGTGCGTCTGACAACAGTGTCGTTCGTAAATTTAAGACGAACATATTCATTCGATATTGTCCTTCGTACTGGTGATGATAGTAAAGGCGATGGCTTAGTTCCTGGAACACTGTTTTTACTTTGAAAGATATTTGTTTTCTGTTTATCCATTGTTTTTGCAGGAGAAAATGGCAATTTAAGTTTGGAAGTTACACTTTTCTTTTGGTTGTTTTTGGTTAAATTAATCTCAGCCCCTTTTACTGTACTCTTGTATATTGGTAATACACTAGATTTTTCATCTATTTTGTTTGTATTTCTATCTAACTTTGTATTATGTTTAACAATATCAAAAGATTTATTTAATTTTTTTATTGTTGCCGGAGCTTTTAGTTTAATATCTTTATTTTTCTTGTCCTGAGCAATTTCAGTCTGAACCCTATCACAGTTTTCTTTTAAATCTAAAGTTTCTTTGATGAAAGTTTTACTTCGGAATTTTTTATTCACTGTTTCCTTTTGATCATTAATTAAATGTTCATTGAAAGGATTATCTAATATATTGTCAATTATAATATCTACATCACTTGACTCTGAGTTCGACGATCTATTCTCATTTATGATGCACGAAATTCTGTGTTCTACTTCTATGAGGGAATCAGACCTATTACTTTTATCTGTACTTCTTGATGTTCCACTGCCTGTTGAAATGGAGTCTGAAGGTGTTTGTACTTCAAAAACCACCTCATTTGTACGAATGGTTTGTTTAGTGGAGTTTTCTGGACACGAAGATCTTCTCCGCTTCACAGTTCCAGTAGCCGCAGATGGAGAGTCCCAGTCTAAATTTTGTATTGCACACTGTGCCCCATTCTTTTTAGATCGCCTTGGACTTGTCATTATTATTGTGTAACATTTTTAATATTAAAAATATGATATGGTCACTTTACTTAACTTAAATTGAAATGTATATTCTATATTAAAGGTAATGGCATACTTTCGAATTGTCAGATAAGTTTATGGTTTTAATCATTTTCTGTATTCCTAAAATTATTTAATACCTTTATTAAAAAACAAATAAATTACGTTCATTTTACAGCTTAGGATGCGTGTATAATTGATAGTAGAATCAATATGAATGTACTTTAGTCGCGATTGTAATCGCGTTTAATTACAACTTGAAGCCTATACACATGGGACTGACGAACAACGCTGATACATATACTGTATACCTATATAATAATACATATGTATAGTATCTGTAATTAATATGGAATTACCCATTTTTAATCCGTACAACTTGTTCATAATAAATCGATAAAAATGTACTATCTTTGTCAAAGGAGTGTAGAAAAGGTATGTATGTATGTATATCTTAATTTATCGCGTATACTTTTAATTTTTATATGAATTTGCAACAGTATAGAGATTTGTTAATTTCTGTTTATTTTTTTAAAAACATTTTATTAAACGAGAATATAAAATATTTAATCAATCTATTAGAATAAAAATTTTCGTTTATTTTGAAGAGTTTTAAAAGTTCTAATTGTCTAATGTGAGTTTGAATACATTAATTACATCGGAAATTACTATAAAATTAATGTATGGTTTTCTAGAATATCCTAGCATCAACCATCCTATAAATTTGTAACGTAATTTTATATCACGTATTTACAACTTTATAAGAAGATAATATGAGATATCTTAATAATTTTTTTCTATCATAACAGTAAATAATAGAATCCCTAACGGTTAAATAGATACACATTCACGTTTACAATAAATTCAAATATTATGTACAAATGTTTCTTTTCAAGTCCGAACTGCTCAGGTTCTATAAATATATATAAAAATATCAGACTTACAAATGGACAGACCGACAGACAATTTTTTTAATGTCTTTTCGTAATCAGTTTTCTTTATGTCCATTAGAAAGTTTTAAATAAAAAAATACTTGAACGGTCAGAACAACAGATTTATTAATAAATATATACCTAGCTTTTTAATAATTGCAGTAAATAGATGTAACTAATTTTACGCGACTGCCAAAAAGGAGGACTTTTGCATTGCCTTATAACAATCAAGATATATTTATATGATAATAATATATTTCACTATTTACTTGAGTGGATATAAAACACAAAATATTCCAAACAATATTTTACAGTTTTAAGATCTCGTTTTTTTGCTGTCCAGTTTTTTTTTTATTTTTAATAATTTTGTCTATTAAAGATACCAATTAACATTATGTTACACATGTTAGGATGACGCTTTCTAATATATTTTTTTCTTTTTTTTAATGCCTTGAACCCTTGGGGTTATGTCGGCCTAGTGAATAAACTAGTATTAATTAAAATAACAAACAATGAAGTTGTATACCGAAAAGGCATCAGAACTAGCTTTCTAATATGAGATAAAAAATATAATAGAATGGGCACGATTAGCTGTTACAAAGTATTATAAAGAGTAGCTAAATTAAGACATAACATTAAATATAATCTTCAAGTCGATTCAAGATTCTTGTATACTGTACGTCTGCTAAAGTTCGCCGGAAGGTTGTTTTTATCTTCTCGGTGTCACAGACTGGTATAATTAATAGTTACTCGTCGTCTTGGAAAAAAGTTCAATGTGAATGTGCTCTGAATAAATTAAGGAAATTCTAATAAAATATCATGTTTTCATTTCAAAAATACTTAAGAAAATCAAACGTTTTTTAAACTCTACTACTTTTAAACTAAGAGCATTTTGTTATTTTGTCTTAACTGCTTAATTTTCCTATGTTTTTCAAGCAGTGATGTCTCAGTGGTAGCGTGTTCGGACATCACCGTCAGTTCGAATCCCTACAATGAGCATTAGGTGAAAGAAAACATCGGATGAAACCATAGTATGGTAGTAGAATATTTTCTAATGCCCGCTAGCTACCACTCTCAAGTTGAAAATTTGTCGCCAAGCACCTATAGGTATGTTGCGGCAGCTGAACTTGAGAGCGAGTTCTTCTACTAGGCTTAGCGAGTTATTTATTATCTTGGATCACAACGTTACTAAACTAAACCTACCTATGAAGAATGAAAAGAAAATTATTCCTGATAATTCCAGAGTCTAGTTCAGACTCATTACAGAGACGAAGCTCGTTGCACAGTGGTAGTAAACCCTACTATTGAGCCGAGAGATATCCGGCGCATCATAGACTTATATGTGATGAGAATAATTGTTAGTTGTATCTTTGGGCATTAAATATCTATATATTTAAAGTATATTAGTAACTAAACAAGTTACGTTAATACGGGGTATGCTTAGTTTGTAAAGTAAATGGACGTGTGTGAAATTGTGTGATTTTGCCACAATAAATTACTTTTTACAGTGCATACCAATCTGAAATACAAAAACTGCCAATTGCGTGTCGGGCCACGTACAGTATAAAGTTCTATAGTTACCTGTCAAAATATACAGACTTAGAGATAGGGCTTTAAGTACTTTTCAATGAAATTTGTAAGAAATTACTTCTCCAAGTACATTTTATAAGTTGGTTAACTATCACTCGTTATTTATAAAGCCTACTCATATCTGATAGTTTTCCTTTTAACTTCATTATATATACCACTATCATGAACGGGGGAAGGGCACTTGACTTAACCAAAAATTACTACTTTAAAGCTTAATATTTCTCAAACGGATCCCTCAAACGAAAAATAGTTTTCACAGACCTGCAATATATTTGATCGATTATCCAACGACATCTAACACGATGAGATGGACGAGAAAAAAAAAACATTCCCTCTTTACGTGCAGGGGAGGTAGGTATCCTAAAGAATTATTTTTCACCACTTTGTCGTGTTGATTTATATGTACACCCATACGAAATTACAGCTTTCTAGTACAAATAATCTCTGAGCTAAGCCGCACACAGACAGACATACATACATATCGAAACTATAAAGGTTCCTTTTGCCTTCGGATCCCTAAAAAGAGTACAAAAAATAAAATAAACTGAGAAATTCGTCCCGAGTAGACTTCACTAACATAATTACCCGATAAGTTACACCAATAAATATATCCTGGTGAAGAAGGGTGCCTCAGACGCTCAACTTAAAGTAAGCTTACACAATAAATTATTATCAACACTTGTACCGTTAAATATGATATAAAGTGACCAAAGTTAGTGTTAATTTACGTTCACCGTTTACATTGTTACAGTGTTTACGGTTAGTTTACTACGTGATGATCATAAAATGTACTACAATAGTTCATTTTCAACAAGCTTATGCTTGGTATGGTATTATTACTATCTCTATAATATCGTTTTCAGCGATAAAACTGTCTGACTAAAGCCATGTAACCCGCGGGTTTAATTCACACTCAATTTTTTTTATTCTGGTTAAACGTTAGAAAATTCTGTAAGGCTTAAATAACTTAATTTAATAATAATAAATAATTTAATAATAATAAATAAGTAAATTCATCAATATGCAATAAACAGTATAAAAACTCCTTACTAAAAGCGAAATACACAAATACTGAGAATCGTCAATTTTTTTAAACGATTTAAAGGTTTTAACCTTAAAGCCACAATCTCACCTGATGTTAACTGACGATCTGGCTCAAGATGACCACACGGTAAGCCTAGTGAAGAAACTGGCGATAGGTTTTCAAGTTAAGGGTGTTAGCTAGCCTGGCGGATATTAGAAAAAGCCCTACCTACCACCATACTATGGTTTTATTACGATGTTTGCCTTCACCGAAAGCGCATATTGCAGGGATTCGAATTCACGTCGATCGATGTGGTGTCCGTTCACGCTACTATCATCACTAGCATCATCGCAGTCATCATAGATTTAAATTTATATACATGAATCTTAAACAAAAAAAAATTATAACCGCAAGTTGCAAATGATAATTCAAAATTTAAAGTAAGAAGCATTAGTTGACTCGTGTGAATTATTTCGCACATTTAACAATATGAACAATGTAACTAATAAATATAATTTTTATTGATGATGCCAATTGAAAAATTTGTTATTATTTATTAAAAAAAACATTAATTTTAAAATGTATGTCTATTTTAACATGCTTATATTAACTTTACTTGTAACTAACTAACAAACAAAGTCAATTTTAATCTACTTCTAATTGTCGTATCGAAATGAAATTTTGTATGTATATGTAGTTCGGATAACAACACTATTATTTTGTATCTTGGAGCTGATCTGATGATGAATCCAGGAGGTGGACAGTAGAACACTTCAGTGGCTTCTAATAAACTCCTCGAGTTTAGGCTCATATGACTCGTTTTGCCAAGTCAAATAGATTGGGCTTCGTAACGAGATGTTATTATAAGACTAAAAAGTTTTATAATGTTTAGTGCTTAAAGCGTGTTTTTAAATATAAAAGAACTCTCTCGGTTGTGTTTCGTTTTCCTTGTAAACTATAAACAGTTCTCATATCATTTTCAATATTAAGTTTGACGAAGGTTAGCCCGTGGATGTTTCATAAACCAAGTTAATGTTTAAAAAAATTTTAACTCCTCTTTTACTCGGTAACTTCAATCACATATACAAGATTTATAATATTTAATTGTAAGAAATGTTGAAAATATTCACAGTTTGTGGATTTTTTCAAACGGACGCTCAAAAGTTTAGTCATTTTAAATTAATTCAAGCACTACGAACCTATAATAACATTTATAACCACTAACAATAACTGTATATGAATATGTTATAATAATTTAAAGATCATACAGTTCTTCAAATTTAAAAGATCCACAAAATGTTCCTTACTGTAAAGATTTTTATTACTGGCTCAAATAACTAAAACTTAACTTAACATCCATAAAGTCGTAACGAAACTTTATCGACGTCCAGTATCGCCAGCTTGGGAGGTAATCCATACAATTTATTGGAACAACACATCCCCTTTATATCCGAAGCAAACTTTCTAATTTGTTGTGTCGCTTGAAGTCAACGTTGTGTCGCGTCGACTCGTAGCAAAAATATATTTAGTACTTAAAGTAAGTAGTAAAGTAAAATTAAGGTAATAGGAAAGTAACTAATCATTTTCAATTTAAAATTATAGCGTACTATAAAGTATATAAATAAATGTACTCATATTGTTAATAGAAAAAATGACTATTTGTGTATCAACCAACAATTTAGTTTAATATAAAAATTCTGAATTAATAAATAATTAAGAAATTTAGACATATTAAATTTCTATAGTTAATACTAGCTATGCCTGCAAGTTCGCCACGTGGAATTTTGTGTATGAGAAACAGTGATAAAAATTCATTCATTTTGATCATAGATCAATGAATCAAAAGCCCTTTGACAATGTCCAAATAAAATAAGTTTAATTATTAACTTATGTTATAATTTATCAAGAAAGCGTAAGACTTACTAAGTAGTTTAATATAAAAATTTATGGTTTTGCAATATTTAGTAAATCTACGTTTATTTAATAGTTTTATGTATGTATGTTAAGTATGTTAATAATCAGTGAATAATGACGGATTATAGTATGTCTGTTTTAGTATAATTTAATAAAACTCTTGATAGAAAAAAAACTTCAAATAACGACATCCATCGTACAATTTTAGAACAAAATCAAGGCAGTTTATATCTATTGAAAATTACGCAAAGATAAAATAATTTGGATTCATTTCCAATAATATCACTTTATTTTGCTATATATTTAAAATATATTAGATATACATACATTCTTTTTTTTTATATCCATAACTTAAACGCAAATTATACACCATGCAAATGTCCATATGTGTAAATGTTACTACAGTTTATAAACTACAATCCTACCAAATTTCATAAAAAAAGGTGATTGGTACAAACTGACAGACAGACAAAAATTTCACAAACTTACAAATTGACAAAAACTTACGAATTGTTTTCTGTCCGTGATTCTAAACGTCACCGTAGTATTTTTTGTCAAATGTCTTTAATGTACAGATTCCGACTATTTGCTGTTTCATTATAAGTAGAGATTTCAATACAGAAAAGTTATTAGGTTAGGTAGGTATAATTAATATTGTTTTTATCTTTACAAAATTTCTTAACAAACACTACGTCATTGTTAATATATCGTTTTTTATGTCATTTTTTTTCAATCTCGTATCTAATTATATCTCGTGTGATAAAAACTGTTATTTACATATCAATACAGATATTACAACTAATGTAGAAATATAGCTTCAGAATTCAAACAGTTCCAATATAAAAGATAAAATCATTTTTTTAAAACCTCGGTAAATAAATATTGTGGTATAAATTGCAACTTATTAATATAGAGTACTTTTATTCCAGTTTTCACTTCAGATTCATTAGCGTTGACAACAAACTTTATTTAGGTTGGATATGCTGATATAGTCAGTTCAAGCAATTTCATCTCCAAGACTTCTATGAGAATGCTGTGCAATTTAAACTTCGGAAAACTAAAGTGTATTCAACCTAACATGAAGTAACACTACAATTAGTTGTAGCACTAAACACGCTTTAACTTGGCTAGTAGCTTAACTTAGTTTGCTGTCTCGAACGTCGCGTACGTGCGACCTACCCTCTGCCCTTCTCCGCAACTTTATAAGTTAACTTTGTGTATTCCACGAGCTCTCTAATATATGTCACTTAGTATACTCGTTAAAATTTCTGTTTTGTTATTTATATTGCCATGTAAATGTGCTATTTTGTATGACTATCCTGCGTATTTATGTGTTTTGTGCATGAATGTAAGAGAATACGTAAAAAATATATAAAATTTATTACTAAGTTTTTCAACAGGATTTTTATATAGTTATAGCAACGATAGCATGATACAAGATATTTTATTAATGAATGATAAGACCACTAACTCTGTTACAATTGAAAATAACAGATACTTTTATATATGTTTTGGGAAAAAGTAGCAAAATAGAGAATGTAAGTCTATTAAATCAACAATGAAAACTATATATTTAAAGTACCTTACCGCCATGGGCTTCGCTCACGAAGACTAATAAAAAAAGTACTGTTTTATTGATTTAAATTAAATTTATATATTGTTATGTCTAAATATACAAAAAATTGTGCAAACAGTACCTAATGATGATTATACTGTTTGGTACTAAAATGATCAGGCGGTGATTGAACTCATTGAATAAATATGACCCGAAAAATGTTTTTTCCCATATAAAATTTCATAGCATTACGTGACGAATTTCGAGAAAGCTCTTCTTAAACGATGCCTGTAATATAAAATCAACATTATCTCCAAATGTCACATTTCAATCATTAATAGTTTTGGGCTGGGCAATGATGACTTAGTCAGGACAAATCATTTTATAAACGAAGATATATATATATAATATACGTTCCGATATAAAACAATGTATACATATAGTGGGAGAAACAATTTGGAAACAATACGAGTGTAGCAAACTTGATACCATAAAGTAATTCAGTTCCGATTTCTAACAGTATTACCACCTCTAATTTTCGGAATGTATAAAATAAGGTTAACTTATACCGTTTGAAATATTTCTTATCGTCGCTTCCGTTCCCTTGTGAGCAAAAACAGCAACTTTAACTGCCACGGGCCCCGATCCCGTCCGCCTTAAGTGATTTACAGGCGTAGAGCGACCTTTGCGAACTTAGCTTCTGTCCGTGTCCTATGCTGTGGAAGCGAAGCTATTATAGGCCTATTTCAGTACATCATATATTTTGCTTTTTTATTAAACATGCAGCAGTAAATCATTTCATTAATCTCTCCGTACTAATATAATATTATAAATGCGAAAGTGAGTCTAATAAATTTGTATACAATTTTATTGCCTTGTATTACCAATAATAATAAATTAAAATGTGTTTATTTGTCCAGTAAATACTTTTTATTAAAGTACGGCAAAGTGACAACACTCTGACTGATGGTAAGAACAGTATACAGTACAAAAACAGCGGCGACCTCCAAGAGATCAACAGTTTTTGCTGTCATCCTGGCTTGATGTAATAACCTAATAATTAAATTAATAATGAAATACAGCAAAGATACAATTATTAAGATGGTTTTTCTTTGTAGGTTAACGCAACTCTTCACTACAAAGGGGCATGTCCCTGTCGTATATTAAGAGGGAGAGACTCCTTGAGCGGGGTTACTGAGACTCCTTGCTGATGCTAAATTATATCTTATCTCTCTTTTAAATATAGTATTAGAGCAGGACGGGAGATTAGCGTACCGAAATCTAAATGCGAAACGTGCAAACGCCAGGCAATAACCACCGAAATGGGTCAGGAAGGTGAACTTTATAACGCAATTCAGAATTAGGAAAACCGAAGTGCAATAAAACCCGAATTAGGAAACTGTTCAGAAACCCTCTTTTAGTTCATTACAGCATAAAAATAATAGATCATTCTACATCGAAATCAATAAGTTCGTTATTTGTTTCATATTTTTTTATGTCTAGGGATACGTTTATTTATTAAGATTAAATTAATCAATACCTAACTATAGCATTTTTCGGTTATATTTTTTGTTACCAGTTATAATAAATTTCGGTTACCGTTTAAAGTAAATGTGTTTAGAAAAATAATCAGTGATAATCTCACACATTGCCTGTGACCAGTCAGTCAGTCTTTGACCAGTTGTGTTGCCAGTGATGACCTATTGCACTGAAATGTAGTCGCTAACTATGAGCCTCATAAGATAGCTCGAAGTTACTCAAAGGAAGTATATGTAATAAGTGGAAGGTATATGCTCAGAGTTTCTTTATGTGATCCGCATAAGAACCAAAGTCGCCGACATAATTCGAGGTATTGCTAGACTTAAGTGGCAAGGGGCGATGCATATTGCTCGTAAAAGAGATGCCCCATGGAACCGAAGAGTTCTCGAATGGCGGCCACATATCCACTGGAAGACGCAACGTGTGTAGACGTACCATAATATGTACCGAGGACCTGCGATCGTTGGAGGAGGCCTATGTACACCAGTAAACGTCTTTAGGTTGAGATGATGATGGCATGTTGGAAAAAATCAAAGTCAAAAAAATCGCAGTACGTTTACCTCTTTCTCGAAATAACCACTCTCATACAACCAAAAAGACTTTGCAGAGTAAACATACGCCAGTACAAAACAAGCTGTCCTTGCCCTTTTCACCGCCAATAAAGCGTTCTAATAAAATCCAATACACTAAATACACAACGGGGCGGCGCAGTAGACATTTTAACGTGGCATTAATACTACAATATTTTTTCGGAACAAAAGGCTAATCACACACTGAAGACGGCTACGATTAATACGCGTAGTATGTTGTTTTTTTTACTTACTTTTACTCTAACTTTTATTCTATAGCCCCAATTTTTTTCGTTCATCTATCGTATGTCGCATTACAGGTGGCCGTAGAGTGTGAGTAGTAGGGAACTGTGAGACTCGAGGCGAAGATGAAGTTATTGATAGAATAATTGAAGTTGACAACGATTCAATGATTTAAATTATTATTATTATTTCATTTTATCATTATTCTTTAAGTTTCACTTGCTTCGTAGTTTCATAAAACCACACAATAATTTTTTCATGTAATTATGAACATATTATTGCGTGTAAATGCGTTTTGTTGTATTGTTGCTGATTCTAAAAAATATTTTAATGACAGATAGCAGCTACATTATCCCCGAGTCATACGGGCTACTTTTTATTCAATTAAAATGGTATATTGCAAATAATATACATGAAGTTATTCACGGGCGGTTGCTATGAATTATTATAAATATGTAATAATTATTATTTATAATATACTGAATAATAAAACTCATATTTTGTATTCTGTGTCGAATAAAATTACTATATATTTTTGTTTAATTAACAGAGATATTTCATAAAAATAAATAAATTTATAAAATAAATAGCAGTGTCCCGCGGCTTGTCATGCGTTTATTACGCAGTAGGTAATTATTTTCGTGAAATAAATTTATTTTTATTTTATAACGTAGCATTTATGAAATATAGTTAGCTTCGCGTCTACAAAATGCCATCATAATCTGTCAAGATGTTTTTAGTTCAATCAGGATATACAAATAGATAGTCAAATTAAAATGGCATACTCGTATCCTTTATAATAGACTTCTATCAAGAAATTTAGAAAAAAAAAGTTATATGTACAGACGGAACTCTACAGATTTATTAATATAGATTAAGGATAAAGAATTATTTGTTAATACGAGTGAATAGGTTTATAGGCAAACGTGCTCCGTCCTAGACCACATCATCACTTACGATCAGGCAAGGTAGTGGTCAAATGCAATCCTATTTAAGGTAAAAACAATATATATATATATATATATAAAGATAATAATACGAAAATTATTTATTGACACCGCGCTTCAGCACTATCAGTGTAGTAAGACCTTAAGAAATATTATTTGCATTTGTAATAGAGGGGTGGTTCCCCACGTTGCGTTGCACTGGGACATAAGGGAATGCATTCCTACACTTGTCTCCACCCGGTGCATGCATGCATGCGTACACACACTATTGCAAATTCGTACAAACACCACATGAATCCGTGAATCCGTCACATGAATGGCCGATGAATTTAATGTCAAATAATTCAGGAATTAACAAAAATCACTTTGTTTCCTCATAACAGAAGTAAAATTCTACAATACATTATAATAAAGCTAACAATTACTAAATTTTAGGTCCAGATTAAGACCCAGCTTAATATCCTAAATATAAAAACAATCCGCTTTGGTTGTTTTGATTTTTTTGTACTTCATATATTTAGCGTTCGACCATGATATCATCTGATATTACATAAGTGACGTTTTAGTTTAGTGACACGCTAAGAATAACAAGAGAAACTAACTGGCTCTTAAGTATAGCTGCCGGAATACAGCCACAGATGCTTGGCGGCAAGTCAAAAGAAAAAAAGTATACTTTCTGTTGTAAGGCGAAATTATCACTAATAGAAGGTTGGAAATACGAAGTATAAATGTGTTTACTTCTGTATATTAATAAAACCGAATTATCTATAATTAGATTTTTGTTTGAAAGCATAATATCAACATATTTGAATGAGAATATTAAGATTAATATGTTTTTGAAATTATACTTTTTTGGCGCCTATAGTAGAGTGTACAATAGAGCTGCGCGCGCATCATTTGAGAGAAGTGCGATATGATGAAGCTAGCCATAATCAATGAGATTCATATCAATGACATATAAATTTATTTTATTGACTTTTTAAATTGTGTAATTATGTAAATGTAATTATTGTCATTGATGGCTAACTTCGTCATGTTGTTGACACATGGGTTGGACTAAGCGGGATCTTGAGCTGCCATGTTGTGGTTTTTATTGAAGTGAAACTTCTTATGCGACTTCCAAGCGTTAAACGTTAGACGTTAAATGTTAAACGTTTAACGCACATTATCGGTCTCTCCTCTTTGTGTGAGCCAGAGCGAGAGAGCAAATGTCGGTGTGTATGTATATTGCACACTGTCTAAATAAAATAGAAAATGCCTTTTAAAATGAAGTTCCACTTCTATCGTGTATGAATCGCACACACACCTTTTTTATTAACTTAGGTTTTTACCCTGTATTATGTAATATTGGTGGCATTTTGTTGTATAATTTGGTTATTGTTTATTCGTGAAGTGGATTATAAATATTAACTGGAAACATGCATTTTGAGATGTCACAAAAACTCTCTAGAAAGTTCTAAAAAGAGAGCCACCTTCTTGTTGAATCAACTTTGCATATAAAAAATAGTACGAAAATAAACACATTGACACTGGCAAGTGCTCTTTGCGGTGCCAAAACAAGAAGAAGAAAAAGGGTTAAAATTTTGGAGTTATTATTGTTTTGTGACACCTTAGAAGTATAACGAGTACGAGCGTATACACAGTTCTTTTTTAATACGGAATAAGGTCATAGAAGAACTAAACCTTATTACAATTATATAACTACACACATTCGCTACATTTTACAATTAAATGGGACTCACATAAGAGCAATGCACTTCACACTAATGCATCAAGATGCAGGGGGATGTTTCCATTAAATATTTAGATTACATTTTTCGTGATCCATTAATCATGGTTTAATTGCATTGGGGTTGACTACTTAGCACTGATGAAACTAACAAACAGATTCAGATAAAATCCTTTGATATGATAATGTAATAATAAAATACATGTAACTTTCAAGAATCAAACTTATGTACATAATTTTAAATTTTCAGGTACATAGTAGTTGTGCGTTGTTTATTAGTGAAATAATAAATTGTCCCTTTTAAAAATCTACATTCGATAACAGCTGAAATAGGAGTTGTTAGCTCGGTGGTAGTTCATACTGCAGCGATACCACCACACACCAGATGTACCCACCATTTTTTTTAATCGTTATAGGTTTGGCGTGATGGCCAGAATCTCACCTGATGTTAAGTGACGATGTGGCCCAAGATGATAACACGCTAAACCTAGTGGAAGACTGGCTTTCAAGTGCAGCTGCCGGAACACACCTATTGGTGCCTGGCGACAGTTTTTCATCTTGAGGGTGGTAGCTAGCTAGGCGGGCATTAGAAAAAGCCTTACCACCATGCTATGATTTCCTCACGATGTTTTCCTTCACCGAAAGCTCACGTTCATCGCAGGGATTCGAACTCACGTCAATCGACGCGAAGTCGTACACGTACCACTGAGCCATCATTGCTTCAAACATTCATTGCTTCATTGCTTGCCATAGTGGTACGCTTAGGAGTTTCGAGTTCTGCGATCTACCAGAGTATGCACATGGTGATAAACATTGCAAATAATATATAATGGGGCTGTTGGGGTAACTCCTCACAGAGAAGGATGGGCGTTGTAGCATTTTGTTAGGTTTATTTAGAATGCACAAGATCTCTGACCATGTTAGAGGTGTCGTAGGAACATTAAAAAAATAAACCGTCACAGTGACTATCCTTTAGTTTGTCAAATTCCATAAAATACGAAATCTAATTACTTTCAGATGGTTTGGCAAGTGTTGCTTAGTCTAGACACAGTCCAATCTACGTGAATAATGAAACAGGTACACAGTATCCCTAGAGATGGTTAATGACATGTACATAGTGTCTGCATTTACGGTATTATGACCTCGTACGAAGGATCCAATACCGTAGGAGGAAGTGAATACTGTTTCTTTGCTAAAATTAATTTTGGCATCTATAATGATTGAAATGAAAAGCAAAACATTTTTAACAAATATATAGTTACTAATACAAATATTATCATTTTTAACTTACTAATCAGTGACCGATATTTCATATCACAGTGTAGGACCTACATTAATATTATATTTTAATAATTTTTGGAAATTCCGATAAAATTAAAAATCTGTTTTGTTTGTTCTATTGTTCAAAATAAATCATTTATTTTATAGAAAAAAACAAAAATAAAAGTTAACTTTCAAAGCTAAGAGTGGTCGAAATCAAATTTGTTCCTGGCTATATAATTATTTTTCTCGCGCTTCGCTCCGTCAGGCGTAGCTTCCATTACCAAGGGATCAACATTTCGCCGTCTGCAACCCTCATATATGTACAATCGAGCGTTCAAATTTGATACTTATTACTTAGGCTTAAGTACCACACGTCGTGACAATCTTCGTTGTATTTCATACTCATATGCTTTTGCAGGCCATAAAACGTATTTTCCTTGTTGTGTTTGTTGCTAATATGTTTTAGCACATATTTGTTTTTACTACGTTTTTTTTCGTGTATTCGTTCACTTGTAAAAAAAGAGATTTTTTGAAGAAAAAAAACACATTATTTTGCTGTTTAAAAATATAATCAAACAACAGGAGATTTTTAGATATTCGTTAATGGCATTGTATATATAATATAATTTTAAATAAGTCTTTATTTTTATATTTTGATTTATCACGAATAAATGCTAATCTTATAATGTGTGCATTATTTAATTCCACTGTGATGAAAAAATAATTTAAATTAAAAAAAAAAAACAGTAGGAACGATAATTTTAAATATTAATTTACAACAAAGTGTTTACCGTAGATAAAAATTATTTACAAAAGTCTGAATTTCCAGGAGTAGGATTCCGAATGTCATAATAACTATTTATAATTGTTTCATTCTGAAACTACTATTGAATATTATCATAATATTTTTTATATAACTATTTAAATATTTTTTTACACTTTGTAAAGCAAATATAATATAAAAACCAACTATATTTGTAACTTAAGTGAGAAATAGGTACATACTCGATTGTTTCCCAAAATCCCGCGCCCACGCGATCCTCTTTTCTATTTATATGCAGATTCCATGACCGACCATAAGTTATCCGCTCACAGCACCGGATCATACTCTTAATGATACTCGGATAAATGGAAATGAAACTCGGTTAGGGAGAATTTTTAGGGTTCCATGGTACTAATATTAAAAACGAACTAATAATATGAAATATTAAGTGAATTATTAAGTACCTACAAACTTTTTAGAAGACAACAGACAAAATGAATTTCAAAACAGTTCTTCCTAATAATTAATTGTTTATTATGTAGTGTACATATTTAAAAATATATTATTATTATTATTAAATAGCTTAACGGTAAAAATAGCCATTTATATGGATTCGTCCTCTTTTCTCAAATCCTCAATCTCAAATTCTGGTAAACGCATATTACGCTAACGCTTAGATTAAATTAGTCGTTCATCCGTCGATGACAACTTTAATCACGTAGTTTTTTACTTCAGCTATAACTAAAAAAGCTTTTATGTCTGTTTTATTTAGAGTCCACTTTTATGAGATTTTGTAAGCAGAATAAGTAAAAGTTTCTGCAATAGACTACTTTGGTCAATTAATAAATTATGTTTTTTTAGTTTATTCCTTACGATATAAGGCACACGGTATGAAAAATATGAGGAGCGAAATTGAAAGTGCAACATCACGCAACATAACGCAACATCACATAAACAATTTTTAACCTTCGTTACATTCAAATAAGGTTGAGATGTATTCAATTCTTTTTCGTTTGCTGCGAAAGCCGCCCGACGCGAATCGACCGTTGATATGAGTAGGATCGCCGCGCGGGCGCAAATTTTTTTTTTCATTCATTGTATATCTTAAGAGATACCTTTATTTACTCTTCATGCCAACTGTATATATTTCAAATTTAAAGACAGTATTTGATGAGTAAGCTCCAGTCGCGCGTCGGAGCTGACACACACACACACTTTTTTCCCGATTTGACTATACTGTTAGCCATAAGAGCCCCGAGCTTCAGACGGATTTTACAGCTTCACCGGACTAAGAAGTAAATTATGATCAACGCTACTCAACTCTTCATGTGAAAAAACGTTAATATCAGTAAATCTGAAAAGACCCGAGAAAAAAGTTAGAATAATATGACTTAGAATTTAATAATCTTATGTACCGAACCCGCAAACACTAAAATTTCCAAAGGAAAATACGTCATTATAAATGTAACAAAATTTAACGCTGCGGAATTAATTAATGCGCGGCTACATCTTGTTTCATTATTGAACACGGTTCAAGAGATCAATCGGATTAATAACGTTAGTGACTGAGGATGCAAAATTTAACATACGACTGTACAAACGACAACTGTACGAATATTTCTAGTGTGATATTAGAACACACGGCTCGCGTGGATTACAGAATTATTGTTAATGAAGATATCGTAACATATTTTTTTTATAAAGACTATATATATCTTAGGATTAAACAAAATGAAGATCAAAATATACCCATTACTTTTTTCATAATACATGCACAACGGTAAACCTCAATCATTTTATTTATATAGACAAAAACAATATCTTGAGGTTAAATGTTTCATAACATTTTTGTTAACAAATATGATATCAGACTTTTTGGCAAGATCTTGATCTGTCATGTTGTAGTTTTTATTTTAATTCATAGACTTATTTAATTTGACCCTTTATAATGTAGTTAGTGGATTATAAATTATAACTATAAAAGGAATAAGAATTTTAAATTGCCAAAAGACTCCCTAAATAGTTTTAACAAGGGATCCGCCATCTTGTTAGAGCATGTTTGAATATTACAAGAATAATGACAAAAAAAATCTGTTCATGTGAGGTTGGCATAATTGTAGGTGAACACAGCTGCCATTAAAAAAAATAAGAAGACGAAACATTAAACCTTGTGATAGATTATTTTGTTGTATCCAAAGTAATTTGAGTTTCTCTGTGTGATCGAATTAGAAAAGAGGAGATCCGGAGAAGAACCAAAGTCACCGACATTGTTCACAGAATTCCTAGACTTAAGTGGCAGTAAGCAGGGCACATCGCTTGTAATACGGATGGCCGATGGGCCCGTAGAGTTATCGAGTGGTGGCCCCGTACCGGAAGACGCAGCGTATTAAAAGGTGGACCAACGACCATGTAAAGAATGCGGGAACCTGCTGGATGCTGCACAGGAGCCACTGTTGTGGAAATCTTCGGGCGAGGCCTATTTCCAGCAGTGGACGTTTTTAACTGAATGGATGGATGGAAAGTAATTTGATCACGCGACCATTCGTGAAATAATCATTCATTGTGACCACTGACTAAACTTCCTATTAAATCAACTTCCACGAAGAACTCCTCGAAAAGCACATGATAAATTATTATTTTAAATAATATGATTAAAACATCAATCTCCATGGTTTGTTTTTACTGCGACTTGTTGGAAAGGTAATTATAAATTCTTGCGTGGAAAATTGCGGTAAAACTGCCTTCAAAGTAAGCAATACTGTGATTAAATTAAGCTATATTAAGAAGGGGAAACGTGTCGAGGGAAAATAAATGAAAATATAGCTAGGGGTGATTATAAAGAGAAAAAGAATTACCCTGTAGGCAGTGTAGGCTATATTAAAACACAAGTCACAATTGACATCTTGGACGTGACTTTAACATAATTTTAAGCAAAAAAGAAAATTGTGAAGAGGACAATAACTTAAAAAATATATTAAATCTCATTTCTTTCTAAGATGAGAAATTTATCCTTTTAAATTCAAAATGAAAGCATGAAAGTAAAGTAAAATAGTTGTCTACATTAATAAATCTGTAGTTCTGTATGTACAAGCGTTTCTTTTCTTCAAATTTCCTGGTTTACGTCAATTATAAATGAAAGTGATTACGAATATGACATTATATTTTTTTGTCTCTCTGTCTGTTTGTTGTTAGTCCGGATTCAACGCAAAAACGGCATGACCAAAGTTTTACAAAACTAGGTAATTGCTCAATTGATAATCTATATGAATTATCAATAATATGACTAAAATAGCATTAGGAATCGAAAATAATTACTGCACAATAAACTTGTTTGATGACGGAGCACCGATAGTCTATACATATAATAAAATTGAAGTGTCTTTGTAATGTCAAAATAACACTTTTGGACCAAATGCATATGAAAGTATACACGGTACTGTGCACGGTACGGTGTCGGTTTGTTTCGGGTAATCTCCAAAACGGTTGGACCGATTTTGACGGGACTTTCACTGGCATATAGCTGATGTTATAGGGAATAACTTAGGATACTATTATTTTAGAAAAATAATTAGAGTTTCGCACAAAAATAAAAAAAAAACCTTTTTCTGTAGTCCACGCGAGCGGAGCCGCGGGCATAGCTAGCTATAATATAAAGTTTGTAGCATGTTCATTATAACGAATGGCATTATGAGCAACTAGTCGGCAGTCAAGTCTCGGCCGGCAAACACTGTCTTAAAGTTGAAAAAAATAAACACCCAGAAAACGAAGTAAAACCTGTCGAATAACATGGGATTTACTGAACAAAATATCATTCGAAAGCGATTTCCGTACGCCTCAGCATGCATCCAATATGCAAATACTTCAGCACGGTCATCAATCGTCCGGTCCGTCCGTTGCAAGATAAATAGTGACACTGACGGCGTGACACATGCACGTTGTGCTAGCAAACGGGGAAAAATTGTTTCTACTTTCGGTGGTCAAAATATGAGTTGTTTTCAGTTCTTTCTAAGTGTTTCCATGTATTTACATTACTTAATTAATTACAAGTGACATTACATTTCAGATTTAAAAACATCACCCAATTAACCAGATATTCGGTACACTAATTTAGATTCTTATTTAAAAACTAGCTGTGCCCGTGGTTCACAGTATTATTGACAATTCTTATAGCCCATCAATCATAAAATGACTTACTTTAAGTTCAAAATCGTTTAAGAATAAAAACATAATATTAGGGCCTTACATATGAAATTGGCGTTTTGTTGAAGTGTCCACCTTGATCTCAAATACATGGGCGTTTGGTTAGGAATGCCAAATTCAAATTTATTTTAAATTTAGGTTTGTATATTTGTGTTTCGATTTTAGTGGTTCATTTGTTTTCGTACCATTTGATTTCTCTTTGACATCGTTCTTTTCACAAAATGTAAAATTTATAATATCGCGTTATTTACGAATATGAGTTCCATCGTGGCATCAGCGCTGCAGAAACAGCTCGAATAGTTAATGATAGGTATGGGAAAGCTACTGTAATGAAAGCACGGTATGTTTTTGATTCCAACGTTTTCGTTCTGGAAATTTTGGCCTACGAAACAAACCCCGTGGACGGCCGGAGACCTTGTAGACCTTGAGACTTGGTAATGAAGAATTAAAGTAGATCGAGGAAGCAGATCCATCGCATGCATAAATCCTTTACGACAATCGGAAATGCTCATCACAGTCGTTCACCCCAGGAGAACCGGCCAACTCCTGCCCCATACGAAAGTTGACTCAGAAAAAATTACTGGTGCATGTGTGGTGGTCCAGTGCTGGTGTCATCCCGGACCTTTCTCCAACAGATGATCACATTTTCCAGAATTTGGACAATTTCTTGCAAGAAAAAAATTCATTTCCTCTGTGGCTGTCCAAACCGCCTTCAAAGATTTTGTTGATTGTCGCTTCCACAATTTTTTCAGCAATGAACTACCTATAAAATGGAGAAAGTACACTATGTACTTATGAGATATCTATATATCTCATAACATTTATTTCATTTTACTTTTGGAACGAAGTTCGTTTTGGGGCGTTGCGGAGGGGTACCCTAGCCGGCAAAAAACGTCCGTAACGTTAAAAAAAAGAGGAAGATTTTTATGTATAGTCTATGTATGATGGCTATACAGTGTCTAATGTAAAGTCTACGTGATGATTTCTTTGTATATTATTATTATATATTTTTATAAATCATTGTAAATAAAATAAAAGTGTTAAGATAATTTTGAAAAGTAGTTTTATTTTTATCGAAAAAAAAACAATAAAAATGTATACTCGAGTAATTATTTTCTTTATACTTCGAATAGAATTTGAAATTAATATTTTATAAGGAACTTCGTACCTATCTGATGTCCCACGACACCACACAGTTTTTTTTTTAAATAGAAAACGCTAATTTCATATGTAAGGACCTGTTATTTTGGAAAAAATACTATTTCTAAAAGTATTAGTGGAAATTCTTATAGCCCATCAATTAATTAATAACATAAGTTGACCGTGTATAAAATTTCATAAAAATCCGGTCATACAAACAGACCATATTTAGACAGACAAACAAACAGACAGTCAGACGATCAGATAAACAAAGATAATATTTTTAATGGTATATTCGTGATAATATATATACTTATATAGGATGTTAATAATTGGAAAAAAAATTACATGTACAGACAGAATTATTAATATAGATGAAATAACGTTTTCTATATCATATGATGCAATAATATTGATAGTTTTAACTTTGTTTGCGTTGGGCATACGTCATTAAGTTTTCAACACCTAGTCTGTTGAAAACATAGACATCTCTAGCTTACTCGAAGATTAAAAAATAACTTTTTACACGTATTAAATCTGATTTATTTTATTGTAAAATAAACATTTTGATAGTCTTGATTCACCCAATAACTAAGTAACTAAATATCAGTAGTATACTGTTAAGGGAAAGGGCTAGAGGTCAAAGGGATTCGTAGGACCGATTGTAAATCAACAGGTATTACCGTGATCCCGATTGTCCGGGGTCCGGTCAACGTGAATTAACATTGCATTCCATTCACTCTGATTTATTACTACGTAAATATAAGTATTAAAATAATATCTAAGTATTTTATCTTATTATGATATATTATATATATTATGATTAATGCAATTAAGTCACGCAAGTGTTATATTTTTTCCAGTAGTAAGTTTTTAAATTAAACAATACTCTGCATTAGGATTGATTAAATACTAGCTGAACCCGCGAGTCCGCTCGCGTGGAATACAGAATACATGATGCCCCGCTTAAAATACGGAAGACAAAAATGTTTTGCGGATGATCCTTAGAAGATAGATATATACTATCCCCGGCTTTTTTGTAGGTGTTTTTAAGATCTACAATTATGTTGAAAATTAATTTGATATATTTCGTATGATTTACTCAGCGTAAGCCATTTAAATGCCCAAATGCGTCTTTTTTTCGAATTGATTCACTATTATCGTTATTGCTTATTTCATATGTTACTTTATCTTACAAAATATATCCTATCACCTGGCCAGATAACATAGCTATAATTGAAATAAAAATAAAAAAACAAGTAGGTAAATCTGATGAGTAGTTTTCGCGTGAAAAAGACATAAAAGGATAGTCAGACATAGAGACGTTGAGTTTTATAATATGTATAGATTAATTAGGTATAATATATTTGCGATGCATATGGTGTTATTTTTATTATCTTTGGAAATCAATTCTACTCGTATTTACCATAATAAATATTTAAAGGCGTAAATAAAACATTCTAAAAAGTAAATAAAATATTGTTTTTGTGTTGTCAACTAATGAAGTTCCTCTTTACATAGTCAATATTTTTGTTAAAATTAATCATCAAATTAAACATAATTAGTAAAAATGAAATATTACCCAATAATTATGTAATATAATCAAAATTTTAAACTTTATTTATACTTAATGTAATAATCAAAATATATCATCGCATTTTTATATATATTTATCAATAATTTATTTGTAATATTAATTATAATTTAATAAGAGAAGATATTGTGGCAATCTAATGCATTTACAGATAGCGATTTTAAATAAACTTCGTAGTAAATTGCTACTAAAACGATTTTTGCTTTAAACAAATTCTTATGATCGCCAAACAACGTACAGCTTAAACTAGTGAATCCAGCGTGAATATTTTAATAGCATGTTATTAATGCTTACCTATACAAAGAAAGGATGTCTAAAAATTAATTACCAAACCCACTTAGGGTTAAATAGACGGATAAAATAAAAATGATTCCTAAGGTGTTGCCGATGGATATCTCGTCGAGGCCAAGGCTATTAGATAATAAACTATTAATAAACTTAGTATTGTATTTATCCTACATTGTTTTAAAATATTCTACGTAACATATCGTGTTCTTAATTAAATTAAACATTGACCGTAACGAGGAATTCGTCCGCTGATTATTTGAAACGACACGGCTGCTACACACGGTAAATAAATTACATCATATTTTCCAAATTCCAAATTGAATTCCAAAAGCACGACATCATCAAAAGTTTAATAAAAAATGTTATATTGTAAAACAACGAATGTTATGTTCAGGTATTTAATTACCATTCAAACTTTTTATTTTATAATATTTATTAATTCATATTTATGTAATATTAGAGGTTTAAAAAATTTTCTCCTCGAAACTTCATGTTACCTCCCTGACACATTTAATTAAATTCAATTCGATACTTTAGTAGTGAATATTTAACAAAAATAAAACTCCCCATCGTATAATGCATATTGACGCTTACTTGATTTATTTATGTAGGTAAAACTATTATTAGAAACTAAATTAATTGTGTTGTTTAATGGTTTTGGTACAAACATCGCGAATAGGAAAATAAATATCCAAATCAGAATGATTATTAACAACAATGACAATTATTAGGAAATAATTAATTTTAATGAACGCCTTATAGCGTATTCGTTAAATTTCGATAATAAAATCATGTAAACATAGCATGTCTAATTAGTGTATATTACATAAAATATACAACATAAAATTAATACTTATTTATTGTATCGGAATAATTTCTATCATCACTTCTTTAAAATATATTTTATTTAATTTTTATTGTTTATTAGTATTTATTACGTGTAAAGTATTTATTACAAATCTAAGTAGTACTCATTTTAGGGTACAATTTCGCTGCGATAAAAAGATAATTAAAATTAATAGTAACAGTATGTTTGAATTCACAAACAAGTGATTTTTAATATTATCAGTATTTTTTTCCAATAGATATATACGACATAGACATAGAATTAATACTTATTTATTGTACCAGAATAATTTCATTCATCACTTCTTTAAAAGGCCTTAATAAAATACAATATTTTTAAATTTTATTTTATATTTATATTATTACTTGTAAAGTATTTATTACTTTAAGTAGTACTCATTTTAAGGTAAAATTTCGATGCCATAAACGAAAATTGAAAAAATAATAAAAACAGTTTGTTTGAATAGACAATCAAGTCATTTTAATATTATCAGTGATTTTTTTGAAATTATATAGAAAAAAAAACTGTTTATTTTCAAAAAAGCTAAACAACTTTAATACGTCATATAAATGTGAAACTATTTTTAAAACGGTTTCATTTGACTAAAACACAGTTTTAATTATTCTTTAAGTCGAATTCAAACCAACCAATTAGCCCTGTGCACACAGTTTAAGTGAAAACATTTCTAAGAATTTTGTACTTGAGTGCACGAAAACATAATTAACGTAGAGAAATCGAAACGGATTTTATTTGAATAGGCAAGTTTTTCATATTATGTATGCTTGTGGAATTTAATGCATCATAATTATCGTACATTCTTCAACGATCTTTATACAAAAGCGAGTGGTTCTGTAAGACCGGAGATCTAACAAATAGTGAAACATAGAAGAATTAAAATCATACAAAAGTTCAATACAAACACAATATCAATTTGTCTGGACAAAAATTGATCCAGTCAAAAGTAAATAATATTGAAATTGTACGAGTATGTGCTGTCCTTTAGTCCGCGTGAGTTCTACCAATTACATAAAGACGGTAATTAAAACAGGATATATTTTACGATCGTTGAGACAAGATGGCGCCTGGGGTTGCACAGAGCGATAATTTACGACCGTCCTTGATTTTCACCCCGTAACTAAACTTCCGCAGTTTTGGATGTATTTGACCGAGTTTGTATAATTTATGAGTGTCTGTTGAGTCTAATTAAGGCCTTCGAGGACGATAAACATCTACCCGTTTTCAGTTTGTAAATATAATTAATTATACCTATTCACATTCATATAAAAACTATTATTAACCATGAATATTGTTAAAAATTTATTTTTCTTTTTTCTTAATTCAAATTTGGAACGCGTTTATTATGTTAGAAACTTCAAACGATTCCTCGTCATTTCACTTTTTTAGATTCATTTTTAATGACAATATTGAATTGGGTGTAAAAGAACACAGAATAGTAGTGATTGTCTTGCAAAAAGTAAGTATGGAGCCGTCGCCGCGTCGGTCATTTTTAAAACACCTCAAAAGATTGGTATCTTTGTATAACGTACTATCGATAAATATACCAACACTTGCCTGTAAATATCTCACTGCCGCGGAAAGGCCTCTTTCTGAGGGAAGCATGGGCTTAATCACCACACCAGCTGACGACGTATTGGCGATTTCAAACGCCGATAAATCTACAGTGTTATGTATTTCTCCACATACGATGATGCTACGAGAACATTTCTGACGCGTCAGCCGATAGTGTTACCATTTTTAATTATTAAATGTAAATAGGTAGGAGAAATTCGTCGGTACATACCTGAGCTCGAACCTGCGGACATCTAGGTGTAGTGGCGCGAAAAAACCGTGTGAGATATGACGCATAAACCTGGCCGCTCGATAAAAATATTGTCTATATTGCAGAATTATAAATTATCTACCAGCGTTTTATCTTAAATTTTACGCAGATAAAACCGCGGGGCATAGCTAGTATTTATATATACCGTATAATTTATCATCTTGGAAAACCATAATATTTTTAGTTTTGATTTTTCATAAAGTTTTGTTCATCTACACATATTATAAAATGCAATGTCTCTCTGCCTGTCTGTCCGTTTATGTTCTTTTCACGGGAAAACCACTTGACCGATTTACATCTTTTTTATTTTAATTCATACCTATGTTATCTGGCCAGGTTATAGGATATATATATATATATATATATATATATCTTACGATAAAGTAACATGCAAGATAGATAAGCAGTGACGATAATGGTGAATCATTTCGGAAAAAAGACTCGTTTGGGACGTTTAAATGGCTTACGGTGAGTAAAGCGTAAGAGATATATCAAATTAATGTTCTACATATTTGTAGATATTAAAATAACCTATAAAAAAGGACAATTAAAAACAGACTATTAATAGAGGGCGCCTCCTATATGTTAGTTGGAAATACTTTTTAAATATAGTTACTTAACATATATAAAAATATATTTTTAACAACTTCTTTTTAACGTAAACATCGTCTTAAAGTATTTGTCTAGTTTCATCGACAAAGGGAAATAAAAGCTTTAAAATGATCTTTGAATCATTAATTTTGATGAACAACTAAAAGATTGCACTCGAAATATAACCAATTTTTTACATTCGTTATTCGGTTACGAAAATGGATTATTGATCATATAACACAATATATTTTATATGTCGATCGACGATACTAACCATTTATTAAAGTGGTAAAAAAATATTAATAGTGTCGATTTGTCATCAAAAGTCGATCAGTTAATTTTTAATGGCGTCGTTCCATGGCCGTAATTCCCTTCGATTATATCTACATTATTTTATCGGTGAGCCCATTTGTCATCAAAATGCGGTATAGACATGCTCGATAACCAGACAGGTATCAAATTAGAGTCGCGGGGGTCACTACCCAAAACATATTAAAACTTTTTTGTTAATTAAATCTCTTTTATTTTTTATTAAAAAACAATAAAATTTACAAGTTTTTATTTTGAACTGATATCATGTTTCGCCATTACATTTATGTTACAATAGATGTGCCCGCGGCTCCTCACACTTTTATTACGTACTAGCAACCCGCCCCGGCTTCACACGGGTAGCATAGCAAAATCTCCTCTTCACTATCAGCGATAATCGTTACTCTTATGATCGTCTTTCATCGGCAAGGTAATCGTCACGATTATCGTGCAGGCATCCATACGATCGTCCGTGATCATTTATTGAGCGGCAAGCAATATGGACGTGAACTTTATAGCTGCTACTACCATTAATTTAATTTCAGTATACAATCTTCTTACCAATATAGTTGATCGAAAAGTTGATTTTTATCATTGTGATATTTATGTTTGGGATTCCATATTTTTGGTGGTGCCTATAAAGTTCTATGCACTTGAATGTTTCTTCATTTGATCACCCAGTAGCCATTGTATCACATACGCAATAAATAAAAGGATTAAAAAAAACGACGCGACGTACGCACGGCTCGCTGTCCTCCGGTGAATACATGATCGGCGATCGTGTGGGCACGCGCACTAACTACACGCGAATTGCCTTTGATGCGTCCTCGAAAAATCGAGTCGAATCGAATCTCTTCTAAAATGATTATAGACGATGATCGGCGACACAAGCGAGTAAGCCCTCCACACGATCATGCTCGCGTGTAATAGTCTATAATCGCTTATTGTGATGAGGAGCCATTAGGTATACACATAACTCTGTTGGTTTACACGGCGCACGCCAGTAATGCTCCCAGTCGGCATCATTTTTTCGACATTTTCAACAATCATTAACATATTTTGGTCAATTTACATAAAACCTTTAATGAATTATACACCTAAACCTTCCTCATGAATCGCTCCATCTATTGACGAGCTTATGAAAATACGTTCGGTAGTTTTTAAATTTATCGCTTTCAGACAGATAGACAGACGCGGCGGGGGACCTTTTTTTATAATATAGAGTAAGATAAGATTAGTAATTACTTCGTCTCGTATTTTTATTATTAAAGGTAATTATGATTTTTAAAATTATCATTGATAATTCTTTTAACCAATCAATTGAGGAGTGACAAACTTCCCGTGTATAAAATTTCATAAAAATCGATCGAGAGTTTTTAAATGAAATCCGGCCAGAACGACAAATTAAGTCATATTGGTAAACAGTGTTCTTTACAATAGATATCTACCAAAACAGACATAACTACACGATCACTGTACTGTCTGTATGTATATGATACTTTATCGTACCTTGAAACTGTGGAACCATCTCCCGGCCAATGTGTTCATGTTACAACATTGGGTCCTTCAAGCGTAACGTAACAGATATGTATGTAGGCCAGCATGATAGCGGTGACCGCCAATGAATTTCGATCTCTCGGTGGTCTCCGTTATGTTTGGGTTGTACTGGACTTACCATCAGGGATAGTACCGTTATTTTGTCGAGTACATGATTCTATCATGTACTTGTACTTTTTGTATGATTTATAAGTAAATCTCATTTTGTGGTATTGCGGTGTAATCTAATCTAAACCACACACGATCAGGAAAATCATCTACAACGCATTTATAATATAAAAACACAAGATCATTGAAGGTCTCCACAAAAATTATCTTGATGTTAAAAATATATTGTACCATTGTACAATGTCGGTTAGAACAGGTCTATCTGTATTACAATAATAATATTTATATTGTGTATATGTTGTTAATATATGATGTAAAAATAAAAGTAGGGAAAAGTTGTATTCCAAGTTGCTGAATACTTCATTGCAATGGTTATATACATTTAAAAAATTATTTAGTTATTTAAAGACAACTGTATAATATTGAAGTTATTGTGTTATGTTATTTGACCTACAAGTTATTAAGTGAAATAAGCAGGATATGAAATATCTAAGATTTCCTACATTACACTATAAGATTAAAGCATGATTTCGTAAGATCCGTCAGAAGGGAAAGTATATGTTGAACAAATTTTTCCTTACAAGGAGTTGTACTTACTAAAAACGATAGCCTGAAAATTTTAGCCTACTAAAATTTTTCAGACACCTAAGTTAGTAAAGCAAGTTTTATTTTACATTAGATCAATATTAAATTCCCTACTCAACTCTCAAATACGTCCCTGTCGACGTGCCACGTTGAATCGAAAATGTACTTTCGGAAATTTTCATTTATAGTTCCACCGGAAAGACTTTTGATTATAAGTGAATTAAGCCACCGAGTTTATTATTCAAGAGCGGGGTCGCCGCAGAAATAAGTTCAACTTGGTTGATGACTTAAGTTTATGATAAGATTGTACGGGGAATTTATTAAGCTTGTTCACTGTCTTATCTAAATTAAAGCTATCATTTTAAGGTATATGAAATTTTCATAAAATACGACAATAGATTTTACTAAACCTAATTTAGTTTTGAATCATAAAGATTACGTCTGCTTATTTTTAAGTATTTACATCTGTAATACTGTTATTAGAAATATGAATCACAATACCTATGTAACGATGATGTTTATACTAATGCATGTAAAAGTATATTGTATATAGTGTATTTCCTTAAAAGACAATAAAAGAAAAAACCCTTTAACGCAACAACGCTACGCTACAACGCTCATAAACAGGAGAGACAATATTATTGTTAATATATCAGGCAGGGATGTAACGCTACCGATACGATATCGGTGTCGACGATTATTCATTAATCGATACAGAAGCTAACAATTTCAAAAACGCGCGAAGTGACGATGTTTTCTTTCGTCGCAGGAGAGACCAGGGGCCCAAATCTGCTATTTCATATTTAAGAATATACCACTGTCATTATATCGACAACCTACTGATATTATATCGAAATTGTAACAAATTTGGTATTCTGCTAAAATTACAATACTGTCTCGATAGAATCTCTATAGTTTTGTGATAGTGTGTCAGTGGGATGGCAATATCTACAAGTTGTCGGTGTTGCCTATAAAAATCTACCATTGATTTAGTGTTGCTAATCGATACTACTATTAGTTGGCAATACTATTACTACTACTATTAACACTTTTAAATTAAATATGAAATACCTACTTATCATTAAAAAAGATTATCACCAATTTTGTGCATAATAGAGACACACATACAATCACAAAAAAAAATCACTACAATAATCGGTATCGATATCGTATCGGCAAAATTATGTATCGTTATATCCCTAATATTCAGTAAATAATAAGAAAACGGAAAATAAATTTAAACAGTTTTTGTTTCAGATTCGAGGAACTTGAATATGTCGAGAAATATCGAATATATCGCAGAAAATATAATCTTTGGTTTTCATATCGATAAAAGACAAACGTATTCGCGACACACAGCTTTGTTAATGCCGATAAGTTATATATGTATAGTAAAGATACCATGTCTATATGTCTCACTACTGGAAGACATCTTTCCGACCGCAGCGGGAGGCAAATCACCACGTGAACCCTTAATGTAATAGTGATTTCAGACATCGTGAAATTATAGCTCTATTTATTTCTGTTGAATGATATTACTTGGAACATATATCTTAAACAATCAAAGTCCCTTATGATGGTTATGGTACTATAAGCAAAATCCGAAAATCGGCATCAGTGTCTCAGTGTCTAACAAAGGATCATCTGATCGACATAGGTACAACTGGTCTCACCGTATGCAAGTATGTTTTTTTAATGTAATCTATGAATGTACCGAAATCCTGAATGTTTCACTTTGATATGATGAATAACATTGAAAAAGGTTTTCTTCCACAAAAATATTGTAATGTTTATCAAAAGTTTTAGTTTTCGTACGGCGTCATATATCACAGAAAGGAGTTTGCGTGTGTAACGACACCATTATTTTCTCACATTGTTAAGTCACATAGAAATGGAAACGGGCCTCAGATCTAACCCTGCGACCGGGTGCTCCTCAATAAATAACACCAAAGGGTTCACCGTGGGCCTAACGTTGTTCCCTCACGCGACTACTTGACACAAGTTTCTGCAGTGAGCCATGTACACTGCTGTAGAAAACAGGATACTGTGTTCAAATTTGCGTGAAGTCAGTAAAGTATCGACGTGCAGAACTGTAATGATATTAGAAATATAGGTTTTCTATATCATCTCTTTTTTAATGGCAACTGTGCTTATCCACAATTCTGCCACCGTCACGTGAATATAATATTTTTCTAATTATTCTTGTAATCTTCAAACATAGCTATAACAAATTGACTTCTTCTTTTTCTTGTTTTGGCGCCGCAAAAAGCACTTGCTAGTGTTAATATGTTTATCTCGTAATATTTTTTTATATACAAAGTTGATTAGGGAGATTTGTGACATCTCAAAATGCATATTTCCAGTTAATATTTGTAATCCACTTCACGAATGCACAATAACCAAACTGTATCACGCAAAATGCCACCTATATTACATAATACAGGATCACAAAGAACCTAAGTTAATGAAATAAAAATACCACAACATGGCAGCTCAAGATCCCACCAAAAACGCCCTTATTGACGTCTAAAACTATCCAGGGATTTTTTGTGGCAACTTAAAATGCGTGGTCCTATTTATTATTTATAATTCACTTCAATTGTGCAAAATAACCAAAATGCAGCCAAGATTACATAATATAGAACCAAATAATATAAGTATATGAATTAAAATAAAAACCACCACATGACAGACCAAAATTCGGCTAATAGCTCCAAAACAAATTTCTAGTTCTAGGAAACAACAGAAAGAATCATGAATAGTTTAAAAGCCTTTACCAACCACTGATTAGATTCAATATCTGTGGCGCTGGATGGACTCGTGTCCATTCCCTAATTACTGTTTATTATCGTAGAGTACGTGTAATGTCCTAGTTAAATTTATGTGAACGCTTCCTATACATATATTAAAGATTCCTATTTTTTTATTTCACCAAAGGCATTTTAGTGTTTAAGCAATAACAATACCTATGTATTCACAGTAATCAAATTAGTCTTTGACAAGATTTTGCACTTATTTGTCGAAGTTGATTGTCGTTTATCTGATGAGCATAATGTCAGTTGTGTGTTAAATATCTATTTATTAACAGTATATCAACTTTATTTATCTTTATGGGTTTGGCGTAGTGGCAATCTCACCTGATGTTAAGTGACGATGTGGCCCAAAATGATAACACACTAAACCTAGTGGAAGACTGGTTCTCAAGTGCAGTTGCCGGAATACACCTATTAGTGCTTGGCGATAGATTTTCAACTTAATGGTGGTAGCGAGACAGGCGGGCATTAGAAAAAGCCCTACCACCATGCTATGGTTTCCTCACGATGTTTTCCTTCACCAAAAGCTCAGGTTTTATTAACCATAATACAGTTTTGCCTAATTTAGAATTAAACGGCCGTGTATGAAATTGTTTATTATTATTTATTTATTTAAATGAAAGACATTTTTGTCTTCTTACAGTAAAAATTACTTTTTTTTAAAGTAAAAAGTTATAATCAAGACGTCGACAGTGTACATAAACCCTAATGTCTGCATTCGCCCGCCCTTGACGTAATGCCATACAAGAAATGTCATAAATTGAATGTATGCAAAGTTTATTACGATTTCAAAATGTTTTGGTATTACCAAACTTTTGTAATATTAGGTCTTTACCTATGAAATTGCCGTTTTGTATGAAAAAATTTAAACGATGTTTTTTCATGTATTTTTTATTTGTATTAATCGAAGTAATCACCCATGCAATCAATGCATCTTTGCCAGCGCAGTGGCAGTTTATTGATGCCCTTCTTAAAGAAATCAGCTGGACGGGAGGCAAAAAATTCTTCAAAGGCATTTTGTACTGCCTCTCGGGTATTGAATTTTTTATCTATTGAATCTAAATTCTGGAAAAAGTAGTAGTCTGTAGGCGCAAGATCTGGTGAGTAGGGCGGATGACGGAGAACTTCCAACCCCAGTTCTTGTAACTTGGAGACCGTCTGTTGTGCAGTATGAGGTCGCGCGTTTTCGTGCAGGAGCAGTGGAGACGAGCGATTGACCAATGCTGGTTGGAGATGTGCCAGCTTCTCCATAATTGTGTTCAGTTCTTCACAGTACACATCTGCAGTAATGCTCACCCCGATTGTTAAGAAGCTGTGATGAATCACACCGGCGCTAGACCACCAAACAGTGACCATCACTTTTCTAGGGGTAAGTTTTCATTTAGGGCATTGTTTAGGTGCTGAACCAGGATCCAACCAACTCGCTGAGCGCTTGCGGTTATCAAACAGAATCCATTTTTCATCGCATGCGGTTCGGAATTCCTTCATTTGTGTGTCTGTTGAGCAGTGCAAGGCACGTCTCGACGCGTACTTCGCGCTGGCGATCATTGAGTTCGTGTGCCACCCATTTGTCAAGCTTTTTTACCTTGCCAATTTGACGCAAATGGACCAATATTGTTTTGACGGTAACGTCGAAAGCTGCTGCTAATTCAGCCGTAGATTGTGTAATATCAGCTTCCACAATCGCCTTTAATTCATCATTGTCGACCAAAGTCTTCGGACGACCTCGAGGTTCATTTTTCAGATCGAAATTTCCAGAACGGAAGCGAGCAAACCAATAACAGGTGGTGCGTTATTGACAATTCTTTAATCAATTATGGTATTAAGTATGCTACGCGTGTACGAAAAATCTTCAAGCAATTTTTTAGTTACATCCAAATATACATACAGACAGATAGACAAAAAATGTAAGTCTGATATCCGTGGTCACATTAAAGGGCACTTTTTTATATAGTGGTTTATCAGCTAATTTGTGAAAAAAATGTACAAACAGAACTACAGATTTATTAATATAGATAACTAGCTAACCCATGCGAATATTTCGCACATTATAGAATGTAGTATAATCTAACTAACAGCTGTCATGTAAGTTAATCAGGATTGTTAATAGATGGCGCCTTTAATGTATTTTAATTAGCATCAACAGATAGCATTCCTAATGAAAAACTGTTCTTTTTTTAAACGAAAAAATGATGTTTGAATCATTTTGATGAAGAACTAACAGAGAGCTTGGAGAAATAATACATTATAAATACTTAGATAATCTGTAATGATATCAAAATATCAGCTAAAAATTTTAAGAAAGAGATAACAACAGTCAATAGACTTTCAAGGATTCGATGCTTAAATCGTTTCAGTACGCTTGTCAGGTGCAATAGCAATTTTGTTCGGGTGAAGGCGCAGCCTACACAGCGTCGGGGTCCAGACAGTCGGCCTCTTTGAGAAACGGTTAAACCTTTATTTTTATTGCTATCCTTCCTGAATATGCTTTTTTCCGTCTACTCGAAGGCACGTCGCTCGTTTATAGCGCATTTTCATAGGTTATACAATAAATATCAATGAGTAAGAATTATTAGTATTCATTTAACGAGTTCATCGACGCTCTGAATTAACGTCGTGTTAAATTTATTCGACTAACTCTAAACCGCAACCCCGCAAATGCACTTTTGTAGCCTATGATTGTTCTTGTTTCCCGTACTTGCCAAATCGCTTGATATATAAGGTTATTGCTCTGCTCTTTTAGGTCATAGCGTAAATTTATAAACCTTACTACCTTCCTCGATAAATAGGCTATAAAATGTATGTAAATAATTTATCAAATCTGACTGGTAGTTCCAGAGATTAGCGCATTAAACTGTTGAGCCTTACAATATTATATCAACATATCGATGTGTTTTTAGAGAAGAAATACATTCAAACGGAAACGTATTTAAACCTAGCAACCACTCACGACTTCGTACGCGTTAATAATGATAATTAAAAAAAAATGCCTATAGCAACCAGGGATATAAGCTAGCTAATATTGAAATAATTTGGAGAATTAGATCAGTAGTTTCATCTTCTACAAATATACTTACAAAATTTATCACCTTACAATCACAGTATAAGTAACAAATTGTTCTTTAACAAATATTTTCTTTAAATAATGCAATATGAATACAAAATGAGTAATCCATTTGCGTTTAATACTCTGGTGTTGAAATTTAAAAAATAAATAACTATACAAATCACTGATTATTGTCTAAAATACATCATTTCCAATATAAAAAAATAAGTCACATATAATTGCTAGATCTTTTTGTACCAAAAAATATGTGTATACGAATAAGCCTTAATAAAATAATACTGCTGATGTACTTAGATATAAATCTTTAAAAAATGGAACAGGTGTCCGAAAGCCATTTAAAATAGAATAACAATCGATATTCGTTGGAATAGCTATAGACATCGACCGCATCCGCCGGTTCTCCGTCCAAGTTTTATTGTCATCGCCGGCTGCATACAAACTTCATCCAATATCTAGGCTTATCGCTACGACAATATTTCTTCTTGGCATCGTTTTGTTTTCTCGCAAGCTTGTGAAATAACGCCTTGGCTATAAATGGATATTTATAGTTTAAGTAAATAAGACGTAGAAGAGGGCATATAGAAATTTCTTTAGAGATTTCTCTCTACTCGGGGCAGCCCGACTGGTGGAATACCTCCACCTTATAGAAGATCGCAGCCAAATAATTTGCGTTGTATTCCTGTGGTGAGTATGGTTTCCAGAGCTCCTTGGGGCAGAGGGGTTCAAGGTCGGTAACGTAGGTCGGTACGTGCTAGTGTTGCCTATGGTATTACAGTTATGTTAGAATATAATTTAAGTAACCTAAGATATAACCTTGATCTGATGCAGCAACATCAACTGGGATCCGCCCAACTTCTCACCAACTTACATTCACAGTAGATTTATCGTGTTTGGTCTCATTGGAATGGTCTCAAGAATTAGGTTATTAGTATGGCTATACGATTTTTCGTCGAGTAAGACGAAATTTATAAACATAACCATTTAAAACCTTTTGAACATAATCATTAAAATATGTTTAATATATTTCAAAGAACATTAATTTCAACATATGCAGGAAACTACTATAAAAATGAGGTAATGAAACCCTTCCAATCACGTTTATTGTTTTATCTTTGAAGTTATGCTTAATATTTTATCGCAATCAACACTAAAGATAAGGTAGTTAACAAGCTTCCTCGAGCTACTGACGTTACTTTCATGTAATAGGATTTACATGAGGGTTTTTCAATTGAAAATGTTAATCATATTCAGCAACAAATGAGTTTAAACAGCGAACGAAATTTTTTAAGTGATTAACTGGAATAATTTAAACGTATGAGTACAATTCCAAAATAATTAAAGAAAGATAATACAACATGTCATAGACAAAAATAACTATAATCTTCTAATTAATTACACAGTGTATAGAAACTGCTAGATTTAAAAATAATAATTAACATTTACAAGTAATAGACAAAAATAAATGGAATATTCTAGTTATTACAAAGTGTATAGAAATTGGTAAATTTTTTCTTGCTCTAGTAAGTAAAATAAACTGGACCGCAAAGAACAACGATCGGTCAGAAAATCTTCAATATCTTTAAAACTACCTGACCTAGCTTTATGAAATAAAGACTAAATTAAAGAATATTTTAATGTGCTGAAATCAATTCAAGTCAACAACGTTCAACAAATTCAATTAAATTGAAATCATTCAAAAAAATTAATTCAAGCTTTTTATTTTTAATAAATGTAAAATAAATAATAAATGTGTATGTGGTATTTCCAGTCTTCGTAAAAGTAGATTGATTACGAATGTGCAGTTTTCACGCATTTTAGTACTTTGTGTTCCCTCCGCAAGCTCGCAATATTGTTTTTATTATTTAATTTAGTCTTTATTTCATAAAGCTAGGTTACGTACTTATGAAGATATTGAAGATTTTCTAACCGACCCTTTTTCTTTGCGGTCCAGTGTATATTTTTGAATATATGTCCAAGCGTAAAAATATTTTTAAAATAATAAACGAAATGATCTCGTTATTATAAAAGTAAACTCATTATTAAGTACTTAATTAACCTATATTGTGTAATTTGAAAAAAAAAGGATCATCATCGTCATTTCTTATGTATTCTATTGGGCAGGAAGATGACCACAATGCTTAACCGAGTGAAACAATTTGAACATTGCGCCGTCTTCGTTTTCTCTAAACACGGAGATGTAGCACGTCAAAGTGACGTCACCATACCTGATGGTAAGTACAGTACAATCCAAAAACAATGACGTCCACCGAGAGAGATCGTCAGTACACTGCCGATTGTCGCTGTCATGCCAGCCTGCAAGCCTTCCGGCAGCTGGATATACACTAGTTGATCTTGATACGTGACAAAGCAAAAGATAGAGACAAGTTTAACACCATATGCGTGGTGGTCACGAACCCGTTGAATACAGTTACCCTACCACCTAACATGACTACTGTATATACACCGGTGATTCCGGAACGCGACACGCATAAGCGTGCCAATTTGGCAGATGTTAAACATAGTGTGTTTGGTGGTTTTTGAAGCAATGGCTTACATACAGCTTGTACGACTTCGCGTCGACACACGTGAGTTCGAATCCCTGCAATGAGCCTGAGCTTTCGGTGAAGGAAAACATCGTGAGGAAACCATAACATGGTGGTAGGGCTTTATCTGATGCCCGCCTGGCTAGCTGGCTGGCTAGCCTGGCTACCCTCAAGTTGAAAATCTGTCGCCAAGCACCAATAGATGTTGTGTTCCGACAGCTGCACTTGAGAGCCAGTCTTCCACTAGGTTTAGCGTGTTATCATCTAGGGTCACATCGTCACTAACATCAGGTTAGATTGTGGCCACTACGCCAAACCTATAAAGATAAAAAAAAATATTCAGTGGGACACGATTGTCATGTCTAGAATTTTTGAAATTAATCCAGTGAAAACGAAATAGCCAATAATATACCAACATACGCAAACCGTATGTATCTACACTATCTACTTGTGCATACGACTGACCTTACTCCGCAGTGCGTCAATTGAGTAATATGTATAGAAAGTCCCAACTAAGAGCAGTCGTACACAGGGGAACAATAAACAGTGCGGACAATTTGTTTAATCAAAAACAAATGTGCTCCTCCCGGTTCGACCCCGGGCGATGGCGTCTCGCGTAACATGACACTCTTTTGTTTTTGTTTTGTCATTTTTATCCCCGGTGAGATTTATCTTGTTACGAGATATTAGCGATGAAAAATTTTAATGGAAAAGAGTACATCACCAAGGGACACGATGTCTAGAACCTGTTATCGATTGTTCAAAATTATTATTTAAGTTGATTAATTATTTCGTTATTATAATCATCCAGCGATCTTTTAAATACTGGATATACAGGGATAACTGATTTCATACATTTGTTAGTAATCTATACTAATATTATAAAACTCATGAGTATGTATGATTTAAAATTGATTTTCAATTCAAATTTCTTGTGTTTGATAGCGTCAATACCTGGAACTACCAGTTCAAATTAGAAAAAAAAATGTTTTATATTTTATTTAATGAAGAACTTTATAGGTTAGGTAACTTCACGCTACGATCCTAAGGAGTGAATAGGAGGAGTGGAGGAATTATTTCTTAAACAACTATAGTGAAAACACTCGTTTGGCGAACCACATGTGTAGAATATTCTCAGTCTTAGCAACAACAAGGCTTCGTACATCCTTAATTGTTACGGTTCAGACTGTTCACTGCACTCTTAATGAACATGCATGTCTGGTGTATTAGATTTTCATCTCAACTCTGAATCTTGTTTGTGTTATGTTTATTACCAATATCTCATAAACTTAAAAATACTTCTTTCATATGTATTTTATCTACCCGAATAACCTTTAATTCATATCTACTATCTCAACTTTATATTTCTCTGTCTAAATAATAAAAAAATATTTCAGTTTTTAAATATAATTTTTTTCTTCGAACTGACTATACTGTTGGCCAGGACGCTTTGTCAGCTTTACCGGACTTGTGGGTGAGCGCTGAAGCACAAGGGTATCAAAGTGGCTCAACCTAGGCTTGGGCTTGTTGCCTTATATGGAAACGTCACGAACTAGCTAATTCCCTATCCGTAATTCGCTCTAAATGTACATCTTACAGTTACATGTACAATTACATATATACATCTTTCTGCCTTTTGGGAGAAAGGAAGAAACATTGTGCATGTATTCAGTAATTTGTGAATTTTGGTCTAAGAAAAACTAGCCTAATAAAGAAAAAAAGATTTCTTACAGAACCTGTGTAAGGAGTGGCCTGAGTGAAGAATAAAAATGTTTTTAATAATCAACTAAACCGTTTTATATTATCACATTTTGATATTTTTAATATATCTTAATTTAAAATATAATTTACAGCAAATAATTAACTATTCTGACACGAATCTGTAATTCCGTCTTTTGCTTGGAATATTCCCAACTTGAGCCCGAGTCCACTTTCTTACTTAATCTACAAGAAGCGTCAGACAATTAGTTCTTACGTCTTACCTAACGCAATTTAAAACTAGTTCACAATTTAAAATTAGTTTAACTCTTGACTATAAGTTTAACTTAATGCTTTAACTTCGAAGAAAGCTACGTCTTGTTCGAAACGTTAGCGACTTACAATCGAATGAAAAACCTATAATAAAAAGTAAGAAAATTATTTTTTTATAATATATGCAGGGAACGCTGCAACGCATTTTTCATCCGTAGAGAAGCAGAGCTCGCCCTGAATACTTAAGAATAGCAACTTATGTATTATTGACTTCGGATAGTACTGCAGCCATGTATAAGATTGGCTATAGCGGGACATGGCCGCAAATAGCACTTAATATCGAGTCGACAGCATGGCCGTTTGCTATGTCCGTTACACAGCGGCAAGCTTATAGGAATATAAACATATAATATTAGGGTAGTAGATTAGAGGGGGTCATAGGGTTCGAAATGAGAAAAAATATATTGTAAAAGTTTAAAGTCTCTATCTTAATATTTAACCATGCCTCTTTGCAATTTTAGTTTCTTTTATGAATAACGTAGGGTTTTAGGCATTGAATTTCTTTTTCTTGCCAAAGTAATTGTTCCAAAAAATTAAAACTTTCCGATCTCAGCCTTATAATTCAACTTCAGCTCTTACAGACATTTTTTTTACTTACAAATTTAATAAAATCTGTAAAATTCTAAGAAATAGCTACCTAAGTACTATTATTATACGCAAGGTTGAAGAGTACCACATTTTTTTTTAACAATTACTTGGCAGGAATGTATCATTATAATTAAATGCTTAAAACCTGATGTTATTAATTTAGGAAAGTTACGAAGCAAACAGGTTAAATAAATAGAATTGAAACTTTAAGAATCTATTTTTTTTTGGGTATTCGAACCCTAAGAGTTCCTAAAAATCCTAAAAAAGAGGACCCTAAAAATACCAAAATAACGACCACCCTAGTGTACTTGTATGTATTGTTTAGCCATATTACCTATATCATGTTAGTTATCATGCCGCCTCCCGTTATGTTCAAATATTGTCGCAGCATCTGTATTGATATTCTTCCCACGGCACCTCGGTCACGTCTCCATCCAATAATTCGCCGGGACTCATCTCACGCCCGCTACAATTCCCGCATGAGAATATGAAATAATCCGAGCCAATTTTTATCTCCTTATACCTATTATAAATTTCTACATTTGTATCTGTGTCACAAGAATATATATTATTATATTTAAAAATTTATAATTAATTATTGATAAAGTCTAACACCGTTTGACTCAGAGGTCCCCAAACTTTTTTGACTCGTAAACCACTTGCCATATTTTTCTGTTTTGGGTAAACCCATTACCCAAACCTATTAACACTCCGATCCTGCTCAACCGATGTTGATTTTTTGCAAATTCTTGAACTTAAAATATGTTTTTGACAGCTGATATAGTGCTCACTTTGAAAGATTTAAGTTTCTAACTCTAGTTTAAGTTTTATACACATAAAAAGTCAAATTAAAACGAACTACATTAAAATTTAGTATCTGTTATATAAAATAACTAAATAAAAATTATATGGTTTTACAGGCTAAAATTTACCGCGGGGAAATACTTCTATTTTATAAAATAAATAGTTACACGCAGAGAAATTAAAAACGTAATAGATAAATTAATAGTATCTTACATTTTAGTGTAATTCTTCATCACGTTTTATGAACTTTATTTATAAAAAAATGTTTACTTCAAAGGTTGTTTCCTATTTTATGTGGATAGATGATATGTAAAGACATAATAAGGTGGGTTTTTTTTTCATAGTAGCTTAGTAAATAAATGGGACTGTACGTGATGATAACCACAGTACTATCCAAACACAACGGCAACCACCGAGAGATCGAAATCCATCGACTGTCACCGCTGTTATGCCAGGCTGCACAAATAACTGGACATGCACAAGTTCATCCCGAAACATGACATACAAAAATGAGTCACTATGACGAACTTTTCACCACGTGCATGGTGGTTGCGACCCAGGCAGGCAAAACAACCCTACCACCAAGTACTACCTGTTTATTGTATTATTCCATTCATAAAAAAACAAAATCCACTATCGTTTACCTTATCGTTGACGCTCATTTACGATCATCATAAAAGTTGGGAGATTTAAGTGTATTTTCATTAAAAAACTGTTTATCCTAACCCTGAACGCCATAGGTGCCGCTGTGGTCTAATTATTGACTTAAAGAGTATAAATAATGCCTGCGGAGCCAACTAGTAAAATATACATAAATAAAAAATAATCACTCGTTAATAAAGCCTTAATATCGATAAACATTTTATTTTATTATACAGCATATACCGTTAAAAATGAGCATTAAGTCATTCATTTTACTACTTGTAAAGTGTGCGTAAAATTAGCTTGCGGTGAGTCAGAACCATGTCCAGTCATCTATCATAAAGTAACTAAAACATAATCCATCTTTTTTAATTTTACTAGTTCTATTAAATATTTTACTAAACCCCTAAATACATTCATTATTCAATGAATGTACTATATATTGTAATTAGATAACAAAAGTGTAAAGTATAATGTAAACTCTATAATATACCGAATTATATTTCACGATAAACTCCTTAAACTGTAGAAATTACTGAGGTTTGTTCGATTTACATTGTTAGCCATATACTGAAACAATCCATATAAAGTAACAACCACTTCCAGTAGCGAAAAAATACGTAATTTTTTAGACCTCAACACAGTAATAAACAAGGTACCTCGAGATATTTCGTACAAACAATGGGTTTCTAGGAAAAGTGGTAATTTGTTTATTGTTATTTTGTATCACGTGTTTGATTACTATACTGTACTGAACTGAACTGAACTGTCTTTACACTATCATATTCTTAGTTGCTTTCAAATTTTTGTATTTAGTCAAAATTATAAATAAGTACATAAACTATGTTGTTTTCTTTTGATCCCCGTTTAACAAAAATCTTGATAACGTAATAAAATATTCGGTCCCTTCAATTCTGCTGTAATTGTAAATAGTAAACAAAACTTGTTTTCATCTATAATAGGATAGTCGTTGTTTTCTTAATGCACGTATGTCTAAATCATGAACACAGAAGAACAGTCCTACCTGCCACTTCTATTTTCGAGATACGTATTGTATTCAACACCCGTGACTTATAGATCATGGTTTATAACCGCTGCACCATCAAGTAATTTAACGCGGTATGCTATTAATGGTTGATAAGTCCCCAATGACCGAGTGAATGTCGGCATAACCGTTGGAGGTTTAGCGAAGTGTTAAATGTCACAAATTTATTATATTGAGTACTAGCTGTGCCCGCGGCTTATCTCGCGTGGAACAGAATGCCGTTGACAAGGGCTGAATTCTTAACTTAAAGAAGAAGAATGATTACTATTGTTTGTATATACTCGTATGTATGATTTTTTTATACAATGTTGGTGGCAAACAAGCACACGGTCCGCCTGATGGTAAGCAGTTACCGTAGCCTATGGTCGCTTGTAATACTATAGATATCAATAGCGCGTTGCCGACCTTGAACCGCTCTTCCCAAAGAGTTCTGGAAACCTTACTCACGGCAGGAACATAACACAAGTTTATTTGGTTGCGATATTTTGTAGGGTGGGGGGGTTATTCCACCAGTCGAGCTGCCGCCAGTATAGAGAAATCTCCAAAGAAATTTATCTGTGTCCTACCTCTATTTAATAATGTCAACAATCGCCTATAGCCTTAATTAAAATAATGTACATTTTAAAAGCATAATATATAATAATTTAAATATAATAATAATTATGAAATGTATCGCGTGATTAAATACTGTTCTTACAAGATGTCTGTCTTTTATTTTTTCAGCCTTTTTTTTATTGCTACTATATTCTACTAATGCTACTATATTCTATATAATTTCTGTACAGTAAAATCAAAAATAAATGCAGACCTACATAATACTGTACATGGACTTCCTATCTTATATTTATCAATGATCTCCTCTTAAGAAGTATTATGTAAACAAACATACAAGATAAACTTATTTAAAGAAATATTTATCAGCATACATTTCGAAACGAAAGTCGTTACCAGTAATTGAATTCCTTTTTCAGAATCCTTTAAGGCAATTTCGTTATGTAAACTGTCCAATCCAATATCATAAAACAAAACTGCAAACCTTTAAATCCCTTCATCCCATAGCCGTAAAAGGAACGCGGAATATTCTTTTTTTTTTAAATATATATGAAATTTTATTGCATCCGGACCGTGTTTCAAATGATATCTTTTTAAAACTTTACACAATTAAGTATTCCTTTGAAGACGATAGCGTGATGTTAGAATGCTGTATACGCTACACTTGAAGGACGTCGCACATACGCACACAAGTTATTTCCACCATGTATCACTGATAATAAATAAACAAGTAAAGTTCGCGTTTTATTAGGTTACGAGGCGTGCGAAAACGCCAGTTAGTACGGGCGCGCGTGGCGCACTGGCGCCCTAGCGGAAAACATGTTTTCATGCAGCCTCCACCCGCCCTGCCATGCCGCGGCGCAACGGCTGCCCATCCGATGCGCACTTACAGTTATTTTACCTCGTACTTAACATGTGGTAAAAGTGTTTTATATATTAAAGGCTCACTTGTATTTTCTGTAAGGGAAAATTAGTATTTTTTCAGAATGAAATGTTTTATCCTTTGAATTCACGCTTATACAATTGCTGGAGTATTTATTTTTCTGTAATAAATATTTTATATGAAAACAGAAACATTTTACACATCATGCGGACTCCTTTACGATAATAATCATTCGATTGAGAAAAGCTTTGCCGCGTCATATTCAAGACGCTAAGACCATCACCAGTTTCAAATCACAACTGTATCTACCGATACTTGTCTAATAAACAAGACCCGGTTTAAACTTGTATTTATAACTTTTACTTGAATTTATATTTTTATTTATATGATAATTATGAGAGTAATAATTATTATTATTATGAGAAAGTGTTAAGAATGGTTGAAGAGGAAAGACAATTCGTGAGAAACATACAAAAAACATAAGAGGAAATATTATTGGACACTTGAAACGGCCCACCCTTTAAAACAATTTAGGAAAGGAAAGCGAGAAAGAGGAAGACCTAGACGAAGCTTTTTCCAACAAGTGAAGGATAAAGTGGGAGTCGTGTCATATCAGGTGGTCAAAAGAAAGGCAGAGGATATGGACCAGTGGCAACTGCTCCACCGACAAGGGTCGAATTCTTAAATTAAAGAAGAAGAATGATTACTATTATATGTATATACTCGTATGTTTTTTTATACTACGAAGGTGGTAAACAAGCATACGGCTAGTTTGATAGTAAGCAGCTACCGTAGCCTATGGACGCTTGTAATACCGTAGATATTACTAGTGCGTTGCCGACCTTAGACTCACCCTTCCTCAAGGAGCTCTGGAAACCGTACTCATCAAAGGAATACAACACAAGGTCATTTGATTGCGATCTTTTGTAGGGTGAAGGTATTCCACCAGTCGGATTGCCTCAAGTAGAGATACATCTCCTAAGACATTTCTCTGTGCCCTACCTCTCTTAATTAGTATGTATTTTCATATTATATACTTTTATTTTACATTTTAGTTATTTCTATTTTATTAAATCTCATTTTAACCCCTGACACAAAAAGGGGTGTGTCATAAGTTCCACGTGTGTATCTGTGGTCTGTGTATCTATGTGTCTGCCCATGACATCGTAGCTCCCAAACGGCTGAACCGATTTTGAACAGTTTTTTTTTGTTTGAAAGGTGACTCAACCAAAAGTATTCTTAGTTATGATTCAAGAAAATTTGTTAAGCCGTTTGAAGATTATATGAGCTCTTTTCTAGTTGATAAATGGATGTTAGGTTCTTTCCCAGATCTAATCGAGATGAACTTTGGTATACTGTTACTTCAATGATATTAGAAGATCATGGTAATATTGAGCTGATGCTGCAGTATCATCTGGAATCTGCAGGACACCTAACTCTTCATTCACCAAATAACAGCAAAGATATCGTGTTAGGGTTCATTGGAATGGTCTCAATGAATAAGTTACTTGTGTCGAGGACTTATTCAATTTACCTTATTTAAAACAATAATAGCACAACCAACTATGTTTTTCACACTACCAATGATTAACTGTAACCATTAAGCTTTCAGTCTACAATAAATTATTTCGTTCACCACTTTGTAATTCACTCTAACACTGTAGTACTTACATCAAATTCTATTATGGAAGCAAAATCACAGATATGTTTTCCAGACTAGTTTAGCTTTATCATTCATGAATACTACTTAAACTTTGATGAAAATACAAAAACAATATTTTATGTACATAATTATTTTATGGAAATTCATGTAATATTGTCTAAGAAGTATTCACATGTTTGAAAGAAATGCGATAAGCGTTCGAGTTTAGAAGTAGCGGGACGGAAGACATGTGTGCCGTAGCTTCCTGGGGTAACGTCGTAAGCCAGACTACAAGACATACTGTACTATAATATTATCTGTATAAAACTAAAAATGGTATCAATGACCTCCTGTAGATTATCGTAGATAAATGACAGAAAGATTACTTTCGAGTGATTTAATGTTCACTCAATTATTTTCATGAATATTGACTATTGGCTAAAATTAACTATAAACCTGTGTACATAACATTTTGGATAAATTTACATGTCTACTATTACCTTTACTATTGACTGGATGTCTTAATGGCAAAGGGAATACTTTGCTTCGTACTTCCATTTAACCATGATGACACGCCCACTTCCCTAGACCGATCATCACTAAAACGATGTCGATCATCTCTGGCATACAAATTACATTCCATAAAATGAATATTAAGTATATATAATATAACTTAATATAAATTTTGGTCACTATAGGTAGACAATAAGAACAAACAACGAACAATTTTGAACATAAGCTAAAGGTCCGGTCACGTATGCACCCATAACACAGTCTGACATCTGAAAGTGGGGAAATGGCTGTTTGATCTTTTTCTAAACTTCTTAACGTAAGCTTACCACGCAGTCGTGGAGGATAAAGCCAATACTTTTGTAAGAAAATCAATACATTTAGCCTCTGCAAAATATGCACATTATTTTGGCTCGAATACCGATAATTTAGTGTTTGTCAGGTTCGAAGAAAAAATATAAAATCTGTTAGTATTTTTGCTCCTCGATAGTGTGTGCCATCAAAAGTAACGAATAATTTTTTTTCAACTTTTCTTTTGCACCTAATGTTATTTAAAAGGACTGAGATGAAAACATCGTTTTAATAAAATTGATCAACCATGAAATCTCTTGTGATATTACCCCTTGGTATGTATACTATCTAATAGTATCTATAGACTAATTATATCGTAAATCTCAAGAGATTATTTGTTTGCTTGTTTGAACGCTCTAGTCTCTGAAACTACCAACCAGATTTCAAAAATTCTTTGCATTTTATTTCTTACTAGTTGTTACCCGCGGTTTCACCCGCGTATAATTTTGTATTTACGTATCACTAACCATTACGCCAGCACACGCGGATCTATCAGTTAGGGTGCGCTATATCTTCCACTTATTAAAAAAAAAAAAACAATATTTAAGGCTAGCTGAGAGGTGTAGTCTAATGCTAAATAGCCTATAATATTTCTCGTAAATCTTACTATCATATACAAAAAAAAAATCGAATCTGGCTGGTAGCTGCAGAGATTAGTTAGTTTAAAGAAACAAAAAACTCTTCCGCTACATTATATTATATAATATAAAGTGCATAGATAGTAATGGTACATACTTCGATTGATTAAATGTATAATTTCATAATATTTTTTCGTTTTACATTTTCCATAAAAAACGCTAATTTCATATCTAAGGACCTATTATATAGCATTTTAAAGTCAACTAATAGATGATAGAAGTAAGTCTTAAACCGTAAAATCCCTAATTTCCAAGAATATAAATGAGTCTGTAGACTATTTGATCGTGTAAGCATAATCCTTCACGAGTAACTTAAACCTAAAAAAACCTTAATTAATCTAGTTGCGACAAGCTCATCCACTTTGACGCATCGACGCTTCCGTAAATTAGAGGAGTGCAAGTCCTTCGCCCCTAAGAAGTAGCTCACCCCAGATGACTTGCACTTTAAATGCACATTTTAATGGGTTCGTTCCATTCACAAATACTTCACTTTCTAATTTAATCGCAATTTAATGATGAACAAAACATCATGAATTGTATAAACAAGATTTATAATCGATATAAATAACATTTTATTTATAAAATACTAGCTGTGCCCGCGGCGAAAGACGAAAGACAGAAATGCTTTTTGTGGATGATCCTTAAAAAATAGATATACGCTATCGCTAAATTTTTTGTAGGTCTTTTTAAGATCTACAATTATTTAGAACATTTATTTGATACATCTCGCAAGGTTTAATCAGCGTAAGCTATATAATAGCCCCAAAAGCTTCTTTTTCCGAATTGATTCACCATTATCGTCCGTGCTTATTTCGTAGTTACTTAATTTAAGAAAATATATCCTGTAGCTTGGCCAGATTACATATCTATGAATTAAAAAAAAACATGTATTTTAAATAAGTGCTTTTCACGTGAAAATAATATAAACAGACAGACCGACAGACATTGAGTTTTATAATGCGTATAGAAGATGTTCTGTTACTTCGTTTACTTCCATAGCATGGTATTTTATTGTTTGGGGACAGCAGTTGAGGAGATCTCGCGAAACACTGAATTCGTATTCAATTCGCTTACATTTACTTATTCAAATTCAAACCTGAACGCCTGTGAAATGTTCTTGTAGTACCACTGTATGTTGGCAAAATATAGAACCGTTGATTTCTCGGTGTTTGAAATCACGAATACGTCGCGGGTTGGCGTGGTGATTAAGCCCATACCTTCCCTTGGGAAGAGGACTTTGCCCAGCAGTGGGACTCTTACAGGTCGATGTCATTATTATTAGAGACGTGAAAATAGCATCCAATGAAACTGCAAAAACCTCTTTAATAAAAACACCTGAAAATCGGCCAAATAGACTTACCTAAATGGCTTCATTATAAAATAATCGTTTTGGAGTATTTAAAAGCCATGGAGATTTTTTATTCACGAATAAAGTTACAGTAAATGTATAATAAATTCATTTGTATTATCATTCTGTTTAACAATGTTAAAGCCATATACCGTTTAAGGTAACGGTTATTGGCATGTTCAATGGGCGCAGGATATCAATCGGGATCGCCAATACTAGTTCTTATGTAAGCATTTTCGATGGGGCCAGCCACCCCATCGGTCTACAACTTAAGATACAATGCTATTATTCTGGCGGGTATTCTGCAACAACTATTTTTTTTTAATAAAATCGTTTCATTTTAATAGGTATATTGCACAATATTATCAAATAAACTATTGATAAAATATGAGACTATTATAGTCACCATTTATAAGTTTCTATTTAAATTAAATTAATTTAATTTAATTAACAATTATCAACGTTAATTCTTTGAAAGAAAAAGAGGTTGCTTTTTTATCGTACTAGGATGTGACTAGATAGAATAATCAACCGTGCAGATCTGCTGAAAATACGTTCAAGTCAACTTAAAAATCGACTTAGCAATCTTTTTTTACCAAATCATGAAATATATGTTGTGGTCAGTTATAAAATCATGACGTCATATCTTTATCATTAATAGTTCGTGTTGAACAAGATCCATCGTATATAAATAAGTAGCTTTGCCACGCGATTTCACCTGCGTATAATTTAAAGAAATTGCTGATTGATGATTTATAATACTTCAGTATAGACCATATTTTTATCGAGCGGTCATGGTTATGCGTCACACGGCTCGTTCACGCCACTACACCTATTGGTGTATATGACTATAGTCATAGACTGGAGCCGAGTGTTGAATTATTTTAATTTTGCATTATCTCTCAAACTATATTTCCAAATAACATGCTATAAAGGGCAAAGTTTATCTTCATAAAATTGTCTTGATGATGAGGTAACTTTCGTTCTTAAGGATTAATATGCCATGCCTAATAATAATTCTCCTAAATCACTTTTCAAAAAAAAAAAAAAAACATATAGTACCTTATTGTGGCTTATGTATAAGAGATAGATATATGGTATTGCGGACTTTTTTAGATGTACTAAAGAGCAATATGTTTGTAGAACATTGTATTTACGTATCACTAACCATTACGCCAGCGCACGCGAATAAAGCAGTTCGGGTGCTCTGTTTAAACAGACTTACCTAACAAAAATTAATATTTAAGGCTAGCTGAGAGTTGTAGCCTAATGCTAGATAGCTTTGTACTATTCGACGTGAACCTAGCTATCAAATAAAAAATATATTTTTTCGAATCCCACAGGTAGTTGTAGGTAGCGTGTTTAAACAAACAAACAATAAAACAACTCATCTTCTTTATTATATCAGTATAGATAAAAGAAAATACCTTAAACTGCAAGTACAGAAATATAACTCTGAATATGGTTACGGAATATTTGTAGGGATGTGAACTGTCCGACAATTCAAGTGAGGGTCAACAGTAGCTAGTAACTAGTCAATAGTACGAATACTACGTCATTAGTACAGTTTCAATAATCCCACCGACATCTATACTAATATTATAAAGCCAAAGAGCTTTTTTTGTTTGTTTGAAAGCGCAAATCTCTAAACCTACCAGTCGGATTTAAAAAATATTTTGGCATTTTATAGCCCATTTGTTGGGGAAGGTTATAAGCTATATATCTTCACGCTACGATTCTAAAGTGGACCAGTAACAATGAACGTCAAGAAATCTATAAAAATTGTAGGCAAGTACGGAAATGAGAACAATGAAACACAGATGAAGAAACCGTGAGACACAGCTAGTAATAAACATAATATATAATAGAGAGAAGAAAAACAGGTCAATGTGTTAATAAAACACGTTAGATACTAAGGATTCACAGAAGCATTCAAGTTTTCTTTTATTCATAAGGAACATTAAATAAAAGATTGCAGTGTGTCCCATTGTGCGACGCGTGGAGCAATCATAAATTGCTTGGGTTTGATTAAGGCGGCGCGATGCAGCGGGCGAGCCAAACGCCCCCTGCACAGTGCACCGGTGCAACGAAAAATTATTACAGGCTGTTACAAAAATAACGCGACAAGCCATGGTGGGGTCGATCAAAGCGAGAACCTCAAGTTAAAAATCCGTCGCCAAGCACCCATAAGTCTGTATCACAATAATTTGAACATTTTACCATTTTGGGCCACATAGTCACTTAAACGCCATGTTGAGAGCAAGTGAATCTCAACAGTATTAAAATTCGCTGGACATCTTATTTCTATTATAAATAAACCAAAAACTAAATAATCCGAGCAAAACACACTAGACAATCACCACTATCACTAATAAAACGTAACCTCAAACCTAAACTAAGAGCGCTTTATTGTGTCAGTGGAAATAGCCTGTCCTGCTCTAATATTTACTTATGCAATATATTTGTTTCACCTCCTTGAAGTTAGCGGCGCTCCAGTCGGAACAATTGGTCTGATAGTTATACTTGGAATAAAATACGATTGAAAAATAGACAACCACTTATTCTTTATTACTTTGTTAGTTATTTAACTATTTGTCTGAGGATTGACAAATTGTAATAAGTGCCCAAAAATTATGAATTAACTTAAAAAAATATTTATACAAAATTGGAACACTCTGTAGATAAAATTCACCGCATTGCCATCTACTTTTCGAGATTAGTGTTGTAAGAAGGGGATCGTTTATTTCCTTTTCATACCGGATTCTAAAACTTTTGCTATGGTGTAAATTTAATAAATCTTTCTTAAAAGTTAATTTAATTGAAAACTAATTCCTTTTCAACTGTAATTGATGGTGTAAATATCAAACCGTTTTTTTTTTCATTTTGCTAATAATTAGATACTTCTTACTCACTCTAACTGAAAGTGTAATGTTTCTGTCATGGCTTCCATATTTTTGGGATACTAAAACATATTATGTAAGAGAGGTAGTGCAAAGAGAAAAATACCTTTAGAAATTTCTCTCTACTTAGGGCAATCCGACTGGTGGAATACCTCCACTCTGCAGAAGATCGCAGCCAAATGGCCTAGTGTTGTGTTCTTGAGGTCAGTAGGGTTTAGCTCCTTAGGGTAGGAGGGTTCAAGGTTGGTAACGCGCTAGTGATACATATAGTATTATAAACATTCATAGGCTATGGTAGCCGCTTACCAGCAGGCTGGTTGTATGCTTGTTTGCCACCTTTGTAGTTTTAAAACAATATTTAAAACGGTCGTAAAATAAAAAATAAATAAAAATAACACTTACAATATCATTAGATATACCTACAATACTTTGTAAATATAGCAAAATAATATTTTGAAAGCACTGCCTAAAATACAGACAGTACATACATCTATTTAAGTAGGTACTATTTTGAAGCTAAAAATAAATTAGAAAAAGTTTGAGCATCAATGAGTTGTAGTGTGGATAATCGTATCGAGCAATATTCGGATTTCGAAAAAGAATTGGAAACTGGAGGGCCTGAGATGACGTCATCAATACAAGAATTCACCCTCAGGCAAAGGTGTCGGGCTCAACATTTCTTAGTTTGAGTAAATACTCAACATTACTAGTTTTATGAAAATATTGATTAGTTATAGGATATACATTTTTATGATTTACCACATTTTACAACTTACATACACATTACGAGGCACCTGGATATAAACTTTTAACATAAGATCTCTACAAGCCAGGCGAATAATAAAAGATATCCAACCATAATTTGTATATCCAAACCAGTTAGTTCATATAATTATTGTTTGTTGTTTAAATTGCCAAACTTAAAATCTTTTTAAGTTGAAAGTGAGTCCACCAATGAATTGCAGTTTGTCTAATTGAGCATAGCAAATACATACTATTACGACGTAAGTAAAAAAAACTCAGAGTACCTACTAACATTCTAAATGTATATCATAATTTTCTGAGTAGGTATAACAAATACGTATGACGAAATATGAATACTTAAGAAATAAATATCTATATTTTCAAGGCCAAAGGGCTCAAATAGGCAGACAGCCCACCAGATAGTAAATGGTTATCGTCACCTATGTACAACTACAACACCGGGGCATTACAGCCATTTTGCTGACCTTGGAGACTGTTTTTCAATCCCTTTTTGAAGATCCCCATGTCATAGCCCTGGGGAAAAACCGTGCTATTTCTCAAAGATAAATATTATTATATTTTTTTATAACTAGTTGTGCCTCACGGCTTCACCAGTGTTAAATTTATCCGACCAATTCTCTCCACCGCGCCCGCGTGGCCTATCGTCGTTCTCACGTTCCTACTTGTCTACAGCATACCACATTTCTTGATGTTCATCCTTAGTGCTCCGCTCCTTAGTCGTATCGTTAAGTAGCCTATTCTGGATAAATAATCTATAAAATGCTAATCATTTTTTAAATCTGGCTGGAAGTTCATGATATTTACGCATCCAAAAAAAAAAAACAAACAATTTCTGAACTTTATAATATTAGTACAAGTTTTTAGCGGGATCTCAAACTGTCATGTAATGGTTTTTGTTTTTTATTCATAAATTTGTGTTCTATATTGTGTAATACAGGTGGCGTTTTGCATAATAAACCTTGGTTATTGTGCACAAGTGAAGTAGATTGGAAATAATAACATGGATCGTGAATTTTGGGATGCCACAAAAACTACCTAGAAATTTCTAACAAGGGAGCCACCATCTTGTTAGAATCCTGAAATCGTCAAGAATCGAAAGACTCGAAACTATATTCACTCGAAAATGGCAGTAATGGTCTTCAATAAAGAGGCCCGGTTGCCAAGTTAGGAAGAAAAAAAGAAGAATATTAGTACAATACGTACTATATATTATTATAGATATATAGTACTATAGTATAGCATAGTATAATCATTTCGTATTTTACTTTGTTTATTAACTAATAATGAGTAAATATTATTGTTTCTTTCTACGAGTACTATCCTACTATAATATCATGGGGTAATTTAGAACGGCGCGACGCACGAGCCTTGCGTCAGCCATAGCGATTACCCACAGCCTGTTAATTACGACAAATGGTCACCGAACAGCGAATAATGGCCGCGGGACAGTTTCCAAATCGTTTTATCGATAATGAGCATATATACTGATAAATTGGTAACACATAATCATAAGATACTTTATTAATGTCACAGAAAATATAATTAATATTTACGAAATGATACAGAGGGAACTTTAGCAAAACTGATATAAAATAAATTTACCTTTTTCAACAAACAGCTGAATAAGTCAGTGGCAAAATCTTTGTATTATTCAATAATAATAATACAGAATATTATTTTTGTAAGAAATTTAGATGCAGCTCTTCTAAATGCCTTAATAATATAGGCACAGGCTTTACCATAACCTCAATGTAGTTCAGTTTTAAAAGGTAAATTTTACTGCCATCTAGTATCGAGTAGTAATAAAAAATACATCTAAATTATATAAAATAAAGGTTTCTGTTGCGTAGAAAGGAAAGCAGAGGGCGCAGTATTCTATCTTGCGACATTTATTTATTGCGTATAAAAAAAGAACAAAATATTACAAACTATAACTTTAACAATTATACAACTAACAAACTATAAATTATTAAAAAAAGGTTTAAGTCTAAGGTTTGGTTAAGGTTGTTGTATTTCAGAAATAAAAAAATTCTAAATCATTCAATAGATACTTTACAAAACTTACAGTTTAATATAAACGATAACGTTTTAGGCACAAATGCGTAACATTTAACTCTTATTATAAACATATATATAAACCGAGCAAGTTACACATGAATTTGGCTATCGGGTAGAGAGAGAGACATTCATTTTATATACTTGTGTAAGGCTTCGCTTCGGAAGGCTCTCGGGGATCGTAAACCTCCTGTCCGTAGTTTAATCTTCCGGAAAATTTGAAATCCAGATAAAGTTTCGTCTCAAATAAAACATTACCATTTAATTAAATTTTAACAGACATTAACTTTTTACAATTTTAATCTTATTTTGATAAAATTTGTGACGAATTTGTAACGAGATCGTAACTATGACTCTGAGAATGAATGATATGTTGAGTTAAAATTTAGATAATATATGAGATTATGTTTTTCATTTTTTTTATATTGTGTTTTCCACGAAAAAAAAAACATTTTGTTATAGTTCCTAAGTACCAAGTCACTCCTTTAAAGATCTCTAGTAATATCGAGATCTTTGGTGTCGATATATCCAGCGAAGTGCAATTCCGGAGTCATTTGGAAAGCAAGGCGAAATCAGCAGCTAAAAAGCTGGGTATTCTCAATCGGTCCAAGCAGTAGTTAACACCAACGTAAAGACTTGTGCTATATAAAGCGCAGGTACGACTTCACATGGAGTACTGCTCACACTTCTGGGCCGGTGCCCCTGCCTACCAGCTTTCTCCTCTTGACTCCGTGCAAAGGCTTGCTGTTCGCATTGTCGACGATCCTGAGCTAACATGCGAGCTAGACACTTTACAACTTCGCAGAGACTTCGGGTCTCTTTGTGTCTTTTACCGAATGTACAATGGAGAATTCTCTGAAGAACTTTTTTATCGTTTTTTGGTTTGGCATAATGGCCACAATCTCATCTGATGTTAAGTGACGATGTGGCACAAGATGATAACACTCTAAACCTAGTAGAAGACTGGCTCTCAAGTGCAGCTGCCGGAAAACACTTATTGGTGCTTGGCGACAGATTTTCACCTTGAGGGTGGTAGCTAGCCAGGCGGGCATCAGAAAAAGCCCTACCAACATGTTATGGTTTCCTCACGACGTTTTCCTTCAGCGATAGCTCAGGCTCATTGCAGGGATTCGAACTCACGTCAATCGACGCGAAATCGTACACGCTACCACTGAGCCATCATTGCTTCGTTTTATTAACCTTTGCTACACGATGGATATCGCTAGTAGTATTCATAAACGTTGAAATATAGTGTATTTTTTTTTCTGTCGCTTGGTATATTCCATTTATATTTAACATTGTACCATATTTATCTCCTCTTTTGACATCACACTCCATACGATAGCAAAAAAATCAAACCCCTACTTTTTTTGAAGTAACGTCCGTCATAATTGATTTTGTTCGTAAAAAATGTAGTTTATGTCACTCGGATCATAATAACAAATCGATTGACACCTCATTTATCAAAATAAGACGAGTAGTTTAGGAGCTACGGTGGAACATACGCTTTTTTATACGACAAATTTGGCAAACAAGCATACGACCTGCCTGATGGTAAGCGGTTATCGTAGCGCATGGACGCTAGCGCGTTGCCGACCTTGAACTCCTCCACTCCAAGAAGCCCTGGAAACCCTAATCACCGAACACAACACTTGGTCATTTGGCTGCGATCTTCTGTAGGGTGGAAGTATTCTAACAGTCGGGCTTGCTCAAGGTGAGAGAAATCACACCACAAACATACATAAGCTACGAAAAACTTAACTCTTCCGTGTGATTTTGCCGTAGTTAGGTTAAAAAGGATCAACGTTATATATAAAAAAGAAACAATATTCGTCTATATTTTACAGCTTACATGAGAATTTTACATTTAAAACCCGTAAATGTACCTACTACGTTTTATCTTTCGGAATATTTGAATTCAGATTAAAAGACGCTTCCCCTGGTATCTACATAAACGGCCGTTATTCCAACAGTTTACTGAAATTCAATGGCAGTTTCATTTTATCGAAGTTAGGTAGGTATTTATTACACCTTGATAAACAAAATATAAATAAAAAAAAAATCTTTAAGTATTCTTGATAACATACATTTTAAATGTTTTAAAAATAACTGAAAACAGCTAATATTTTTATTGTTATAAGATGTCTAACTTCACTAGCTACAAGTATATTTATTTATGTTTAAAAGGATTTAATTAAAATCATAAACTGTATTTCAGAATGTTACAATTATGTAAATGATTTAAATTTTATACTTTTCTCTTTAAATATATATATATATATATATATATATATATATATATATATATATATATATATATATATATATATATATATATATATATATATTTTCATTAGCATCAACAAATAGCATTCCTAATGTTCGAATCATTAATTTTGATAAAGAATTAACGGAGTTATTGTATTGTCAGGAAAAAGCACCTTTGAGAAATAATATATTTAATATTACTAAAAGGAATTTCAGCAAAATATTTATTTTATAACTGCACAAAATACGTTCAAAGGATAATAAAATAACACAATAAAAACTTCGCACAATACGTTTGTCGCGCGATACGTGCATGTTTGTAGATGGCACGCTCTAAAAAACACAAAGGTACTCGGGCTCATAAGGGCGGAAAATTTGATTTTCTGGCCCGCGCCTCCATAATGCGATGTGGTCCACATTAGACCGAACCCTTTCCGCGACGGAAACACTCCGTTAATCAAATTCACTAACCCAATCTCGAGTAATACAGATAGCAAAATGACAATATATTGCTTCGGGGTCTGATAAAACTATCGGATAATGGAAACCAATATCGGTTTTCGATTTCGCAATGGTCACTCCGCAAAAGTTGTATCCGAGGTAAAGGGACTGGGTAGCGAAAACAAACCAACAGAAATACCATTCCATAAAATCAATTCGTGAAATCACTCATAGAAAATATGATATTTATTTTTTATTAATTTGAATTTTATTTTCATTTAAATTATTTTTAATAAAAAAAACTCTTAAAAAAAACTTAAACGTTATTTAAAAAAAAAAGTGTGTGCGATTCACACACGATAGAAGTGAAACTTCATTTTAAAAGACATTTTCTATTTTATTTAAACAGTGTGCAATATACATACACACCGACGTTTAACTTTTAACGTTTAACGCTTGGAAGTCGCATAAGAAGTTCCACTTCAATAAAATAAAAAACCTACATGAATAATATATCTACTGTATCTTAAATGATTGTCCTGAATTGTTCACAATGAAAACTTAATCATAGCGTAAAGTGATTATAAAATTTCCTAGTTATATTGTTGTATGAAAGTATTCATGATTAATGGATGCTTGGAAAAGTGCGATGTCTGTTAGTGATAAGTTATTAAATATTTTAAAATAAAACGTATCGTCTTGAAACTCTAAATAATAAAAAAAAACTGTTTAATTCTCACTTTTTAATTCTCCTCAGAAATTCAACTGAATAAAACGATTGAAGAAGGTATATATTTATTTAACAAAGACAGCTCCAGCAGTGCGCATATTTATTTATTTATTATGGATCAACTACATAGCATTACATATTTTTAATAAAAAGTATTCTTGTAATAAAATTAAAATGCCATCATATTATGTACACATATTATTTTATCATACTTTATTTAATTATGTATCATAATTTATATATGAATTATGTATGAATATGTGAATTATGTATGATATCCTATAAGATTCTAGCGGCGCGTGTTAGGTAGTTTGATCTTATTTACTCTTATAGAAGAAGCACGGTGCCTCGGCAGATGTCGTGGCAATGTGGGTCGTTCAGTGATAAATGTTGGCAAGCCCCGGGGAACGGCTGCGATATGAAGCTTCCACGACGTCGAGATAAGGAGAACTACTCGCGAATTAAATACCGACACTTGAGACCGTAAACTAAATTATAATTCAATTCGATATTCATTTTAAGAGTGAGGCGTATTTATCGGAACAGTTTAAAAGAACAGGTATGTACAACAATTGGAGGTTTAATAGGGTGGATAATTATGTGAATGATAATGATGTCTGGAAGTGACTTCCTCTCTGTGTATTCGCTATATCTATACATAATATAAAACAACGTCACCCGCCGCGTCTGTGTGTCTGTCTGAAAACGATAATCAATGGACAGATTGATTCATGAGAAAGATTTAGATGTATAATTCTTAATGTTTAGTGTAAATTGGCCGAAATGTGACAGTTTGTTGTTGATTGTTGAAAATGTTGGAAAAAATCATGCCGATTGGTGGTAGCTTTACAGGCGTGCGCCGCGTAAATCAATAGAGTTATATATATATTATTCTGCTAACCCGTGCGAAGCCGGGGCGGGTTGCTAGTTATAAATATGATAATATGATTATTAAATGTAAATATTATATATACAGTTGAAAAAAATAATTTGAAAGAAGATAAGTCCGATCGAGTTTCTTGCCGGTTCTTCTCGGCGACTGGGATGTTTTCTGAACCGGTAGTAGTATAGTAGTGTTTGACGTTCGTAAGTGCCTTCTTGGGGTCTAAATTGAATTAAATTCTTTTTATATTTAAAGATGGCGATGCGTGATGGGCAATACATAGGTGGTCGTCAGCCGACCTGTAAGTAAGAAGCTGTCTAGACATACACTGGCTGATGACAAAACGTCAAAACCAAATGAGAGTCACCATGTGCATGGTTGTTGTGATCTAGTCGAGTACAGATCTCTACAACCCCGCTTAATTAATGGTTATATACCGAATGATCCCGGAACGCTACACGCCTAAACGTTACGCCGGTTTATAGTGATTTCGATGCGAAATTACCGGATCAAAAGAACAATCGCTTCAAAGGTACAGTGAATGACTTTTCTCACCTAAGACAGTATAAGGGTCCGGAGAACGCTAATAAGTACTTAAGTGTTAGTAGTTCGACCATTGACCTAAACAAAATACAATGGGATGAACCGACCGAGTGTAAGCGCTGAGTCTTGTACAGCATTAATAAAGGTAAGTGCGCCCGTGTCAGCTAATGTGTCGTTATGGCCCGTCCTGAAAAACTTCTTTCATACCCCAAATGTAACCTTCAGTTGGATATCATTCTTTATCATCACATGATTAAAGTTCAAAATTAAACAGCAACGCGCGCTTTATCCCGTTTCCGCGCGTAGCCACAAATTTAACATGCGAATATTTGTGTATGAAAGTAAACTTTATTTTTTATTCCCTAAAGTCCGTTTTCCTTTTGCATATAATAATTCGATCCTAACGTACTTGTATATTAGTCTACGCTGAAAACACGCAGAGTCTGCGAAATTGTGGAAAGCGCGGAATATTAACAACAAATGGGCAATAATTTTAAATCCGAGACGTTTATTGGTTTTATACTTAAGTAATATAATGCAATAACATATTATACGAATAATTATGATCTCAATATTATAACATGGAGCGCTAAAACATCTAAATCATAAAATGAGCAGTGGCTTAAAATTGGCCTTGTCATTTTAAACATCGCATAGCAAAGATTAGAAAAAATATCTTTGTATTACTCCGGGTTCTATATTATTATTATCATCTGTATATTATAGTCATTAATGAAAGTAATGTTTATCCTGGTGAACTTAATGTTGATAATTTTATGAATTCTCTAAATAACTTACTATGTGAATACGCAGCTATTAACAAATTGATTATTATAGGGGATATAAATATAGATATACGGGTCGAGAATAATGATTCTACAAGTATGATCCCTACTCATAATCGGGCATGCCTAGATCATATTATGATTAAAACAAAAATCGTGCTTATTGCTCTCACCACTATAACTCACCATTATAGTATAATGTTAAACTTTCGTTTGCATACGAAATTGGTTAAATTATTAAAACTACTACTAAGATAGATTTTGAAGGTCTGGATAACTTAATGCAGATGATTGATTATGATAGTGTATACAAGATCGATGATGTAAATACTGCAGTAATGTATATTATGATTGATTAAAAAAAGCCATTTCTCTCAAATACTTACGTTGCACGAATGCACGAAACTGCTTAGGTTACCTAAACGAAAGAGTACTCTGCAGCCCTGGATAACACCTGGTTTATTAAAATGTATGAGGAATAGAGACAACTTGCATAAAAAAAATACAAAATTTACCACATAACAGTTATAAAATCAACTTAATTAAAATTGAACTTAATTAAACTTAGCTAAAATTTAATTCACGTTTTAAATCGTGCTGCGACAGGGAAACAATATTATTTAAGTATGTAGAAAGAAAGTAAATATTAAATTAAATTACTTACTTGTATAATTATCATCTGAATTAATTTTACACAAATATTTAAACACTAACATACCTGTTTTAGTCTTGAATTTGCTACAACTGATTTCAAATATAAGATAAAATTTAAATATCACAAGATTACATTATGTGACAAAGGTATTAGATTAGAAAAATATCCTAAAGATAACTAACAAAAAAAGTGACTTACTTGTATGGTTTCATCGTAGGAATAATTGCGGCTGGTCGCCGCTTCGTTCATCTCACCGGCGCGACTCTTGGAGCGCGGACCGCATCTGTATACAGTAAAAATATTTCAACATAAATATTTAAATAATTATATTGTTGTAATTACCTATTAAGTAATGTATGTATATATAAGAAAACATTCACTAATGATTTCAAATGAATAATTGTTTTCATTTTTAAACTCTACCCGATACAGTTTAATTTTATTAATAACGGCAAATGCGTAATATATAGATAAACTACGAGTAAATTTTCTCTTGTAATTAAATGTTTCTTAAATTGTGATCGTGGATGTCAAGTATTTTGGACTAGCGGAAAATCGATTCGGTGTACGCAGGTTCGAGCCCCGACATGTATCAACGAATTTCACAAACTGAATGTCTGGGGTTTGCGAAGTATGACAAGTTTTTTGGCTCCAGTGGCAGTCAACTCAGATAATGCAGTAACGATATGGGTTTAAATCTAAAAATGAGCCTGATATTCCATAAAGGAATAATGGAATTATAGCATTGTGGGTGGCCATTACCTAGCACTTGGGCATGCCTGGCTAGTTACCATTTTAAATATTTGTAGCCAGGCACCTTCCTATGTATTCAGGCATCTGCACTTAGGAGTTTGGCCATATGTAGGCTTAGAGCGTTTCCATTTTTCTCAGCTTGTCACTTAACAGGACTTAGAGGATGGAATGTCGATGTTCTTCAAATACAGTCAATTGCTTCAATTTCTAATTTTTTTCAATATTAATTTTATCGATTCATATTTATACTAAGAACAATGCTGAACTAACAAAAAAAGTACTTATAAATAAAAATTGTGTGTATTTATTTATGGAAACACATAAGAAGTTATACTTATTCGAGGCTTTTTTTTAATTGTGTTAAGTTATTTAATTATGTATGAAAAGATTATTTCAAACAAAGTAAAATGTAATTTAATGTATTTTACTAGTAGACTATTATGTTTTAAATGTGTAAAAAATTTGTTTTTAACCCGTCCGCAATCTTATTCGGCTAGTTATATGCTGAATTTGTAGGCAAATATATTTTTTTATTGCGTCATTATCCCGGACGGATTATTCACTTAATTTTAATTTTATTCAAATAAAGTATTGTTTATTTATACAACTTTAGATTATATTTAAAAAAATAAAAGTTTTCTCTTCTTTTTCCTAACTTGGCAATGAATCTTCTTTTTTCCTTCATCTTCATTATCGAGTGTAATAAATGTAGTTAGTTTATATAGTTATATAGTTATAACTTATATAGTTATATAGTTTATACAGTTACAGTTATATAGTTACCTTATATAGTTTCCAGTGTTATGACGATTTGTGTATCCTTAGAACTTTCTAGGGAGTTTTTGTGGCATCTAAGAATTCATGATCCATGTTATTATTTCCAATCCTCTTAACTTGTGCACAATAACCAATCTTTATTATGCAAAACACCTGTATTACACAATATAGGTTCAAAGAACACAAATTTATGTATAAAAAATAATAACCACTACATGACATTTCAAAATCTCGTACAATTCATATTATTATTATTGTTGATGGCTGACGTCATCATGTCACACTTCCGTCACATGATGAGAGCGCAGCTCTCAATTTTAATTTCTACTTAGCGCGTCAAAGGAAAATTAAATGTATCTTACTATAGCTGTTCCCGCGCCCCGCTCGTATGAACAACTAAAAAAGTTTATTTTTTATGCGAAACCCTAATTATTCAGTCAAAAGACGGAAGACAAAAATACTTATTGTGTATGTGTGTAACAATTATGTAGTACATTACTTTGATATATCTCTTATGGTTTCCCCATCGTAAGCCATTTAACCGCCCCGTAAGTGTTTTTTCTTCTTATTGATTAATCATTATCGTCACTGCTTATTTCGTATGTTACTTTAGGTAATAAAATATACCCTTTAACCCAGCCAGATAAAATATCTATGAATTAAAGGAAAAGTCATGTAAATCGGATCAGTCGCTTTCGCCTGAAAACGGACAGACACACAGAGAGCCTTGAGTTTTATAATATGTATAGATTATAATATAGTTCATTTTTTTAACATATATAGAGCTCGTTTTAAACGCTGCCGCATATATCCGGTACATACTACCACGACGATTATTAACGTATTAAAATCAATATTTTACTTAAATTTAATTGCTGTTAAAATTCAAGGCCAAGTTAGCTTAAAGAAGTGCAAATTATTTAATAGAAGCATACCAGATGTTGGTCTGGAGTTGGTAAAACTTCCCGGGATACGGTTCATGAATAATTCAAAGCGGGAAGGTTCATATTTTATTAAAACAAGCATATTACCAACTATAACTTTACGACGCGATGCTGAAATTAGCAGATATTTGAAAATTAATTTTTTTTAAGATTTGAAAACCAAAAAATAATTAAAGGATTAAAATACTTCATTTTAGAACACTACAGTACCTACTGTATCCATTTTTTACGTTTACGTTGAGAAGTGAAACCTATTATGGATTATTGCGAGTTGTAGAACACGTACTTGATTTAATCGCAACAAACAGTGTAAAAGACTTTATTTTAAAAGGATTATAGTTTACTTTCTAGTGTGATTTCTGGGCCAAAAGGCATCAGATCAAGAAGTCGACCAAGGGCCAGATGGGCAGACGAAATTGTAGCGTGCGCGGACGGAAGTTGGCTAGACAGAGCTAATGACTGAGTAGGATGGCATTCCTTTGGGGAGGCTTCTACCCGAACGGGGTCCATGCATTAAATAATTAGGTAGTTGATAATTAAAGCTAATAATAATTAAACTAATTTTAAAATAGAATTTATAATTAGAAATCAAATTCATCTAAGTGTAAGAAATGTAATTTTAATATGTACTATGCATGTAATTAAATAAAGCTTTATTATTATTATTATACTTTACTTATCACCATGATGAATGGTTGTTTAATTAAGTCAATAAGGATGCATGAAATGAGCCTCCTCAACCGGTCTGGTCCCAACTTCACCAAGCGGACAATCTTTTTACTAAGCATGATGTATTTATATTATATATTAGAAGTTAAGTCACTATAAAAATCTATAAGTACCAAAAATATGTAATGTAAAAGAAAATAATTATTTACACCGATTTATTAGGATGCAACCTGCCCCTAATTACGTAATCCGTAAGAGCAAAAATCGCTAAATATCAGTATCGAAATTCGTATTATGTACCAAACAATCTAAATTTGCTCTTGACAAAATACGTAATTAGGGAGCTGGCCTTAAGTTCTGGGAATGATAAAGTTTTACGTCAAATACAAGTGGAGTAGTTATCAAAAACTCTTGTTAAGTAAGTCAGAAATGTATCTGTGATATAAAATTCGACCCTTCATCACGAGAACAGGAAAGATTATATAACTTTCCGGTTCTAGAACAATAAACACTCTCTCACGACGAAACCGGACCATGTGAATTTCTATACTTTAAAAAATAATACAACCCCAACTCAGCAGCAATGTCACAAAATAACGCTTATTTTGAGGAAACAATGTTTTTTATGGCTTAATTAGTACTATCTCGGAGCAGAGGCCCATGGAAACGAGCTCCGGCCGCGGCACGAGAAAGCGCGTATGTTTTATTACTCGAGATGAAATTAATTTAACAAGAGACTGCAGTAAAAGTTTTGAATTATTCCATGTTTAGTACGAGTCTGATTAAAGTATTTTTATTTTCTTTAAGTATTTCACCTGAAACATTCTGGGAGTCTTGAACTGTTTAGAAAAGTCTAGCTGTCGATTTGTATGAGCGTTCCTATCTCTAGTAGGCTACCTATCCATCATCCCGATGACAGATAGAAACATTTGATAGGAAATACAATCCAACGACTAGTTATTGAAATGAAAGTATGGACAACAAAACAGATTTGTCTATCTTTAGTAACTGTAAAAACCGATAGATAGGTTATTGAAAACTTCCGTTAATCGCGATTCTGGGGTTCGCGGCTAGGTATAACATTTTTTTAAACCGTCATTAAGTTAAAAACTATAACGGACTGAGAGTGAACGATGCCGTGTTTTTTTCCGTAATATTCTTCTAATCCTTGTGAATATATCTATACTAATATAATAAAATCGAAGAGTTCTTTGTTTATTTGTTTAAACGCACTAATCTCTGGAACTACCAGTCAGATTCGAAAAAATATTTTTGTATATAGTAGCCAGATTCATGAGGAATAGTATAGGCTAAATAACTTTACGCAAAGAAACTAAGGAGCGAAGCAGTAGCTATGAACGCAATCTGGCAAGCTGTAGGCAAATACAAGAAATGGAACAATGTTAGTTTTTTTTTTCGAGCTGACTATACTTTTAGCCTTAGGGTCCCTGGAGCCTTTACGGCTTTTACAGCTTCACCGGGCTTGGAGTTAGTAGTAGCCAACGAATGTGTTGACGTTGGCGCCATGGACAGTTTGTCGAATAACTTTAACACGGTTTCATCATAATTTTCAAACATAACTCTAACAAGATGTCGGCTCTTGTTAAAACTGTCCAAGGATTTTTTGTGACATCGTACAACTGCGTATTCTAAGTTATAATTTTATTTTTAGGTCTAAGGATTCGCTCTTTAAGAAAACACCACAAATATTTGCAAATCCTAGAACCCAAGTTTATATTATTTAAGTTACTTAACAGCACCTGAACATCTATTTTATATATGTATATTGTATCCATTGTCAATGTCAATAAAGCAGCCAAGAGTTATCAAATCGTTTGAAAAGCCGTTTTGAATTTGCGTTACTATTGTAGTATGATTATTAAGGCATGATCGACCTTTCCTAAAACCCGTCATATTTTCAACGAAAAAGTTGTTTGCTTCTAAAAACCATTCAATCCGTTTACCAAGGATAGTGTGAAATATTTTACATAAGCAGGATATAAAAGCTATCGGACGAATTGAAGAAGAATGCGACTGCATACGTCCTGGTTTAGGGATAGGAACAATATGAATATGTCGCCACTGATTTGGTACATATCCTTTTTGTAAAATATTATTATATATGCTTAAAAGAACGTTTTTTTGCATTATCAGGTAGGTTTTTAATCATGGAATACGAAATGTTGTCAGTACCCGGAGCAGAGTTTTTAGATTTAATAGACTTTTGAAGTTCCTGACTAGAGATTTTTGATTCTAATATGGCGTTATGTGAGTCAAAATGAGGTTCTTTAGGGTTTACGTAATCAGTGGTTAAGTCATGTAAAAGATTTTTGATAATTAAGGGATCAATTGGAGATCGTTATGTTTTACCACCCTTTAGCCATTTCATTTGTCTCCACATCTCAGTAGTTGATGACATTTGATCTACAGAAGAACGAAATTGGATAATCCACTTCACTTATGCACAATAACCAAACTACGTAGAATCACGTAGAATACCGTCAAAATTACATAATCTATGGCTAAATAACATAAGTTTATGAAGTAAAAAATAACCACATGAAATATCAAAAACTTCTTCTACAGACTTTTAAACTTTGTTTATACTTTTACAGACCGTTACTATACTAACGCAGGTTTCATTATTTAAATAAAAGTATGCGCTTGATAAAAATCATACGACTGTCAGTGAATTAGCAGAATCTTCCTTGAACATGAACATAATTAGCATGCTTAAATTCTCACAATCATGTTGAACTTCTCCAAAAAATATGCTATATGTATATTACGCAAATTAAAAAATAGGTATTTTTTCTATATAGTAATGAGAGCAAAGTTGCTTTTAAAAAGTTGAGAGGCATGCAATCGATCTGGTAACTTGAAATTCGTGTCACGGATCTGCAAGCACAGGTATATAGCGACGTTACTATGACAACGCGCTCAGCTCGACTATAACCGCAAAGTACGGTCCAACTAATATTTTAATAGCTTCATGTTTTTATTTAGGTATTTGTTGTTAAAATGGTGTCAAACTGTGTTAACTTTACCTTTGAATAGTAATAAGGAAAATTATTTAAACAATTCGAAATAAATAATTTCAAATTAGTCACTGAAAGATTTATACGTAATGACGTTATCCAAAAACTATGTAATACTATGTCGTTATGCGAAACTAGGGTAATAGTACTAGGGTAAATACAAACTATAAAATTACGAAAAAGTATCATTCCCTCTTACTACGCTAGCGCCATTTTGTTGGGTTTTTGAATTATAATTTGTTGCTTACACGTGGACACTTTTTCAACTTGTTCCCCATATAAGATTTTTCTTCTTTCCTCAACCATTCATAATCATTACAAAATCGAGCCTGATATTTTAACATTGGACCGACATTTCAATTGTCAAACTATTTAACCACAACATCACTACGACATCATTATTATATACCTGATGTGTCTTGCTTTGCCTTATTTGGGGCTAACCAGTAAGATTGTTAAGTAATGATGGCTCTGTGGAATAGTGTACGGACATCGCGTCGATTGACGTGAGTTTGAATCCCTGCAATGAGCCCTAGCTTTCGGTGAAGGAAAATATGGTGATGACATAGCATCGTGGTCGGACATTATCTAATATCCGTCTGGCTAGCTATCAACCTCAAGTTGAAAATTTGTTGCACAGGAACCTATAGGTGTATTCTGGCAGCTATACTTGAGAGCCAGGATTCCACATCGTTACTTAACATTACGTGAGATTATGGCTAAAAACTAAAGCTATAAAAAATAATTAAAGAAGCAAATCCGACTTATAAACCAGCTCCAAGTGATGTACAAGCGTATATTTGGCGCTTTGAAACAGGGCGAAATCGGTGACAGAATCTAGTTAAATACATAATGCGTTTGCGCACCCCTATTAGGTCACCCTTAAACAAGTGAACTATAAATAACTTCCAGGAAGCGTGTTCCTGTATCACCTATTATAGTTGGATATTTGTTTACGTTACTAGCGGTTTTTAACCCTAATCCTGTCACGAGGCAACGACCTCGTGGCGTCAAGAAGTTCTGTGCTGCACACAATGCTTTTGTTATAGACAGCTGTTGTGGTTTACTTATTTTCAATCTACTATAGGTACATGGATTGAATGTTATCGTAAAATACTAATAATGTTTTTTTTTCAATATTAATGAAAGTATCGAAAATGTTTCAGGTATTTGTTCGGTATATAAGTGTCAATAACGTGATTCTGATTTTGTTTTAAAAATTTTCGCTTTTTAAAGCCCTGTAACTTTTTTCCTATGCGTTTTAGCGAAAAAATGAAAGAGACCTTTTTTGTAGAAAATGTAATTTCCTACAAGACATCGAAAAGGGAAATTAAAAAAAAAATTCGACGATTTAAAATTTTTTTTTTTCAATGTTTTTTTAATGGAAAAGGGGACCCCCCATGCGCCAGCTCAATTTTCAAGATATCAAGATTTTAGGAGGTTTTTTTTTTCAACGAAGAAACTTCTTAGATGTATTTGCTCAAAAAAAAAAAACTGACGCAGTCTAATATATATATTACTAGCTGTGCCTCGCGGTTTCACCCGCGTATAATTTAAAAGAAATCGCTGATTGATGATTTATAATACTTCAGTACCTACAGACAATATTTCTAATGGCGGCCAGGCTTATACGTCACAACTCACACGGCTCTTTCGCGCCACTACACCTATAGCCATAGACCCGAGCCGAATGTTGAATTATTTTAATTTTACACTATCTCCCATGCTATTCGGCCAGATAACATGCTATAAAGGGCAAAGTTTAGCTACATAAAATTGTCTTGACGATAAGGTAACTTTCGCTCGTAAGGATTAATATGGCATGCCTAATAATAATGCTCATAAATTACTTTTCAATTTTCAATAAAACTTTGTCACAAAATACCTGATTGTGGCTCATGTGTAAGAGATAGGCATATGGTATCATGGACTTTTTTTAGATGTACTAAGGAGCAATATTTCTATAGAACATTGTATTTACGTATCACTAACCATTACGCCAGCGCACGCGGATAAAGCAGTTAAGGTGCGCTATTACATCTGACTTACTTAACAAAAATCAATTAAAAAAATTAAATCAATATTTAAGGCTAGCTGAGATGTATAGCCTAATGCTAGTAGCCTTTACTATTATTCATCGTGAATCTGGCATCATATACGAACTTTTTTTTTTTTAATCCTACTGGTAGTTTCTGAGATTAGCGCGTTTAAACAAACAAAATACTCTTCCGCTTTATTATATTAGTATAGATACCGTGCTAATAATCATTATAATAACTAATATAAACGGGCGTAATTGCAAGATCGATATATTCTGTTGTATAATATAAAATAACTATAGTTACTTTATAAAGTATTAATCTAATTAGACTGCGCAAGCAATGCATGACGTGAATTGAAGCCAAGTAAAAAAAGTTTGTAATAGCCCGTTTTGTCGCCTACTCCTTCGGTCAGGACACAATGTGCACCCACGCCCGCGAAACCACCGTTCCCTCCGCAGGGGACGTACGGTTAACTTCGCTCCCGCACACCCGCCACAACCGCGCTCCTCTGCGGCAACAAGCCTAGGTCCGATCCATCGGCATGGAGCCCTTGAGACAAGCAGCCGTTCGCGCGATACAGTGACTCTACATTCACAAGCTTTCACAGCCATACATGACACTGCATTATACACACATGCACAACACACAGGTACATAGGTTCTGTAAGGGACCTTTTTTTTTCTTTTTTTGCCTAGTTAGATTAGATAAAAATTTTCAGACCACTAAATACACATACACATGTTCCTTCCCTCCTCCCAGGGGGCAGAAACATGTATATATGTATAGTTAGTTTAGATCGAATGATAGGGATTTAGTCAGATCGCGACTTAATTGCATACGCGCAACAGTCCGAGCCGAGGTTCGGCCACTTTGGCACCCTCGGATGTTGTTGCTTAGCTTTCGTGGCTGAGTGCCCTAAGCGCTCGCCCCCAAGCCCGGTAAAGCTGTAAAAGCCGTAAAGGCTCCAGGGCCCATAAGGGTGCTGCTACTGATTACAAATGTTTTCAAAAGCAGTTTTTAAAAAGACCCAGGATACTGGCAAGGATTAGTGGTGATGATCAGGAAGCAGTGGATGTATTCAGAAAGCTCTATGTCCACAATCCGGAAGAAGACAACTTTTGAAATGTTACTTTAAACTCTTCTTTATATGTTGAAAATAATACCAGTGAATAAATATTTATCCTTTATTATACCTTTCAAAGGAATTTAAAATATTTTTTAAAACGAACTAAAAAATACGCCACAATAGCGCGACATTATTTTCACATGACTCTTAATGTTCAGTAAATAAAACTAAGGTTAAAGGTATTATGTGCAACGTTGAGTTTTGTTAGATTTTCAGTTGAAACATTTGAAACCTATATAATATTTAATTAACTTTTTTAGCACTTAGTATTAATTTTAGAGTCACTTGTCATAAGATAACCTAATAACACTCAATTGTGTATATAAATATTGTACGATAACGTCACGTTTTCTGATTGGCGTTTTCAATCACGTGACTCCCAGACAAAAATCTCAATTTTCCCAGGGGAAAATTACATAAATGAACAATATTTTTTACAGGTTTGTATTATTAGGCTTTTCATCCATCAATCAATCAATTAAAGTAATTAAATAATTAAGTTTATTTAACTAATTGGCAACACGCGGATTAAACTTATAGAAATTAAGTTTTCATAAAAATGTTTACAGATTCGTTAAAAAAAATAATTTAGACCGGTTACAATAAACTTTACTCATAGATAATTAGGTACCTATTAGGCATACACTAAAGTATTAGGTATCACTGTGTATAAATTTAAAACTTTTAACTTTTATTTGATTGACTAAATATTCCACAAATTTGTAACGAAATAGTTTTATACAGTATTAAAAATAATATAGTACCTAAATATTAATAATTTGGATATTTATATAAAATATCAAGCTATGTTAAAATTAAAAGCCACTTCTTACTTTTGTTGTCATCGTTTGAGAGAACACCACATCTGCGTCTTCGCTAACACTTTGTCTAAACACGACATACAAGCACAGTGACGCAGATGTCATTAAGAGTTATATTCCAACAAAGAATTTAAGTCCACAAACCACTAAACAACTTCAATAGAAATAGTTTAATTCGATTTAAAACAAAAAGAAACGTCCAACAGCTTCTACGTTCTTAGGAAAACGATAAGTGGTGTCCAATGTTTATATACGCAGCTGGATTTACGTAACGCACAAACCCTCGTTCCGCCCTATTTCAAAAGAACACCGAAAACTGAACTGAAAGGTATAAAGTATAAGTTCCTACACAATTCGATGAAAAACTATAGTGGCACTTTTGTACCGCCATCTCGTAATGAGTAGGTTGATTAACTTACATAATATCTTTATATATTTCGCAAATAAAATCATGTCAAACAATTTGTAATAGTTATGTAAGTGACTAAAAGATGGCAGTACTTGAACATGTGTTTACTTTTTGATGCAAGTTCTCATCAGGTGATTAATAATAATAATTTCTGTTTCCCCACTCAAGTACACAGACTCAAATATATCTGTCCCCACTATGCCTTTTGACCTGTGCTAGGCACAGACTAAATTGAGGTTTTAATAAAAGCGCCATCTACACTTATTTTATGTAACTAAACAAGTGACCTGTGTACAACTACAGCGGCAGCGTAATATGAGGAAAAAATAGTAAAGTGACAAGTACATTACTTACTAATGGGCTTTTCTATATAATATATAAAATTACACCTTTATATTATATAAACGATTTATTAATATACATACATACTATTATTTTAATATTTTTAAATTGTGTGTTTAAAATAGTTATAATGAAAATTCTGCTAGTGATTCAAAATGACAATCAGTTGTCATTAATTGTCAGTGTCAAATAATGTCAAATATCATTTGTTTATTTTTGAAAAAGAAAAAATAGGTTAAAATTTCCTAAAAAACCAAAAACATTGAATTTTATATAAGGAAAAATATAAATGAATAGTAAGAAATCTAACAGAAATCATCTCAAATTCTGTATTGATATATTACTACTACAAAAATCAAAATGGTTAAAGTATGGAAATTGGGCTTGATGAGTTACGACACAGCCTTGAAGATTCAGCTTGCAGTAGCTCGAAAGCATTTGGACGCTATGGCCAAAGGAATAGATGCTAATTACGACACACTTCTCCTCGTAGAACACAAACCCGTGTACACAGTTGGTTAGCATTTACATTAACAATGTCATTGCCTTTTCCTTACTATTTACACTCAAAATTTTGTACAGTTATGTAATAAACATATTTATATAGGTGTTACTGGACATTATACTCCCTCCCATATTATTAGGTTTTAGTGCAAACACTAAACTTAAGTGACTTTAAAATATATCTCTTTTCTTTGCTTGGTATCATTTTAGGCTCGAGTTCAGACTCCAAATTTAATACAGTTAGATCACTCTATAATTAGACTAAATAATAATAATAAATAGTCATTGAAAAATTAGTTTTTTATAAATAACATTTTATGTAAATTTGGCAATACAAAAATGTCAGCTCTAAGTAGTCGTCATTAGGTAAAGATTTTCCAAAATCGTAATTTATTTCTTTTCTTTTTTATACTACAAAGGTGACAACAGGCATACGGCCCGCCTGATGGTAAGCGGCTACCATAGCCTATGAACACCTGCAATACCATAGGTATCACAAGTGCATTGCCAACCTTGAACCCCAACTCCAAGGAGCTCTGGAAACCCTACTCACCGCAGAAACACAACACTAGGTCATTTGGCTGCGATTTTCTATAGGGTGGAGGTATTCCACCAGTCGGGCTGCCTCTAGTAGAGAGAAATCTCCAAAGAAATTTCTCTGTGCCCTACATCTCTTTAAACCCATCCTTCCCCAATGAGCTCTGGAAACCTTACTCACTGCAGGAACACAACACTAGATCATTTGACTGCAATCTTCTGTAGGGTGGAGGTATTCCACCAGTCGGGCTGCCCCAAGTAGAGAGAAATCTCCAAAGAAATTTCTCTTTGCCCTACCTCTCTTAAAATTTGTTCCTGTTCCTTACTTTTTGAATGATTATTTTTTGGTTTACGTTATATACTTAAAACATTTTTTGCTGTTTTGAGTGAGATATTTTTATTTTTTCATATTGCGATAAAATTGATTAGGTTAGGCTTGAACTGTATTAATATGCCAGAAACAAATAATAATCTGTAGGAAATTCATATACAAGTTATAGAAACACAACCTGAAAAATTAAAATAAATATTTCTCAAAAACTAATTGGTCTCCGCACTTTTTCCCTCACAGAGGAGTTACCTTTCACCCTCCCCACCTTCCCCGTTACTTCACATCCTCAAATTCATCAGTAGCAATATATATATTTGTTAATGTTACGTTTACAGCATTATTAGAGTTCTTTTAAAATCAATCCAGTTCCAGTCCTGATCATTAACTTTGTTGTATCAAAATGTATAGAAAACTAAGAGGCAAACGTTGAAAAATAATAATACAAATAAAACAATACAAAAAACAATACAATACAAATAAAAAAATAGTTTCCTTGGGGTCTTACAACCCAATTTTTGAAGATTTTTGATCCTCCTTCCCCCCAAGTAAAGCGCCTTAACATTTTTCTGTACCCCCCTCGCCCTCCTTAAACGTTATGTAACACCCAAGTGACCATTTTTACCTAAAAGTCATAATTATGTTGCACATAAACATAAACGAAAAAGGATTACCATCTTGGGAGAACAAAATAAAAATGACGTAAATACAATCTAGGGATTCCTTCAAACATAAATGAAAAGGGTTGCGAACTTGGGAAATTTTAATTGCCTAGTCTCTTTTGTAAATAACAAAAAAACAAGTTTACAAAGCGTTGCTCGACCTTGTAAGCAACATAACGTTTTCTAGAATTCCTCTTACCCCAAATTGCATTACGTTAATACTTGAAGTTTCCTTGGCATGTATTCAGTATGGATAAAATAAATAAATTATGTTTTATTAAATTGTTTTAGGCATACGAGATGACACATCAAAGCAGGAAATACAAAATTTGCGCAGTCTCGGGGCAGAGTTTAGAAAAACAAATCGTGGTGGACTTATCACCTTTCACGGACCAGGACAACTGGTTGCATACCCTGTTATTAATTTAAAACATTACAAAACCAGTGTAAAATGGTATGTTAATGCATTAGAGGAAATGATCATAAAGACTTGTGAAGAATTAGGTAAGGTAAGTTCATGTTTTGGGGCATCTCCAGCTGATGTAAGCTAGCAATTAAGGCCTTGTTATATTGTGTCCCAACTAGTAGAGTAGAGTCAAACAGCTATCTCACAATACTATTGAAGTGAAACTTCTTATGCGACTTCCAAGCATTAAACGTTTAACGCACATTATCGGTCTCTCCTCTTTGTGTGAGCCAGAGCGAGAGAGTAAATGTCGGTGTGTATGTATATTGCACACTGCTTAAATAAAATAGAAAATGTCTTTTAAAATGAAGTTTCACTTCTATCATGTATCACACCTTTTTTTTAATTCATTTGTAATAGGTTTAGCATTTGGCCATAATCTCACCTGATGTTAAAGGACAATGTGGCCCAACATGGTAAAACGCTAAGCCTAGTGAGAGGACTGGCTCTCAAGTGCAGCTGCTGGAACATAGTTATAGATGTTTGGTGACAGACTTTCAACTTTCACTAAAAGCTCAGGCTTATTGCAGGAATTCAAACTCACGTCGACCACTGATATTTAGATATCAAGTTTATAATTTAAAAAAATTAAAGTGCACTAGATGCCTATAGTTTATTAAATTAGTACATTCAAAATAATTGTAAATATGTATTCCATCAAAAGGATAAAACTTAGCCATCATTTTTTTTTTTTACAGTTATAGGTTTGTCGTATTGGCCACCATCTCACCTGATGTTAAGTGATGATGTGGCCCAATATGATATAACACGCTAAACCTATTGGAAGACTGACTCTCAAGTGCAGCTGCCGTCACACACCTATTGGTGCTTGGCAACATATTTTCAACTTGAGGGTGGTAGCTAGCCAGGCGGGCATTAGAAAATACCCTACCACCATGCTCTGGTTTCCTCACGATGTTTTCCTTCACCGAAAGCTCAGGCTCAGGGATTCGAACTCAATTGACGCGCAGTCGTACACACTACCACTGAGCCATCATTGCTTCAATGACAATAATAAATTGAAATTTATTTTAATTAAAACAATGTTTATTTATACATTCTTAAATTATTTTTACACAGAAAAGACTGTAAAATGCATTCACTATATTAAAATTGATGGTTGACTTTATCATGTTTAACTTCCATCGGCACGTGCAGCTAGCATAGTCACCCTTTACTAAAAGTGCCAAATAAAGTATTATTTCAAATATAACCTATCATTGCATAAAGTGTGATGCATTTTACACCAGACCAAAAATGGTCTAGACCGGGTCCTGGCAGGAACATTATCAAACATGTATATAGTTGGATTTTTAATTGTATTCAGTAACTTGACAGTTCAAAGAAAAATAATGTTACCATACTAAAACTAATAGTGCTGGGGTAGGGAATGATTTTTCGTAAAGAACCAATACTAAAAATGGTTTCATTTAAATAATTTAAAAAAAATTCGTATGTAAGATGTGGAATATAAGATTAATAAAAGTAATTTTATTTTTTTCTAATAGATACAAACTTAAAATAAAAATATTTTATTTTTATTCTGCTATTTTATTGCCTCTGGCAACCCTAGAGGTAGAAGTACAGGTGTCTAGGACAAGTAATTAAATTTAAAATAAAAAGTTTGCGTTAAAGTACATTATTCAGTTTCGTTCATTCTTACACCACCAATCTTTTGTTTTCAAAATCTGGTAACCCTTCATCTATCAAGTTACTGAATACAATTAAAAGTCCAACTATAGTCTAATTTTTGTATACAAAATAGTTTGGTTTGACCCGGTTGAGGCCTGTGTTAGACCTGGCCCAGTGTAACATGAATCAACCTTTAATCTCACTAAATACAATTCTATTACAGGAGTTAAGGCTAACAGATCACCTCACACTGGAGTATGGGTGGATGATAATAAAATAGCTGCCATAGGTATACATGCGTCGAGGTATGTCACAACTCATGGTATATCTCTCAATTGTGACAATGATTTATCATGGTTTGACCACATTGACCCCTGCGGTATACATGACAAGGGTGTAACATCGCTGACTAAAGAAACCGGTGTAAATTGTTCAATAGAAAAAATGACTCCGATATTTTTAAAGAACTTTAATAGTGTGTTTGGTTGTAAAACTGAAGATTTGGAAGTTAAGGCTCAAGAGGAATTATTAAATACTATATATAATAATTTACTTACGCAAACTATGACACAATAATTTCGAAATATATATATATTTTTGATTTGTAAAATGTAAATGTGTAAAATGAATGAAATATTTAATCATTGTCACAGTTTTCAACCATCATAAAGCTACCATTATCCCAGATGAATTTAATCAATATACTTAAAACCATTTTATTTTTAATACATTTTTGAGATGTTTAAGTAGGTACTCATAATTTTACAACTTGCTGTTGTAGGAAACATGAGAAAACACACGTATACAAAGCTTTCAGGCAAAGTTTTGAATATATGGTGATCTCATATTTAATATGTATCACTATTTGTGAAATTAAAGTGTTTTTTATAGATAATTTATTTCAATGTTACCATGTTTAAAGTGTTTTTGAATGATGAATGTGAAATAAAAGAAATATTTGAATTTGTACAAATTTATTTGTGTTTATTATAAATTGAAAATTATAATAAATAAGATTTAATCTAAATAAATAACATGAAATCTCAAGTTGGGTTAAGAGAAATAATTGTATATATGACTGATATAGTTTCTTGTTATTCAGTATACTATGTTTATTCCTGCAGAACCCAACTGAAAGTTCACATGACAATTTTCTTATTTAGCAGACAAAAATAATTAAATATATTTACAGTTATTAATGCATAGGTAAATTGTAAAAAAAAATATGTTAAAAAAGTACTTAATTTGTTTTTTAAAATAATATTGAGTACAATTTAATGGGGTTATTATACGACTACTATTATAAGTTAAAAATAATAAGACTTATAGATACAAATGAATACAAAAAAGTTCAGAATAATCCCCTGAAACCAATAATTTTTGAGGCATAACAATTGGTTTTTGAGGGATTATTCCAAAGTAAAAGTAACGATATCCCTATTTAAGTACAAAATAAATTATATAAAATATTCTAATTAAGATAGAATAATAAATGCTTTCTTATAGGTAGGTATATAATATTACTATAGGTACCTTTTTATTTGCCTTGTACAATATAGTTATTGTGATTAATCCATTCGAGGGTATATCATGTTATCGTTTATTTTAACTTTCAACTATCATTAACCTATTTACTTAAATGTTATAAATGCTTCTAAATGCAATAAATTACTCCTAATACTAATTCAAATCACGCGGTGGTTAAATCAATCATGCCAAATGTAATACATCAAAATATCTCAAATCATATCACCATGATTACAATTTATGGATTAAAGTTAAAGTGATCAATCATGGCCGTGCCCTATATAAGTAAAAGTGATGGAATTTGACCGCCTAACTTGTATATGTGGAGATTTGTTCATTATCAGTCGTTTGTATCACAAATTGCTCAATACAAGCCAAGCATTTTTACCTATATAATCTATTATTGTGTGTGTTTTTTTAAGTTGCGAAATTTATGAAATATGTTTTGGTGGTGTCAGCCACTTGCGCATGTAATAGCAAAATATTGTTGCGATATATAAAAGTACTAAGAGAGCACATGCTACTCCCAAAAGAAGTACTGATGCCTTGCTGGGACACGGCTCGACGATAGTCACAGTTTTTTCTGAAAAAAAAAAAACGCACTGTTAAGCGCTTCAAGCAAAAATGCATATCAAACATTGCAAGTAATTGTTTCCATGTGTAAGTCTAATACACTCAGGTATCATCAGGTACAATCAGGTAATGGCTAGAATGTGTCTGAATCTTTGACGTATCTCTAAGGATAGATTTTCCAATATACCTAAGATTTTTTCTAATTAGTAAATAAAAACCTATATTACAATATAGGCTTACCATATATATCTAACATCAAAACCGACAGGAATCCCCTTCTTTCATGCCCATTTTCACCTACTTAAAATGTGACTTTTATCTAGTTTCATCATTTTCGGTTTTGCGCCGATCTCTAGTTGTATTAGAACTTGTTTATTTTTATATAACCTCTTAAAGTGTTTTTGTGACAAAGCCATATCTTCATATTTTCATTCTATCATAAAATTAATGATTCCAACATCATTTTAAAGTTTACATTCCATGCTATTGACGAAATAGTTCGTTTTTTTTAATTATCGTTTTCGTTAAAGTAATTATTAAAAAAACTTTTTATTAGTAATGCCAAATGTAGGAGGCGCCATCTATCAATACTGTGTTTAACTAACACGACAGTCATTACATTGTTTACATACTATAATGTGCGAAATATTCGCACGGGCCATCCAGGAATAGTATAGAATAGAATTAAATTTACTAACCACCGTAGTTGGCCTCAGAAGCTGTACCTCCGGGTTTGTCTGAGCGAAGGAAATCTGTGCTCTGCCGTTCGTCCCCGAAATCTAACACAAGGATTTCTTGTGAAATGTTCATATCTTCTTCCTGATTTGGAGCCTCTCCAGTTTCGTTTTGAGGCAAAGAACGCTTTTTCCTGCCCCAAGACTCGAGTGAATCTCTGCCCCATTCGCACACCGCCTGCGGACAGAACAAATACCATAATGACACGTAACTTGGATATGAAATTTTAGTATATGTTTCTTTTAAATAACACTACAAAGAAAATACTTATAAAATAATAGTAATGAATGCATCGTTATTGGGTAGGAGAGTCTTTCTGATGCGTGATCTTAATTTGACATCACACGCAGATCATATGTTTTAAAATTATATATATATGACTCATACGATCTGTAATTTATGTCAAATTATAAGAAACCTTTTTTAGTAGTCCACGCGAGCGGAGCCGCGGGCACAGCTAGTATAAAATAAATACCGAACAATAATTCAGAATAGAGATAATTCACGACAGACTACTCATGAATAACGATCATCATAAGTTCTTGATTTTTTAAATGTTGTCAATGATCATTTTAGGTTCTATAACATAATTACATTTACATATTTGAGTATTTGCTATACTTGAGATACAACGGTTACTTAAGTTGAAATTGTTTACTCACCGGTTCGCAAGGCCCGAGACAGTACTTGACATTACACTGGAATATGACTCCATAAGACTCGGTGAACCTAAACGCTTCGTAGATAGACTGCAGTGCGTTTCCGTCTGGTGTAAACGCTGGGAATATGGATGGATCCACGGGACATCTGTTAAAAATGGTAAAAATATTAGACGAAAAACATATGATAATATTATTTTTTTACCTTCTCGTATCCTTTTCGTAGTAAATACTTTGCTGTAAGTGTTAAATATTATATACACTTCGCGTTCGAAACTCATCTGAAGTTCACTAACGATATGGCTCAAGATGGTAATACATTAAGCCTAATAGGGGACTGGCAGCAGCTGGAACACGCCTATAGGTGCAAGCCAAGCGAGTATTTCAAAATGCCTAACTACCATGCTATGATTTCATCACGATGTTTTAACCCAAAGCTCGGGCTTTTTGCAGGAATTTGAACTCGCGTCGATCGATGCGAAGTCCATACACTGTACCATTGAGCCATCATTGCTTCAACTTATAGGGGAAGCCCGGGCAAGAAGTATAATGCGGGTAAAAAGAATAAGAGATTTTTCCAAAAGCCTATAATGGTTGGCGCTAACTAGTTTTTCTTAAGTCATGCCATGTGTGACCGGCGACGCCATGACAGTTTAATCAAAACAATACACGAGTGCGTTCCTTGTGGAAAAAAATAAAAAGCATTTTTGGTGGTTTTGTTACGATTTTTGCGAAGATAAAAAATTACCAATATTTTGTATTACTCATGAGCTATCTATAATTATGTTTTAATTATTCAATTACACGTTTATTTAAGTACTATTTGACATTGTTAGTTTTTGTTTATCTACTTAACAGCATTTCAAACATTGAGTCGTTTCTAATAGTAGCGTGTTGGGTTAAACGGATAGGTATCCGTTCAATGGTACAACGTCTATTTTACACGTCTACGTCAACATCTACTATAAATAATAGTCTAGAAACGACCAACCAACTCCCTCCAGAAATAATTCTCTAAAAACCTGAAAAAATAAGTGAAAATCCAAGACCAGATTTTTACTGTTTATTATGTGCTGACCCACTGACCCACAAACAGAAGATTGGAATCAGTGTACATAGTCCGTGTCAGAGCTGGGCGCATCAAGACTGCACTTCTTATGTTTGGTAGTTACTTTTGAGATGAATGTGAAGACTTATATATACATGTCCTTTTTGCCCTTGGGGAAAACGGATAATTGATGCTTTTTTTAATGCTCATAAATATTATAGAAACTATTTAAGTTTTTAAATTTAAATTTTCTATTCCAAAGATGATTAAACATAGTACAAATTACAGGCACAGGGTTCTATTGATTACAAGATTGTGGTTTAATTTACGCTGTCCCTTAACATATTCGTCTTGCCCGGGCTTCCCATAAGCATTTATATCAACATTTTAATTTTATGACAAGGTGTAGATAAGGTACTTTCCTTTAACGCAGAAAATTGTTTAAAATATAGAGGATAGAATTTGAACTTGGCCAACTTGTACGGAAAGCTTCTTTGAGCGAGAAAAGCAATCACTTATATAGGTAGGTAATTGGATATTGAAAAAAAAAATACCCTTCATCGTCGATGATTTGGAAAGTGCTCTTCGAATCTTTAGCCATAGCAACACAACTGCGAGCGAAGATGCCATACGGAGCTAAAAAGATAAAACGAAGTTAGTAAATAGATATTTACTATAAAATAATGTAATATTAGTGAAAAATAATGATTTTTGTTCTTACTGTCTTCGGGAATCTCGATACGGAATGTAAGTCTGTCTCCAATGCGGACTGTTTCGACCTCCCTTTGGCGAGCATCCAGAATGCGAATACGTGGAGGAGGCGCCTCCGGAGAAGCAGTGATGGAAATCATTTCTGGGTCTCTGTAAACAAAACAATGTTAAATACATATTCTAAAGATATCGAAATAGTTTCTTCTCATTTCTCGGTCATAACACTTAACGGGATGGTCGTGTCTATGGTTTTTTTATACTGTATACCTAGGTTTTATTGTTTGGACACAATCTTTTCTGATGTTAAGTTACGATGTGGCTTAAGATAAGCCTAGTGGCGGAACTGGCTCTCAAGTACAGCTGCCAGAACACATCTATAGGTGCTTGGTGACAGATTTTTAATTTGATAGCTAGCCAGGCGAGCATTCTAAAATGGCCCTACCACCATGCTATGGATCCATCACGATGTTTTCCTTCATCGAAATTTCAGGCTCATTGTAGGGATTCAAACTCACGTCGGTCGACGCCGTATCTGAACACGCTACCACTGAGCTATAATTGCTTCAAAATACTTTAATTTCACATTTATACATACTCGTACAAGAAATATTTTATACAACAATGTCTCTCACAAATTTTGTCTGTCTCACAAGTATTTTTTTAAGGGCCTATTTTTATTTACATCTTTAAAAGGTTATTACATTTTTAATTACACGTGTCAAATATACACGTAAAGTCTAGACATTCAAAACTTAAATTCATTGTAAACTTCATCGTATTGCATATCACGTACCTACACATACAGTTATTCTTTAATGTGAACCTAATTGTTTCGTGTTTACAATGCGGTATCGATATTAGGTCGATGGAATTCGAAATAGTCTTTACATGTAGGCATGTCAAATTGGCTCCGTTTTCCATTTTACACTAACATATCACGTAACTTCTCGTCTCACAAGAATAAATTACATGGTAAATTATGTGAGTTTACATTTCGCGGTCTCTATAAATAAATGAATTGGCTGGGCGTAGCCTACTAACCTGATAGGCACCATTCCAAAGGTAATGTTCTTCGAACTCATATCATATGTACATTTGACTTTATATATCTTATCCGCTTTTGTCATTACCACACTATGGTGTTGTAGCACTACAGTATTCGAGTACACTCCGGTCTGAAAAAGTAAAGTAAATTTTACTTTTATAAAGTCGTCTATAAAATAATAATAGAGTTTATAGAGTTCAGCCACTTAATTACGTTTTTCGTTAAATATCGGCTTCAAAATGGCAAATTCGTATGTATATATATGTATGTATATTCGTAACTATGATATACCAAACAATTTTTTTTTTTTTTTTTTTTTTTTTTCGAACTGACTACACTGTTAGCCTGAGGGGCCCTGGAGCCTTTACGGCTTTTACAGCTTTACCGGGCTTGGGGGCGAGCGCTTAGGGCACTCAGCCACGAAAGCTAAGCAACAACATCCGAGGGCGCCAAAGTGGCCGGACCTCGGCTCGGACTGTTGCGCGTATGCAATTAAGTCGCGATCTGACTAATTCCCTATCCGTAATTCGATCTAAACTAACTATACATATATACATGTTTCTGCCCCCTGGGAGGAGGGAAGGAACATGTGTATGTGTATTTAGTGGTCTGAAATTTTTGTCTACTCTAACTAGGCAAAAAAAGAAAAAAAAAGGTCCCTTACAGAACCTATGTACCTATGTGTGTTGTGCATGTATGTATAATGCAGTGTCATGTATGGCTGTGAAAGCTAGTGATTGTAGAGTCACTTGTATCGCGCGAGCGGCTGCTTGTCTCAAGGGCTCCATGCCGATGGATCGGACCTAGGCTTGAGTTGCCGCAGAGGAGGGCGGTCGTGGCGGGTGTGCGGGAGCGAAGTTAACCGTACGTCCCCTGCGGAGGGAACGGTGGTTTCGCGGGCGTGGGCGCGAGCACGCATATGTTGCGGGAGCGGACGCGTAGTAATTATTAGCTTTCTCGATGTCGTCGTCGGGATCGACAAAGAGATTTCGCGGACGGCGTTTATAACGTTTGGCAACGGGGATCGAGTTGTCTGGGACGTAGTTCACGGTGGATTTTACGAGTGGGTTGGGGTGATTCGAAGCGCTATCGAAGTATCTCCTGGTGAGATATTTCACATAGGCTTCTATTGAGGGAAGCCTCATGTCCCTGTGGAGGTCCATGTTCCTAACGAAGGCTGGAGGGTCAAGCAGGCGACGGAGAAACCGATTTTGGACTCTTTGCATGCGGACAAAGTTATGTTTGGACATATGTGCGAACGCTGCGCAGCTATATGTCAAGATCGGACGGACGCACATCTTGTATAGTGTAAGCTTATGTCTTAAGGACATTTTGCTTACCGAACTGAGCAAGGGTCGCAAGCGGGAAAGGATCCAGACGGCCCTATTCCGGACTATAGTAACGTGTGCGTTGAAGTTAAGCTTCGAGTCGAGGGTGACACCTAGATATTTAGTCTTGGTGGCCCAAGGGATATTCCTACCGAATAATGAGAGGGGTCCTACCGTGCGTGGTAGTTTACATGTATGCGGTTCGAACATAATCGCGGCGCTCTTTACCGGATTAATAGCTATTCGCCACGTTCGAAACCACTCCCCGAGAGTGGTTACGGCACGTTGGACTGCGCAGGCGAGATTTTTTCTGTGTCTGTTTGACGCGTATATGACTGTGTCGTCAGCGTAGAGCCCTACCTCGACCCCGGGGGGCTTCGGGAGGTCGCTGACGTACAGATTGAAAAGGCAAGGCGCCAGAATGGAACCTTGCGGGACTCCTGAGCGTATAGGGTGGGCGGTAGATAGTACTCCTTCCACTCGGTAGTGAAAGGTGCGGTCGCGTAGAAAATCATGAACTAGGTGAACTAACCTATCCGGGATTTCTAGTTTATGTAGCTTGTGGACTAGTCCGGCATGCCAGACCTTATCGAAGGCCTTAGCTATGTCGAAAAAGACCGCAAGCGTACGGGCGGGGGCGATACTACTTTTGGCAAAGTTGCTCGTGATGTGCTCCGTGAGGCGGTGCACTTGATGTGTACATGAGTGTCGGGCGCGAAAACCGAACTGTTCGGGAGGGTATAGGTTTTTAATATTTATAACGGTTTTGAGACGGTTCAGAAGGAGCCGCTCGTAAAGTTTTCCTAGTGTGTTTAAAAGGCTGATCGGGCGATAGCTATCGGGAAGCGAAGCTTTTTTGCCGGGCTTGTGAATACCTATAACTATAGCTTTTTTCCAGACGGCTGGAAAATAGCAGTGGGCTATGGCTACATTGAAGATGCAGACCAAAAGAGCTATGAGGTGATCGGGAAGAAGTTTAAGTACTTCATTCCTGATACCGTCGGGGCCGGGGGACTTTCTAGGCTTAAGGCCTTTAATAACAGTACAAATCTCGTCATGCGTGACCGGGGTTAACGTTTCCGCGGGGGGAATCGACGTTAGTTCCTGAACGGCGGTCTCGATAGTTTCGATGTGGGCAGTGTCTACGTTGTCGCAGTTTGGGGAGCACTGGCTCTCCATGCTTGCGGCAAGGCATTCTGCCTTATCGTCACTATCGAACGCGGGTGGGAGATCGGGGCCTCTTTCGAGGGGCGGCATCAGGGCGGTAGCTTCTAACTTCAGAGAGCGGGCGAGGTTCCAGTAAGCCAGATGGGACGGCTTGAGACCCTCTAAGAGGTTATCCCACCGGTGACCTCTGTACTCGCTGATGCGAGTTCTAACCTCTCTCTGAAGTCGCCGTAACCTACGGGTGTTATCCCTCGTCGGATAAGAATCGTGTGCACGTGTCGCGGCGTTCTTTTCCGTGATTAACGCTCGTAAGCCGGGGCGGAGTATAAAACGGCGTTCGTTCGCCGCTTGCACCTCTCTCGAGGCCTCCCTTACGCCGGTTTGGAGGTAGTCGACCAGGGAATCGATTGCTAAGTCGGCGTCTGCTGTTGACTCTAATACGTCGGGGATCCTAGCTAGGCTGGACGGGGTCGCGTTATCGGATAGGTAGCGATTTAAGATCGCGTAGTCAACTACTTTGACTTTTGGCGGACTGGGGTCGAACGGTTGCCCGAGTTGTAAGATAACCGGGCGGTGATCGGAGTCTAATACCAAACAATGGTAATAAAGCTATTATTTAGGGATTTCTGCTATACATTCTGCTAACATTGATCTTTCGAAATACGTTATTAGGAAGTCGAGAAAGGTAGTCTTACCAATGAAAGGCTCGGGCTCAATCACAACGCCAGCCCACGACATGTTGTCGAGTATGTTTCATATAATACGATTACGTTTTCTATATGGATTGAATTTTATTAAATATACACAAATTCAGTATAATTTAACTCATAGCTGACATCTGCGTGATTCAAATTAGTGGTATTGCAGAGCGGGAAAAAATATCACAAACTAAGTAGTGAGTAATAAAATTGTAACTTACGACACTTTGAGTATTACAATCTTGACCAGCCATGGTTAGGTCCAATCGGAAAAGATCGCTGTTAACGACATCGATATTGCAGGTCTCTGAACGTCCGAGTGCGTAGATTCGACCATTAAATGGTTTATTTGTGCGTACTTGTACCGCTATTCTTGTGTCTTTGCAGAGCACCGATACTAAAATTGAATGACATAATATAATGTAATAACGATGCTGGTTGGTAGGACATGACAACTGTGTCCGAGTGGAATACAATCACCATACACCAGGTGCAACAAACCTATCATAGTGGCACGCTTAGTGTTCCGGCATCAGCCACCTCTCCTTTCCACAAGAGAACTACACGCGCTGGGCTTCGGAGTCACAGTTTTGCGGTGACCTCCTTCTGCGCACGAACTAAAAGTTCTCTGTCTTATCTTTGTCGTACCGTGAAACTGTGGAACCATGTCACCCAGCCGATGTGTTCCCTCCTTCTTAAGAAATCGGGCCCTTCAAGCGTAACGCGATATTCATACAGGCCAGTATGATGGTGGTCAATACTATCAAGAACAGTAGCGTCAATGTGCCGAGCTACTACAATATACACCACAAACCACACAATAATCAGGTGCTGTCATTTTACCGTGGTACAATAAAAAAAAGGAATCACCGTTACTCCAGACAATAAATAATGTAGAATTATTAATAGTATTTACCGTCATAGCATGTTCCCGTCTTGTCGCAGTTAGCATCGTTTCTGGTCAAATTACTGGTCACGCTTGTATCTTGTTGGTGTTCAATCGTAACTGGTAATTCTCCAGCTGGGTTTGCGTTGCTCGGTGGTTCTAAAACATCAATGTATATTAAAATATGTATTCAATTTTACTAAACTTATTTAGTCATTGTTTTAATTGTGTGGGCCAAATAATTAAAGGAATAATATCACAAAATCAGATTAAAATTTAAATTACGTATTTTGTATCTTGATTATCAAACACTCATGTTTTTTTATGTTTTTAATAGTAAATATCTGGCCATACGCGTTTAAAAAATACTAATTTCGATAAATTTAGAAGTAAAACATGATGTAAAAATAATTTTTAATCCAAATCGTTGGAGCCGTTCCCGAGAAACCAGTTACATATTACATAAAAACTTTGCAAATATATTGTTCATCTATGTAAAAATCTAAAATTATAATACCTGTAAAATTACAAAATGTGTAAAAAATAAAAAAACATGTTATTTTGATTACTCAATGCTTAAAACTCCGTGTCATTCATATAGAAAACTTAATTTTCAAAGAGGTACGTACTAAAATTAAGATAGAGACTTGAAACATAAACAATATTCTTTACCCCTATAAAACACAAGCATTGTTCGCGTAATAGTATTATTGTATTAGATATGCAATAATTTCCTTTAGGCAAATAGAATATTCAAATGGACATATGTCTGCTTCTTCGACCGTCCCTAATCGATTCGTTAACATAGCACCAATTTCTGGAACTGGACACTAATATTCGCGACGGTTGTTCCGACAAAAATGAGGTGCCGTAAACTGATGATTTGGGTCATTGACCGTAATATATAGACAAACTAGCTGTGCCCGCGGCTCTGCTAGCGTGGACTACAGAATGCTGTCGGTCGAGCGCACGTGCGAATTATGCTGCCACAAAAATACTTATTGTGGACGATCCTTAGAAGATAGACATAGGCTATCACAAACTTTTTAGTAGGTCTTCTTCAGATCTACAATTATGTCATACATTAATTTGATATATCTTTTATGGTTTACTCAGCGTAAGCTATTTAAGCGCCCCAAAAGCGTTTTTTTTCCAACTTTATCGTCACAGTTTATTTCGTATGGAAAGAACATAAACCGACAGAGAGACGTTGAGTTTTATATATGTACAGAAGAGTGTTGCAAAATATAAATATAAATTATTTATTCTAATGACATTTTACGATCTGTTATAACGATATTTGAATTAAAGAAAAATCTTTTTTATACACTCGCGACTTTTATTGAGTAAATGAATTACAATTGCATTATAATATTAGTAATAGATCTTAGAAATTAGAACTTAAGTAAAAGTACAGGAGATAAAGCTTTGGGCAATCGCTCTGATTTAAGTGTGAAGAAAGACTGACTCAGACTGGGGCCCGCGCCCTTAGCTATATTTATGAAGACAAAAGTGCGTGATAGCACTTTTGTAGAAAGGAGAATTTATTTTATAGTGGTTTGTGGTAGCATTCACCGTATATAACAGATCGTAACTTTAATTTAATATTTAATTAGCTCGTATCAGTAGACTCCTTCGTATGAAATTTATGCTATGATTAAATTGTTTATTAAACTCCATTGAGCAGAGTCGAGCTGTGCCGAGGATACAAGGGGTGTATAGCATCCGGGCGGCAACCTACTAGAGGCGGCAAAAATAAAGGGAATCGTGCTGTGCATAAAGAGCAAAATTCCATTTTTAAATTTGTCTCTTTCTAATTCTCTATTGTTTTGAAATTGTCCGTCTATTTTTTTTTTATAGAAGCTAAAAACGTTACCTACATTTCAATTCACATCATATGTGTCTGACTTTTTCAGTAAATTAAACACAAAAAGTATTGCTTTATAATTATATCATGCACCCGGGCCGCAGATACCCTGCATTTATGCATCGGATATCAACGCTGTTATGCCAGCCTGCACAAATAATTGGATATGTACAGGCTGATCACGACACAAAAAAGCGAGTCACTATAACTGACTTTCCACCACGTGCATGGTGGTCGCGACACAGCCGGGCAAAGCAACACTACCACCTCGCTATCGCCATATCCTCGTTCGTTAATCAGCAGGGTGCACCACTTACAGGTGAGGTTGGCTTGGATGTCAAAATTCTAAAGATGTAATTTGGCACCCCTTACACTGTACGCCATCAAAGGAAGCAATTGTTAAAATTTCATATTTATATCGTCAGTAACCAGCTCTACGAGTGTAGTTAGTCTTTCGCCAGTCATTTTTTAAATATAAATGATGGTATGTATCGATTTATACAAAATTATAAGAGCCTTGTGTGGTCCAACCTTAACAGAAGCACACATATTCTTAATGTATCTACACAAAGACGTGATGCAGCTTCTTATAATTACGATCCTCAGATAACTAACTAGCTTAGAAATTGTATTTCAACTCAGCAGGCCAACAAAAACGTGATTGAAATGAAAGTCGATCTACCTGCTATCATCTAACGGCTAATAAGATATTGAATTAAAAGACTTTTTTTTGGAGCAACGAAAAATAAAGTACCTGTTGCCCGTGGCAACTGTATTATCCTGTTATCAAAATACGATGATTATTAGGTATATTACTTGTCCGTGTTAGTTATTTCAAAATCATACTTAAAGTAAAATAAAGTATAAATCTATAATAGAAATGATAAAGTACCAAACATTTTGTAAATGGACTTTAAGGTCTATATTAGTAATGCACCTTTTAACTCTCTACTATAATGTAACATCACACATTAGAAGACTCTCAATTGACTCTATGGCACGTGATATCATACGATCACCCGCGGTACGAAGCGACGATGGAGGGCATTCTACTTCTAGTGTTATATTAATACGTTATGCTGATCCTGGCTAAGTGCTTTAAGCGCTCGCCCCCAAGCCCGGGTGAAGCTTTAAAAGCCGTTTGAGGCTTCAGGGCCCTTATGGCTAACAGTATAATCAGTTCGAAAAAAAAAAAAGTTATACTGCCAGATCATCTCTCGGTTAATATATGCGGTCTTTATGTCAAGCGCAATGCAATAACTTTGTTTAATATTTTATAACTAGTTATGCCCCGCGGCTTCACCCGCGTATAGTTTAAAAATTATCGCTGATTGATGATTTATAATACTTCAGTATAGAGAATATTTTTATTGGGCGGCCAGGGTTATGCGTCACAACAACTCACACGGCTCGTTCGCGCCACTACACCTACAGTCATAGACCCGAGCCGAGTGTTGAATTAGTTTAATTTTACATTATCTCCCAAACTATTCGTCCAATTAACAAGCTATAAAAGGCAAAGTTTATCTACCTAACATTGTCTTGTCTTTCGTTCGTAAGGATTAATATGCCATGCTTATTAATAATGCTCATAAATCACTTTTCAATTTCCAATACTTTGTCACAAAATACCTTATTGTGACTTATGTATAAGAGATAGGGTATCACGGACTGTTTTTTATATGTAATAAGGAGCAATATTTTTATAGAACATCGTATTTACGTATTACTAACCATTACGCCCGCGATCGCGGATAAAGCAATTAGAGTCTGCTATTTCTTCAGACTTACTTAGGTAACAAAAATCAATATTTAAGGCTAGCTGAGAATTGCAGCCTAATGTAAGATAGCCTATACTATTCCTTGCGAATCTGGCTATCCTATACCGATATAATCAGACTGGTAGTTTCAGAGATTAGCGTGTTTAAACAAACAAGCAAAGTAAAAATATCTTTCGCTTTATTATTGTTATATTATACAGATTATATATATTATATTATCGACAAAGTCCAGATCATAATGCCACGGTCTTTACAATACCTATAGAAAATTGTGAGGCGTCATGGGACGCCTGGCAAATGTGGAACATCAAAAAATCATATTTTTATATTGAAATATGAACTGAAATGTAATTGATATATGAATAATAAATAAGAACAACAAAATATTTTTATGCAGTTATTCACAAAATAAATACATTATAACTTTAAATTAGGTCTTCAGTATTGTTCAATCCATTTAACCTCACTGACATCCACGAGGTTTGCAGGCCGGCATGACAGCGGCGACCGCGGATGGATTTCGATCTCGCGGTGGTCGCCGTTGTATTTGGATTGTACGGTGCTTATCACCAGGGCCAGTACAGTCAATGCGAACTACTATAAGGTTCGACGCTGACCGAACGCCACGTCGCGACGACCTACCAGAATGCTTATACTCCCGTCCAAACGGGCTATTAGATGTTTCACATGAAAAATCTTGTTCAGCCACATTCTGTTTGTATCACATGTACCTAGGTACTGATAATATACTTAATGGGCAAAGTTTTCAATACTCTACTTGGATAGACCATTAAATAAATTCACAGGCATTTCACAAGAACATATTATACTTACTATCGAACGCGTCGATAATAATTTACTTGATCATCCTTAACTTATTATCGTAATAACACCCTGTAAGTTTAAACCATAAAGGTTCTACATACATTATATATTTTAGCAGCAAAAACATGATTTACGGCTTACGGCGCGGCGTGAAATAGACTTGAACTTTATTATATTTATTTTACTGTCGTCCGCGGCGGCAGCACGGAACGCAAATTAGTTTCACCATGTCGTAATGTTTATTATTGTGGAAATCAACATTTGCACGTTTTTGAAATAGCAACCATAGAACTGGCGTGACTAAAAAATATTATACAGCTAGGTATTATTAAAAGTGTTATTTCATAGTTCGAATTTTGATGTTACTAGAGTCGATGACATCTCTGTAGGTACCAACGGCTATAATATTTGCAACGCTTCAACGAATTCTAAAAATGTTATCAGAGTTTCCCACGCTCAAGTTAAGGATAAGAACACAATACGGGTGAATTTATACATAGTTTTATTGTTTGCCTTTTTTAATCTAACATAATATTTGCGATTGTTTTAGGTATGCATATTTAGATATGAATGCTTGATCAGTGCACTTTGTATCTGTTATATTTTTAATCAGACTTTTAACTTGGAACAAAAACTCTTGTCTCAAATTGGAAGGGCTAGGCTATTTGTGGATATAGTTCAAGCAAGTCAAGCGCCCAAGCGCCTGCCAAAACAAAATTTACTTATTATTTACTTTTTTCTAAATCTCTTACCTGCGCGGGAAATCAAAAACGGGTTGATTTAAAAAAATTACAACCTGCATCATTACACAAACTAATTTTGTTACTAATAAGGATCAATACTTAAAAATAAAGAATTACTAAAAAATATTAAAGGCTAATTTTAACATTTTGGCAATACAATACCATCTTAAAAATATCAACCTGTAGGTATGTAGATAAAACGAAATGAGTATATTAGTTTTATTGCGTTGATATTGTCATAAAATAAAGAACCTTTCTTATCACTTACATGCCAGTGACTACTTGAAATTAAAGCAATTGTATTTTACTTGGTGTCAATTTTTTCTGTATCGAATTACACTTCTAGCTGAATATATATAAAGCACCGCATTTAATTAACATTTACATAACCGTTTTTCAATTTAATAAGCTAAGCGTACCCATAGTCGAATTTGTTCCACTTCGTCCAGCGTAGAACTAATCAAATCTAGTTTGAACCAGTCAATCAGTAGTATACGTTTTTTTAGCCTGACTACAAAATCCTCTATGTTAGGAACAGCGCAACAATCTTCATAATTCTCACTGCTCCTTAACAGGGTTTACGTTTCTCTGTATTGTAAAAGTAAATCTAAATTTTGTATTTAATCTTTCCCTTATTTTCTTTGCTTTTTCATATCAAAGTGTGCTTTACAATTAACCCTTACTGATATAAATTTACCGGAATAGATTCATCAAGTTCGATGACATGTTAAATTTAATAGTTGTCTACTTTGTTATTGATATTGGCAGAATAACGCTAATTTTTAGTTAAAAATGAATTTAAAAACAACATTTATGAAAACAACTTTGTAATACAAAAGGTTAAATAGGATGAAGAGTAAAATACATTACTTGAAATCAGTAGATGTTAAGAAAATAAGTGGTCGGAAGTGTCTGTAAGGTTATAACGGTCTTTTAGATTTCTAGACTATTCCGTATGCAATCTTATTACTTAGATCCCGTGTAAGAACCGTTATCTTAAACCTAGAGTTGGAACATTATATTAATAAAGTCGTTTACCTATTACTAGTAAGGAATGCTCTTTGAATATACGCAATTATAGAGAAAATTGCAATTTTAAATTGCGTGGAGACTGTTTTCTAATTATAATTTTACGATAATTACATTTTCCTAATTTAAATCTTATTAGAACCACAGATTATGAAATTAGTTCTACGATATAACTAAAGCATATTTCAATATCAGCTTCGAGATGTAAATAATTCGATAAATTAGACGTGTAATAAAACTATCAAAAGTTAATATTATGAATCGATATTACTTCTTACGTAAATCCAATAGCTATTAGCAATATACGAGTTTCACGGCCACTGACCCGTTCCATGCATCCAGTGGCAAGGCCGACCAAGGCCGTTATACCTACTAGCCGCGTAGTTATTTTTAACCAATAATGAATACATTTAAAGTCATTGCCTTTAAGTGTTTAGTCATGAAGTAAGTAAACACATTTTTTTTATTTTGAAACTTGAATTTTTAATTTTAAGTTTAAGTACTGCGTATTAGATTTTTCAAATGTAAGAGTTCTATAACTGATTAGACACGTAAAATTTTAATCTGTGAGTGAAGGAAATGATTCCATTAAAGTTTTACGATTGAATTCACTCAAGTACGATTACCGTCAAAGGGACAGGTACGGTGCATCGGTTCATTGCCTCGCGGTCTGCACCTTGATTGTCTGACCAGAGCTCTACAATTATACGTCGTGATTCAATTATTATTGTATTAAAACTGAGCGAAATGACCTCACAGGCACCACAAAAACTATTCAATTTGTGTATGACCGCCATTATTGAACTACGCACGTCCGACGCCACCGTCAAAGCTGGGACGTGCACAATAGCCGACACTCTGTGACTTTTTGCACCGAACTCCAACGAAGATAGCCATGACGCGGCACATTCTATCATTGTAAACATAACTAATGAAATTATATCGATGTATCCTCAATAGCTTTCGTCTATTCAATATGAATACATCAATTACAATACTAAATAGGTGCCATCGAAAAAGGTTCCGCTCGATCTATCTGTAATGTATACCTATCGCTTTTATACAGTTGCTACGTTCAATTGAGCGTGAGGTTGGTATTGACCAACACACCGTTTGGAAAATGTCCAGTAAATATTACGTTAAAATGGTTTTTGTTGTAAAAAATACTACTGATTTTTTGACGTCATCTCTATTTAGTCGTCGTAGATATATTTACATTTTAAATTCTATTACTTTCTGAATGTACAAATTTACACTGATTACATTCCTAATGATTACAATAAAATAGTATCATGATTAATATTAATAGAAGTAAGAAATGCAAGGGATTGCATTGAAAGGCAACGGTATCTAAAGACGGGAAATTTCTGAATACTTCATTATCGTTCGAGTATGTTTTGCTCGTCCAATGAACAAGTAGGTAGGTAGTTGATGATAAACTAAATGCCTTAACTACAGGTTTAAGTAGTGGAGTAGCAACGATCACCTCGCGTCTATAGGAAACCGTTCTCCTAGCAACTAACAAGGTATTTGAAGGGAATGAGTCATAATATTATAGGAGCGGTTTTATTTATAAAATTCTTTATCTTTATAATATATAAAAGGCAAAAGACAATAAATTATGAGGACTGAAACATCATCAACTAGCCCAAAGGACTTAGGATATAAATTTAGAGAAGACTAACTGTGCCCGAGGATACGCTCGCGTGGTTAATAAAATTTAAAATAAAAAGTAGCCTAAGTTACTCCTTATAACATCAGCTATCTGCCATTAAAAGTCCCGTCAAAATGAGTCCAACCGTTTCGGAGATTAGCCGGAACAAACAGATAGAAAAACAGAATATTATTTTTTTTTTTTCATATGTACCATATGGACCTTCATATGCATTTAGTAAAAATCTGTTATTTTGACATTACATACAGACACTTCAATTTTATTATATGTATGTATAGATGAATAAAAAAATATATAAATTCAATTATAATCAAATCATTGTGCAAATTATTTAGTCTACGTGAGCAAAGCCGCTAGCGGTAATCTAGTCAAATATAAATCATTAATGTGTTAACAACAAATTAAACATAGGGTTTACACAACATTTTAATAATTATAAGAGAAATTAATGAAGAGGCTCTTTTCTAAATTTGTTTTTCAGAACAAAAATCTGTTTTTGCATAATATATAGAGCAAACATTAATAAGCATGATTGCAAAATAATAATTTTTAATTAATTATTATAAAATTTGTTATGTTTAAATCAATTTGTTTTTCTATCTGTCAGATCTAGAAGATGATTTTGCAGCAAATTCATTAACCGCCCTGTAGAAAGAATTTAACAATAATGCAGATCGTTATCCTGTCGAACTAATTTGACAACAAATAAAAAAACATGCTATATAGAAAATTATTTGAAAGTTTTTTTTATTGCTCCCCATCTATTCACGAATTTAGGGACCCGACCGCAAATTCTCTATTTGAAATGTACCGACATCAAAAACCGAGTACATTCTTTAACTACAACATACCATTTGTACAATCACGTCACGATCTGGCGCGCTGTTACTGTCCAGTATTATTCTCGATCTAACTGCTATCGTTATCTTGCAAATCGGTTGTATTGAGCGATTTAAACATCGGATAATTTTGCCCGTGACCTCTTGCAACCATGAGATACGAATGCGATATCTATGTTAAATATGTTTACGATTCAGTGGTAGCGTATACAGACAGCGAATCCCTACAATGAATCCGAGCTTACGGTGAAAGAAAACATCATGTTTTCGTGTTGAATTCTTTATAACTATTAGCATTAGGCCATAATCTTACATGATATAAAGCCATGATATACCTCAAGGCGGTGACACGCTAAGCCTAGGGGGGGGCGGGAGAACGGGTCTCAAGTGCAGCTGCCGGAACACATCTATAGATGCTTGGAGACGATTTTTAATTTGAGTGTGGTAGCTAGCCAGGCGTGCATTACAAAACGTTTTCATCACGATGTTTTCCTCGAAAATACGTCCTCGATGCTCTGGACAGGTTGCAGAGACGGACTGTTCGCATTGTTAATGATGCAGACGTTACTAAATACATCGTCTCGCTGAGCGTGTTCTACCGTCTGGATCTAATGAGCTCTTCAATGTAATTCCTTCCTCTCCTCTCCACGACAAAAGCACACGCGCTGAGTTTCGGAGTCACAGTTTTACGGTAACCTCCATCGCGGCACAAAATAAAAAGTTCTCAATGTCCTATATCTTTGTCGTACCGTGAAACTGTAGAACCATCTCCCGGCCAATGTGTTCCCTCCTTCTTATGAAATCGGGTCTTTCAAGTGTAACGTGAAGAGATATTTTTGCAGGCCGGCATGACAGCGACAACTACCGATGGATTTCGATCTCTCGGTGGTCGCTGTTGTTTTAAATTGTACTGTGATTACCACCAGGGATAGCACCGTCAATGTGCAAAGCTAATGCTCATTGTAGGGATGCGTTGTATCCGTATACGCGATCACTGAGCCATCATTTTTCCAAATTCCTTTGTTTCATATATTTAAATAATTGATTTCAAAACAAGTATATTTCTTTAATTGTATTGTCGAAGAATTTCACGGTTGGTGGCGCGTTAAACATGGGTGTACCAGTACATTATATTCGCTCACACCATTCTGTTTCAATGTCTTTCATCTGACGATAACATGGAAAAAAATGAGCCTTATTGTTAACGCATGGGCTTTTCTCACGGTTACCGCAGAAAACATATATTCACAATCATACTAGAGGATTCCCGTACAATTAACTTATGTTGATTACCGTACCGTAATGGCGGTAATTATGAAGTTATCAAAATGATTATCACTTTATTGTTTAAAAACATTAACATGTTTATTTAAATTTACATTTTCTTTTTTCATTTTATATTTAAAATCTTTACTGATAGAAAAATAGCATCATTAGGACACAAGTACGTGTTATCTATAATAAAAATTTTATATCGATGTAAAACATGTACTTACAATTCGTTATTAATAATAAAAAAGACAATTCATTCGTTAATATTTATTAGGGTTCCGAAGGAAAAAGGAACCCTTACAGTTTCGGTATGTCCGTCTGTCTTTCCTCGGCTTAGAAAAGAGATTCATAATACTAGAAACCTGTAATCTGATATGGGTATACATATAATCTCGCCGAAAAAGTGGTAAAATAGAATCTTGAAAAAAAAAGTTTAGGTTACCTTCCCTACACGTAAAGTGGGAATGATTTTTATTTTCTCGTTTATTACATCGTGTGTGTTATCGATAGATAGGTCGTTCAAAATTATTGTGGGTCTGTGAAAACCATTTTTTGATTCAAGGATCCGTTTGCAATTAGTTATGCACTGACCACAGACAGATTCGATTGTGCAATGATCACTGCATTCCTCAATACTGTTCGGATGCTTTATTTATTATGATAATTAATTAAGCGTCGGTCGTGATTTACCTACTATTTTCTATTTGCCGCGTTTGTTATTAATGACTACGTCACGTAAGCCACGTTGATGATTTCGGTTTCGTGGCTATGATACTTGATATGTTGTGAGATAAACATCGCAGTTAAAGACCCCGCTATACAAGAAATCACATTTAAGTCAAAGATGTTTTGATAATTATAATGATTATTATTCCTCGTATAAAATTATCTGACGATTAAAAAATCGGTCGTTAGATTAGAGGTATTAATTTATATATCAGACAAATTGTTTTTTTTGTTATATGTGCCGCGTATACTTTCGTAGGTATTTAGTAAAAAGCTGTTATTTTAGCATGACAAACAGACACTTCAAATTTATTATATGTATTAATCAATATATCGACAGTGTTTCTACACTACAAAAATCTTGTGTTAGTAGAAAACTTTCTGAAAGACTTATCTGATTGGGTATAAACATACATAGTCTGTTTGTTTTATCGAGACAATGGTTTATAGACGCGTTAGGATCCGATAGATGGCGCTGTCGTCGAACTATTAACTACCCGAATCAGTAACACGTCTGCCGGCCCAGCTAGTATTTTCTATGTTAAAAGTCTCAGTCTCAATTATTCATTACAAAATATTAGGTATAATATGCATAGTAATTTCCACATTAGATCCATATTCAAGATTGATTTGTATCACACTATACACATTTTACTATCAACGTAACACCACGAAACGCATTTCACACACATAGCGAATAGTTAAAAAACTTAAATCAGTTTATAATGACATGGCCCGTTTTGCAGTATCAGCGACGATACGTAAATCTATTGTATGTAAAGGTATGCTTAATAGCGTCCAGTAAATAATAGGAAAATAAAATATTTTATTTAATAGAGTTCTTTTCTGATAAGATAATATAATTTTCTTTATCATTGATAAATAATTCCAATATAGACCCATAAGATTGTCGCTGGGATTTATATTGAAGCACGTATCTTCTAAAAAAACGATTAAAAAAACTCTACTTTTGTGTGATATAAAACCGAAGCGTTAGAAAGGTATTTGAATATAGAATTTGAGCGTAACTGTATCACGCGTTGAACTGATTGTGTCTGTTGTAAGCTTTGCGTTCTTATGTGGTTCTTATTGTACACTCAAAACTACAGTAAGACGGTTTTTTTTTTTGTAAATTGACTATAAATACTATATTGGTACGCTGAGTGCAGAATTTTCAAAGTTAGGTGTAAAAATCATAATTCTGCATAATTAGTAGGGCGGAAGGTATGACAATTGTATTATTATGTCCGACTAAACTGTGACTACCATATACTAACAAGTGCTATATTGGCGAGCTTGGGCACGGCGCGTTATTGCATCAGCCAGTGTATATCCAGTAATCAAACGGCGTATCCGACTGGGTAGCGACCACCATAAAAATTGTAATAAACCAATGGTTCTGTTTTGGTTTGTTGCAAGCCGCCGAAACTCTTGTGAGAGGAAGGGCACAGAGAAATTTCTTTGGAGATTTCTCTCTACTTGGGGCAGTCCGACTCGTGGAATACCTCCATCCTACAGAAGATCGCAGCCAAATAACCTAGTGTTGTGTTCCTGCGGTGAGTAGGGTTCAAGGTTGGCAACGCGCTAGTGAATCATATGAATCATATTACAAGCGTCCATAGGCTACGGTAGCCGCTTACCATAAGGCGGGCCGTATGCTTGTTTAACACCTTTGTAGTGTAGTATAAAAAAGGCGAGCGTCGATGGATAGCCGATTTCTCTATCGCAGTTGTTTTTGTATTGTACAATGCTGACCATAAGGCGCAGTACCATAATTTTAACTTTGCCATGCTGATATAAAAATGTTTTAAATTCCTTAGTTTTATTTTAACATAGTGTAATAAATATTAGTAATCAAAATATTTTCTACAAATTTTAAATTATAATTATGTTTTTTTTTACACAAAGTAATAAAAGGACTGAAAACTATTTAATATTGCATCTACTATTGCAATTACAGTAATGACGTCGAACGTCAGTAAGCAGGCAGTAAGCGTTAATATAGATCACCCAAGCTACAATTAACTCCGGTTCTCACCAAAAAATACTCACATCTGTTCATATAAAGTGCATTAGTAACCGTATAGAACCAATTTATTCTCGAGCTAAGTGCATTCTCGGAAAATCGTGACGTACAAATTGATATTACATATATGACGGCAGTTCCTAAGCAATGGGTGAATGCAACGCGTGTAAAATACTAACCACGTTCTTTTTGCGAAATTTAATTAGACATTAAAATATATTTTATATTCAATACATGTTTATCCTTTATTTAAAAACCTATACCAGTCGAGGAACAATGGGTGTTAATTCTTTGAAATTAACTGTTCTCTAGACGCTTATAACTTTGTATAACCGAGTTGGCCCATTTTGCACTGATTACTGTTTACTTTATAACTTACTGATTACTTTATAACATTTTGCAAACGTTTTTTTCGTTTTATTGCGATCCCTTAACTATAAAAGATCAAATTACGTTCTAGTTCGAAGTGTTAACAGGCTAACCATAGTAAGATAAGGACTGGAAAAAATCCTACTATATTGCGAGTAACAGTTCCAACTTTACATCCATACAGCTTAATTTCAAAAATATTCTTCAAGGAAGAATCCATTTCACCGAGAAGAGTGTTAGTATTTTAATAAATATTCTAGTGGCGATGTTTCGCGCTTCTATCAAATAATTCTGTAGTCTCCGTAATTTAGAAGTAACATAGGAATTTGATTAAATGACCTTAGTACTTAAATGAGTTATAAATATTAACACTGACATTGCATAAGTGTGGGTAATAACAAGACACTTACTTTCGCAGAAGTTTTCAAAGTATTTTCCGATTGGCTCGCCGTCGTCGATAAGAGGTCTTTCAGCATTCAAATAAGCTGAAGGGCCATCAGGCAGAGTATGATGATCTAGATGATAAAGTCTGCAGTTGTATGCGGCAGAGTGTGGCGCTCCCATGTACAGGAAAGATCGGCATAGGAACTCGGATTCAATTTCACATGCCAGACGGCAGGCGGCTTCGGATGTTACCTGTATTAATAGAATACAAATAAACATAGTATTACGTTGTTCATAATTTATTAGAATTGCTGATTGAGTTGGCTGTATATAACGAAGCATCTTTGAACTAGATGTGTAACATCTAATGGCGCCTTAGGATGGGAGTAAAAGCTTTCTAATAGGACGTCACTACGTGTCATTCGGCCAGCGTCGCGTCTGGTCGGCTCCTTCTGACTCAGAAATTCTCTCTCAGCATTTTTAAACTGAACGTTTCTCTATTTACTACACTCACGGCTTTACTTGTGTGTTAGTGTATCCTGTATATCCAGTTTCTTCTGCTAACCTTATAGGTTATTCGTGAATATAAGTTCATTATTATGACACAATCAATATGAATAAGTATTATAGACATAATCTTCATTAATTTTTCATCAAAATTAATGATTCAAACATCATTTTAAAGCCTATGTTTACAATAGTGTATGAAATTGTGTAAAATAAAAGTTTTACTTTTTTTTTTTTCAGTAGGCATGTCATCTGTTGTTGCTAATGAAAATATAATCAAGTCGCCATCTATCAATAATCTGCAACTGTTAGTTAGATTGTTTACATTCTATAATGTGTGAAATATTCGCACGAGTCTACTAGTATTTTTAAAAGGTAAAAAAACTAAGGTAAGGTAAATACACATATAAATTATATAGGTTATGTATAAAGCTGCAAAATAATAAAAAAAAATACATTGTTTTGTAAGCTAGCAATCCTCATAAATAAGGCCGCCATGTAGAAAAGTTTTTGGCGGTAACTTGAAGTGTCAGGTGGTGGTTTTTATTTTAATTCATAAACTTATGTTATTTGGACCTATATTATGTAATTTTGGCGGCATTTTACGTGATGTAGTTTGGTTGTTGTGACAAGCGAAGTGGATTACAATAAATAACTAGGAACATGCACTTTAGGTGGCTACAAAGAACCAGAACAGTTTTAACAAGAGGACCGCCATCTTGTTAGAGCAATCTTTGAAGATTACAGAATAGTACGAAGTTTAGCTTAAAGGATGTGTATCCAAGGTGTATCCTTGTAATTTATGGTAACCATGGCGATTACAGAAAAACTGTTATATACAGAAACGGCGTCTTAGCAATATTAAACACATCGTAATCAACTATTGTGATTTTTTTTTTTAGAAATAGTTTACGCATATATTTTTATTAATTTATTATATTTTGTTATGTGTAATTTCATTGTTCATTTACTTCTATGGAAACCGTTGAATTTATGTTAATTATACATTACCTATATTTCATTTTACCTGTAACTCCTTGTCAGTGTAGTAGTGAAGTCCGGCGTACTGAGCTACCTTGTCCTCGGCGACACCCACACGAGGCGCCGTGAAGACTCTCTGCCCTTTACAGGCCTGGCCTGCCTTCAGGCACAAATTCTGCACGACAACACAATACAGAACAACATTAAATAAATATTACCGCTAGTGTTCAAAGGCACCGCAGTGACTGTATTCCGTAAAACGCTCTATTTAGAGGCGTATTTACTAAGTTGTAATTTATGGTAAGTGGAGTGGGACTTAGGTAAATGTTGAGCACGTTTCTCGAATAAACGAAGCAATGGGTACGTAAGATAACGACTACGTAGAAGCGTATCGTGTAATTTAGAAAACAGTAATACATTCTATTTCAAGAAAGTTTTAGAATATTATTGCGAAGACTACTTTCAACATAATAATTTATATATATATATATATATATTATTAAATATTCGAATATAACTAATTAGCTGTGCCCTACGGTTTTACCCATGTTAAGTTTATTCTACAAACACTCTACGCCGCGGCAGCAACGCATGCGTAGCCCAGCCCTATCGTTCTTCCAATTTCCGTACTTGCCTACACCTTGCCAGATTGCTTGACGTTAATAGCTACTGCTCCGCTCCTTAGGGTCGAAGCGTGTAGTTATATAGTATTCCTTATAAATGTGACTATCAAATACAAAAATATTTTTTCGTATACGACTGATAGTTCCAGCGATTAGCGCGTTTAAATAATCAAACAAAAAAAAACTCTTCAGCTTATTATAGATTATAAAAATTTCAAGCAATAATTTTGTTCAACAAATGACACGTATATCAAAAAAAGTAGGTACGTAAAAACCTTTTTTAAAATCTTTTAAGGGGTAGTATTTGGCCATAATATCATATGGCGTTAAGTGACGATGTGGCCCAAGATGGTAACACGCTAAGCCTATAGTGGGGGGAGGGGGGGGTTCTGGCTTTCAACTGCAGCTGCCAGAACATACCTATAGTTGCTTGGTATCTAATTTTCAACTTGAAGCTAACTAGGCGGGCATTATAAAATACCTTACCAAAATGGTTTCATCACGGTGTTTTCCTTCACCAAAAGCTAGTCTCACTGTAGGGATTCGAACTAAGGCCGATCGACGCGAAGTCATTACACGATAGAACTGAGCCATTATTGGTTAAAAATAAATTTAAATAATCTCACCTCAAAGTAATCAGTGCCAGGAGTGTCAACAAGCTGCACAAAATGCTGCGCCGTCCGTCTGTCCGAGTCACTGAGCGCACATCTCATGCTTCCATATTCGTATTCCGCAGAACGACACGGAAACTTTTTCTGTAACCAAATGAATAATAATAACCCCCCTTTAATATCTCTCTCGTGAATCTTAATAATTCTGCAAAGTAATCCACTATATATTGTACTATTGTACTAAAATAAATATCTTCTATAGTTTAGCTTATAAAAGACTGCTGGCCTCGTTGACATTGTTCTGACGTTTTCAGTAGTCAACAACTCTTCCACAGCGTCACCTATCACGTTCATGGATAGCATAAAGGCTTCTCTGTGAAATTTTTTTAGATCTACTTATGGTGTTAGTTAAACGGTTAACAAGGTGAATTTAAAATTTAATAAACCCTCGAAACAAGTTATCCATACATGAAGACCATTCCAATGAGCCCAAACACGATATCTCGGCTGTAAGTTGTTCAAGAGTTAGGTATCCTGCAGATTCCAGATGATGCTGCAGCATCAGCTCAATGTTACCACGTCCTTCTAATATCACTGAAGTAACAGAGTACCAAATTTCGACTCGATTAGACCTGTGAAAGATGCTCACATAGATTTATCAACTAGAAAAGAGCTGATAATCTTCAAACGGCAGAACAGATTTTCATGGATCATAGTTAAGAACACTCTCGATTAAGTCACCAAAAAAAACTAGACCAAAACCAGTTCAGTCCTTTAGAAGCTACGATGTCACAGACAGACACACACCCACAAATAGTGGTCAAACTTATAACAACACTTTTTGTTGCGTCGGGGGTTAAAAAAATATAATTTATGAAAGCAGATTTATTCAACCACCCTGGTTGTCTTAGTCCATGGTTGATAATTCAATATTTTGTTGAATTTCAATATTATTATCAACTAGCTGTGCCCGCGGCTCCACTCGCGTGAACTATTAAAAAACCTTTTTTTATTTTTTTGTGGGGAACCCTAATTATTTTTTTAAAGTAAAGGTAGCCTAAGCTATTTCCTATAACATCAGCTATCGGCTAGTGAAAGTCCCGTCAAAATCGGTTCAACCGTTTCGAAGATTACCCGGAACAAACAGACAACATTTATAAAAATAGGTTTTTTGTTATAGGCGCTGTGTATACCTACTTATGCGTTTAGTAAAAACTTGTTATTTTGACATTACAAACAGACACTTCGATTTTATTAGATGTATAGACATTGATGACAAATCCTAAATCACGAACTAACTTACCTATGTAATCACTAGTAAAGTATAAACATTAAAATATGATAATGTTAATAATCAATACATAATTGACACCCCAAAATTTTAGCTCGAATTTTTCGGAAGCGTATCCTATATATTCATATGTTTATTCTAAATTTTTATATTAATAGAAACCAAAAACATTTAGTCAATTTAAATCGATTATAAACTTTTCTAACACGCTATTTAAAGTAAAACAAGTCAAACTTGTAAGTTAACTGCGTAGAGCTCCTAAGTTAAATGTAGGTATTCAGAGTCCATTATTTATCTTATAGACTGCTATCCGTCGACAAGAGCTATAAACTAAATATTTTATAGCAAGTATAATTTAAATATTTCACAGTTGACCAGAATGCGGATCTTATTTATGAAGTCGCATATTTATAATTATAAGCCTAGTATGTATTTTATTATAAATGTATTTATAATAAAAATTAATACTATTAGAATTCCAAAAATTAGGAATTGTTCTAACGGTATGTTTACGAACTGATTGTTATTTATAGAACTAATTAGCCATGAACAAATATGAAAGATTTTATCTAGATTTCAATTTTATTTTATAAATTTCTAATTCATTTAAAATACATGTATAATATTTAAAAATGTACTTAGTATTATTATCAGTAATGATGATTGATGAGAAAAAAATATCTATAGATAATTTTTAAGGATTAAAGTTTTACCTACAAAGAAAATTAAGTGCACATATTATTTACGTAAAAGGACAGAGATGAATAAAAATTTAAAAACGCATGCAAGTTTGTGGTGTTAACAGATTTGACAGAGTATATATTTACTACAGATAACATTGTTATTTAGAATTAGAAACAATACAAAGTATCAACTTAAATACAATGTCTCACAATAAACAAGCCCCTATAATTTCGCCTATATCGTTTCAAGATTAGAACGCACCTACAACTGGGGCAAAACCATAAAATATAAATTGAATAGATAAACGGTAAATTGCGTTGCAAAGGCGATTCTGCTAGGATGCTCATAGTCTGGATAAATATGAAACGCCCTCGACAAGTAAATCAGTGGAGATGAAAATAATAGTTCTCTATAATTTGCCTGCCATTCAGGACTATAGGCTATTTTTGAAACGTGGCTTTTCGACATGTATTTACAACTTTTTTTACAAGACGAGTGGATGGAATTACAGTGGCATTATAATATTGGATATTAAAGTAAATTACGCAAAAACAATTTGTAATAATATTATGGATACTTCCATATTTTTTAATTTATCTTAATTACAGTTATTTTACTTTGTTCCATACTTTTTATACGTGGGATAAAAATGCCTATTCTCTCGTTAATTACAATGATAGCCGGGTAAACTTTCTTGTGTTACAAAATACCATCAGATTTCAATCGCTAATAACTACGAGACTAATAATATGATAACAACAGTTGAGGTCAAAATGGATACCATATATCTGTACGTGCTTATCATGTAATGTTTGTTTTACCTGTGATGTCATCGGCATGTGCAAGCGCCTGCGCGTGATTGTTGTGAATTAGCGTTATATAAAATTATAAATTGGTGTAGTGTGAAAACGCGTTTAGCTAGGATGTTGACTCGGATGTCATTGCAAAGAACTTGATAAGCACTACTAGGACTCAAAGTGAAACAATAAAAATATTCGCCGAAATATATGTAAAACTCATTAATAAAATGAAGATTTCAAAAAAAGATGTTGTCCCATATGAGTCCAAAAATTCACGCGGAATTATAGGAAACGCAAATCAGATGGAAGATCGCATCAACATGGGACTTAAAAAACCTAAAAGTCCAGTGCCCAGCCAACGGAAGAGCTACGGCAGCATCGTAAAGAAATTGAAAACGACATTATCACGGAAAATCTATGGCGCGGACCTTTTTTAATTTTATATACTCGTGTATATGCTTTGTCTACTTATATGAAACTAATTTATAATAAAATCTTTTTGTAGTTATACATCTTTTAGCACGTATAGTAGAGGATAAAATTGAGAACTGCGTGCGCATCATTTGCAGGGAGTGGGACATGATGTAGACAGTTAAATATTTTTTACACAATTTAAAAAAGTTTGTAAAATGAACTCACATTTTTATCATTAATCTTCATCATGTTGCTGACAGGCGGATAAAACTTTTGGAGTAATTTTTGTTTTAGATTTTGTTCTTGTAGAAATAATTTTAAAGTACTATTTATTAGAGAATATTTTAACAACAAACATTTATCTCAGTATAAAGTTTAAAAAATAAGTAAAACTCAATTATATAAGATTTATTTGATTTTATAGCTTGAAAACAAAAACAATTATATTTTACCTCGTTGAGACATGCGGCTAAACAGGCTTCTTTGGTTGATGTATAAATGATAGTGTTGTCAAGTCCTCGGAGCGCTTTGCCAGGCACTCTCTCGAAAGCCCATGGGCGTAGACAAACGCTCTCAGTCCTCACTTGTAGCTTCACCATATAGTAAGTATTCACTGAACGCTGTGGTAACAGAATACACATTATATAAATAAATATATTTAACATTTTCTTTTTTACATCAACTAAAAGATATAGATATATATTATTTTTTACAAAATTCTGTTATTTTTAAATGACGTTTGCAAACTAAATTTATAAAACACGTTACGTGATGAAAAAACAGTAGAAGTATTTTAAAGTGATTCGAAACTGATGAATTAATTCAAAACACCTTTAGAAAAAATTCTAAACCGTATTGAATAAGCATCATAATTTCACTTTCATGAATCACACATTAAACTTACAACAAAAACTCTATACTAAGTAGAACAAAACACAATCAATAGAACCAACTTTAATTAATGTTTTCTCTTCAGATTCATTCATTAAAAAAATAAGGCTCGATTAAACACTGTAGACGGCCGTATCGCCTGCATTTGTTTATTAAACGATTCACTGGCTTTGAAAACGATTTAACTACTCTAACCATGTCTAAGGCACAACTCGAACGCCAGACTTGTTTATTATAGACTTTCCGTTCAACGGTGAACGAACTATCTAATCAGAATTGTAAAATCTTATACATAATTTAGCTAATTGACGGCATTGCGGAAGAACCTAAGCATCTCACGGTAAATTTTATGGCTATTAGTTCAAAGGAAACTTTCAACAATCTAAAAGTTCTAGCTCTTTGTAAGAACCTATATAAATTTTTTGCCTGTAATATAATATATTAAACCTTTTTAGGTACGTCATCTATCTGAGAATAAAAAAGGTATGTTTAACAGTTTTTTACTATAGGTAGCGTGTACGGAAATCGCGTCGATCGACGTGGGTTCCAATTCCTGAAATGAGTCTGAGTTTTCGGTAAAAGTAAACTTCGTGATGAAACCATAGCTTGTGGTGGAGAGGCACCTAATACTCATCTGGCAAGCTACCACTCTCAACATGAAAATCTTTTGCAAAGCACTTTTAAGGTATGTTTAAGTTAACCAGTCCCTCCAGCTTGTCACCATCTTGGGCCACATCGTTACTTAACATCAGGCGAGATTGTGATAAAATGCTAAACCTATAGAAGAATTTAAAAAAGGTTAAAATTATACAGTTACTGTCGATAAAAATATAAAGTACTTCAGTATATATTAACCTGTAAAAAATTACGATAACCTGTTAGCAATTTAATCACAACTTTGTAAATATTGAAGTTAATGACCTGACTAGTTGGCGCGGTTGGAAGAGCTTTGAAAATATTCTTCCTGTTTGGTTATTTTACAAAACCAGTATTTTATATTATATCTACACTTGAGTGTTATAAGATAGTCTACATATGTCTGATTGACTTTAAATAATAATGAATTGTAACAATAATATTACCTGAGGAGTTGCCATGGGATTGTTTGCTTGCGTGTCGTTTTGTAGTAGACAACGCGTCTCTTGCACGGGTGTTAGCGGGTTCAATACGAAACTGAAACAATTCAAATGTCCATTACAATCTGAACTACTTAATATCTTCAGTATTAATGACAATCTAAATTTTATGTATCTTCATAATAAAAGTCTGGTATAGTATAACTCTGTTTTTTTTTTAAATCCGAGTTGGTTAGGTAATTGGCTGTACATCTGTGGAAAGAACGGAAAAGTCTAAAAACAACGGCGATCACCAAGTGATAAATTTATTTATAGTTCATACTTCTAAGCGACCCATCGATTAAACTATTCTTATTTTATGTCTCAAAAACACAATATCTTTAAATAGTTTATCTAAATATCTCGAAGGTTTATACCTAAAACTATAAACGCGACATTATGTAATTATTTTTGAATATTATTTTTGAAAAATAACTAGTAAAAGAAGACGATTATTGCAAAGTAATTTAGGATTTCGGAGTAACTAAACGCTTAATTCGAACTGATTGTAACTGTCGATATTATCGGTCTTGACAATGACACTCGGCAAGTAAGTCGAGTCTTATTTTAAAGTAAAACAAAACAATAATACAGTAACGGTAAGTTAGAAAATCGGTATCAATATCTGTTCGCATACAACTGCAAAACTCGGTCACTGATGTTTTGCGAAAAATAAAACTTTAAAAGCTCTAATTACAGTTAGTTTCCGTGACAAGTAGGTATGCGTTGTAAATTAATTGCAATTTTATTGGAGTTACTACAATAGTATCAAACTTCATTGGTAGGTATATCACAGTATCATATTTTAAAATCAATCCTGGAATATAATTATTACTTATTTTAGTAAAACATTGCAACAGTGAGACCTATTTTCTTCTTTTTTTTTAATTCTATAACTACAAAAATGAATGTATATGAATAAATGAAAAATCTATACTTCGTCTATATCTATCTAGTCTATGCTATAAATAAAAGTTGCCATAAATTAATGTCAAAAATAAAAGTTTAAAAACGTATTGTTCCTATGTAAAAAGTGTTTAACCACAGGGATAAAGATTTAAAAATAAAAATAGACGTTACGTATTCGAGTTATTTGGTTGGAAGAGGTTCTTCGGACCATTGCACCAGGAAGCGGCAACAAATGACTAGGGAGCAGAACGGAACCGCATAGTGACAAGATTCTTACGCAGAGCAACTACAAGAGAAAAAACATTGGTATTTGTCTGTTGATAGTTTTAAGTTAATATTTTAATGCCACGAACACTAAGTGTTAGCATTGACTTTTGAAGAACTATTTTAATAAGGAAGCTTACGGAGTGGATATAATAAAATTGTTAATGTCTTTGGAAATACAAAACGTTTTTTTTTTTTAATTAACACGCGTCTCGTAAAAAGTTTAATTGACGAATTATTTAACTCATGTATACAAGTATCAAAATATAGGTGTTTCTCACAGCATTTTGGCAGAACCTTGTATAGATAATGCCAAGATGTTGTATGACCTAGTAATGCTATCTCATTACGTAATCTCCTGATTTGATTCAAAAAAATATGTAATACAATGGAGCTGATATATTCGATGCAATAAAAATCCGTATAAGAGAAAGAAAAAAAAACTAGCATGAATCTGTCACGTATAACTGAAACTTAATATTGATAAAAAATAGATAATATCAATCAGGGACAATGTACCTTTTAATCAGTCAAAGATTTTTTTAGAATTGAGCTAGTACTTCCAAAGATTTCCTCCTACAAATGTATTCACAAGCTTTACCTCATAAAATAATAGTAAAGGTCTACAAGAAGATCAGTATTATATCTTTCCGAAATAACAGACAATCTGCGTGAATCCTCATCTAAGAGTATATACCGTAACAGAAAAAATATATATTATAAGTGAAATTACTCTTTATTAATGTTTTTTTTTCAACAACATTTATCTCGCTTTAAAAAGGCAGTTAACATTAAAAACTGTGGGAAAGTATATATAGATGAACTTGTTTTACTCAGAGTGCATTAAACTTATAACAATACGAGTGCTAGTGAAATAATTATTTAAATCTAAGCATCATAAGTAAAAAAGTTGGTCAAAACATTATATAGAGCTAAGTTTCAAAAGAAATTAATACATGTAAATATGTTGTTTAGTAAGATTGTTTAAAAATTATCCTAGATTCAGTTAACGATTATAATAGCTCAGTGAGTTCTTGTTTGATTACTCGCAAATTAATGAAAGCAAAAACAAAAAAAAAACACCGCAAGGCGTAATCAAGGTCCGCGCCGTAGATTTTCCGTGAAAACGTCGTTTTCACTTCCTTTTCGATGCTGCCGTAGCTCTCGTGTTATCTCAGTACTGGCATTTTTAGGCTTCTTAAATTCGTTTTGATGCAAGCTTTCCTCTTATTTGTGTTTTCTATCATTTTGCGCATTTTTATTACTCACATGAAACGATATATTTATTTTTTTACAACTTAATATCGACTTTACATATATTTCGGTGAATATTTTAAATGTTTAACTTTAAGTCCTAGTAGTGCTTCTGAAGCTTTACCATGAGACCCAAATCAACATCTTAGATAAATAATTTTACACAACGCTAATTCATAACAATCACGCGCAGGCGTGCACATTTCACGTCACGGGCAAAACAAAGGCTGCATGACAAATATGTACAGATATACTGTATTCATTGCGATCTAACCGTTGTTATCACATTATTAGTCTCATAGTTATTAGCGTTTAAAATCTGACGGTATTTTGTAACACAAGAAAGTTTGACCGCCTACCACTGTACTTAACGAGCGAATAGACGATTTCACGTCAGAATGTATGTGTATTTAAATATATTTAACTTATTATTGCAACACCGTAAAGTATTTATAGGCTTCACTAACCAGAGTTCTATAAATAAACAAAATAGAGTGTTTACAATCATATACTTCAAAAGATTCTACAGCTTTTTTAGAACAGGTTTTATACGAGGCATTCTTTAATGTCATAAAAAGGTCTCGGCTATGATTATGGTAGTGTTATTTAATTGAATAGGCGTCACACAGTAGCCACATAACATAGATAATAATACAGCTACGTCACGTCGCGTCGCTACCAAGTATTACTTTGTCTATGATTGGTAGAAAGTTATAACTTTTATTATATATTAAGTGCAATAAAAATTTACAAGCTATAATGTCCTCTGGTACTGATTCTCAGACATTAAAAATATTTACTTGCACTATTATTAATGCATAATGGAACAAAATTGGCCTATACAACTAAAGCCTTATACATATTTATACTTATATATGTGTATATAAGTTTTATATAGAAACATTTGTCAAACAATGTAAAATTCAAAAATAAAGTATCTAAGAATACGACAAGTGACTCCTTCTCTAAAAATCCACTAAAAATGATAATAAAAGCTGTAAACCACACATTATATAAAGCGTATTTTATTTTTTATAAACTTTTTCGAATATCTGACTTATCTGACTCTTCTTGATGACTGAGACGTTTTCCGATTATTAAAATATTCTGGAAATTTGGAGGGACCTTGAGCTACTATGTTGTGGATTTTATTTTAATTCATTAACTTAGGTTTTTAACCCTATGTTATGTAATATTGGCAGCATTTTGCGTGATATAGTTTGGTTATTGTGCATACTTGTAATGGATTGTAAATATAAACTGTAAATATGCATTTTAGTTGCAAAACACTCTAGATAGTTCTGACAAGGGAACCACCATATTGTTAGACCCCACTTTGAAGATTGGAAATTACTACGAAGGCTTATTAAAGACATTGACAGTGGCAAGTGTTTCTGCGGTGTCAACACAAGAAGAAAAAGAATAATATGATATTTTTTTTTGGTTTTGACAGTAGTTTTTATATTGCATTGCAGTGCTGTGTTGCGATATTTAAAAACTGGATTATGGTTCCAATGCATGCTAATAGTGAGACTATTTATAATAAAAGACGAAATATTGCGTCGAACGGTAACTAGATCCGTTATTCGCGTTCGAGTAAGTGTAACGCGTTGTTTCCATGTTACTATCAGAAGTAGAAATATTTATTAACCCTAAGCTTCCGTCAAAGGCATCGATAGCAAATAAATATTCATATAAATTTTGGTAAACTTGAAAGTTGGATGTAGGTACCACGCTGTCAGCCTACAATAACATACACAGTGTGCATATTATAATATATGAGGTGTAAAAAACCAAAAAAGCAATATTGCGATTAAAATCCCTTTTATATATTATTGTAAATAGTTAATTGACATATTTTTTTAATGATCTGTTATAACTTTTTAATTGTTTTCTTTTAATTTTGTTTAGTAAAGTGCATTTTGCGATTACCTTAAAATGCCTAGTGTATTTTCTGCAATAACTTCATTTAGTGCACTGACCACTGGCAGTCCAAATAAATAAATTGTACTGGAAGGATCAAATATATTTTTTTCCATCATACGTACGTAGCTCTTTATATCCTTGTTTTAAAACCCTTGTGCTCCATAATATGAAAATAGGCAGCTGGAATGTTCATTCGATGTTCTCTAGTTCATGGCTCGGCGTAACCGATAAAACCAATTCACACTGACATCCTACAATAAATTACATGAACAATGAAACTGAATTGCAGATTGTACAATAAAGATGTATTTTCATTGATCAATAAACGTGAAAACTATATAAATATAATGATGGCTTGGTCTTTAACTTAACAGACTGAGCAAACGGATGAACATAGAATATAGAATAGAGAATGTAGACACGAACCATGTAGTATTAAAAAAGAATGTTCTGGAAAATGTTATTTCTAATATCTTTTAACTATCTTCATTCTCTTACCAGTTAGTATTTTAGATAATTTAATACAAAAGTAGAAGGTAATTGTGATAGCTTTTTAAACTCCTAAAACATAAGATTAATAGTCAAATAGTAGGCCCTTGGAAAATATGCTACATTTGAAGATATCTAAACATATTATAAAACAAAGTCCCCCACCGCATCTATCTGTCTGAACGCGATAAACTCAAAAACTACCCAACGGATTTTCATACGGTTTTCAGCAATGGACGGAATGATTCATGAGAAAGGTTTAGATGTAAAATTTATTAACATTTTATGGAAATTAACTGACATATGACGATGAATGTTGTAAATGTCGGAAAAAATTATGCCGACTGGGAAATTTTACTGGCGAGCGCCGCATAAACCAATAGAGTCATATGTCTTACTGTTACCTGTGCAAAGCCGGGGCAGGTTGCTAGTTAGATATAATAAACAAATCATTTATTGAAACATAATATTTTCGGGACAGGTAAGATATATAAGATGCATTAGTTATATTCACAACTAAGAAAAGTAGTAATAACTTATATGCCACCAATTAGGCTGATTACCATATTATTTGTTTTAAAATTTTACCCAAACCATGTTATCTCTGATGAGAAATTTGTATTTAATTTCTGTAGGGCAAACATATCTTTCGTTTCATTAAAGTTAACGACTTGTGCGAGTTTTAAAATTAATAACAGCAGTTAGAAGAACGGAATAGGCGTTGTCATTAAAACTAAGGGCCGAGTCGTAAGATTAATCATTTGTTTCTTATCGTTCTCCAGTGTTTACAGCTACCTGTACACTCATTTGTAATGAAGCTTGGTGATTTGTCAGTTGTGTTTAGAAAACAAGCAAGAGTCATTTGTTCGTTGAGTTTGATTGATTTGTTTATGAATTAGGAGGTAATTAAAGTTTTTGTTTAGTAATATTAGAAGAGAGGGGATATATCTTGAGTTTTATGCGTTGGATATTTCATTATTTGTCTTTTTATTTTTTATAGATTTAGCGTATGGCGACAGTCTCATCTAGTGGTAATCTACACACTTAGTGGGGGGCTGGATCTCAAGTGTAGCTGCAGGAACACATCTACCTATAGGTGCTTTGCAAACAATTTTCAAATTGCCCTACCCCAGTCCATTGTTTCATTACAATATTTTCCTCCACTGAACGCTCAGCCTCATTTCAGTAATTCGAACTCACGTCGATCGATGCGATGGCCAATACACGCTACCACTCAGCCATCATTGCTTCAAATTATTATTTGCATTCTATAATCTGACAGAGTACAAGTGTTTTATTAAATCAAAAAGAAGTTATTTATCAGAAACTTGCAAAATACGATTGCTTTGTTAAAAGGCGACTAAAGAAACGAATTGAGAGGAAAAGAAAACAAATCATATAGCTAGTTGTAAAGCTTATGAGAAAAGTTCAAATAAACCTGAAGCAATAATTAGACATAGGTATTGCTCGGACATAGCATTGATCGAGGTGACTTCGATCCCTACAATAATCCTAACCTTTTGGTGAAGAAATACCTCTTGATGAAAACCATAATGTTCTGGTACGGCATTTTATAGTGATAGCACCAGTAAACGATAGCATTTACAAGTTGAAAACCTGTCGTCAAGTACCAAGTTCTGATAATTGAATTTGAGAACCAGTAAAGATGAGTAGTTCCAGATCGTAATAGTTCTAGGAATTATATTCTCTACTAGAACAATATCAGTCCAATCCAAGATGTTAACTGAAACAGTTCAGCCATGCGCTATCTTTTGCTGTGCTTTACAATTATTAACTTTTAAAATGAAGCATAATCATGTATATGCTTTACAAGATTTGTAAATATTTATAAGACATCGGTTTTATTTTTATTAAATAGTAAATACGAAAACCAAGAGAGTAAAAAGTCCTTTTAAATCCATTTGGTATTGTGGACATTTGTAGCACAATCTAGTCAACATGTTTTCTTGTGGCGACACCATATCTCCCTTTATTCTTTATCAAAACTAATGATTAAAACATCATTTTAAAGCTTATGATCTCCGTTATTGATGAAATAGTATAAGACTAATGATTTCGTTAGAAATTAATTTAAAATATTTCTAATATTATTAACTAACATGTTGAAGGCGCCATCTATTAACAATCTGCTTAACTAACATGACATCTTTTATGTTGTTTACACTATATAATATGCGAAACATCCGCACGGGTCAACTAGTGCATCTTATTTTAGTTCATGATTGGCAATCCTATAGCCTGAATAATATGGAGGTTAAACATTTGACGAAATTGAGAAAATTCTAAAAGTTGTAAATTAAAACTGTTTCACTCGCTATGCTGAGATAGTTAGACAGTGAGACAGAACAGATAAAATTTGAGAACCTGGTTAATTTATGGACTATCTGCTCTAATCGCACGAACACGAACTAAAAGATACATGTCAACTAGCGGAATTAGACAACCCCGCGAACATGTTTCCAGAACATAGTTAAACATATCCATTTTCAATCCACTCCAGGACATGTTTTCGCATGACTAAGAGCAAGATCCCTGTCTTACTTTAGCATGTACTCTTCCTCAGCTTCATACTTGAAATACTGAGATCGCATCCAAAGGTAATCTACAAATCGATAAAAGAGCTATTCTAAATTCTGATAAATGAACTTTCTACGTAAGAGTTTCTTTTTAACAAAACTAATGAATGCTAAGATGCACGGTACCTGATACTTAAAAATATATAACCGGTTTTCGGAAGCAATATGATAGAAACTAGCTCGTAGATTACACAAGCTTTGCACAGTGATGTAGATCAGTGTCTATCACGTCATAATATCATGAAGTTATTATTTAATATGACACCATAACTTTGTATGTAAAGCTGGTTCTTGATGCTCGAGGCGCCGCGCCGCTGTCAACGTATCCAACAAGTACCTAGTCCGTGAGATACGATTCATGGTGGTAGCTCAGAGCTTGATTAACCTATGATTACACAGCTGCAAGTACGACCTAATTTACTTTTATAGTCACAACTTTATCGACATGATATTCATTTACATTAAATTTGTTATCATTTATATGTTAAGTGATCGTTTGAAATCCGGTGGATTAATTAAATAAAAATTATAAAATTAACTCTGCGCTAAAACACAGTTAAATGAATTATTGCTCACCATTTCTCAATGAGATAAAATTATTTATGCCAGCCAGTACGGTGCAACTTTTTAGGACTATTATTTTATATTTATTTATTATTTTTATTTAATTATAACTGTGCCCATCCATACTTCTGCCAACGTCATGTAAATATAATATTTTTCTAATTATTCTTTTAATATTCAAACATAGCTCTAACAAGATTATAACTCCCTTGTTTAAACTGTTCGGGGAGTTTTTGTGCAATTTAAATTTCATATTGCCCATTATTATTTATAATCTACTTCACTTGTGCGCAATAACTAAACTACGTCACGTAAAACGCTGCTATAATTACATAATATAGGGCCAAATAACATAAATTTATGCATTAAAATTAAAGCCACCGACATGATAGGTCATGGCATAGTGATAGGGCTTTTTCTAATGCCCGCCTGGGTAGCTACCTCGCTCAAGTTGAAAATCTGTCGCCAAGCATCTATAGATGTGTTCCGGCAGTTGCATTTGAGAGGCAGTTCTCCCAATAGGCTAGCCTGTTACCATCTTGGGCCGCTATGGTATGCATGATATCAGAATGAAATGAAAGTCATGCTATTTTATGGAAAATAAGACGTCTTTATTATACGAATACAAAATTAAAAGGGCATGCACCTATACAGATAAAATTAATGAGTCATTCTCACAAATATCACCGTGTTTATTATCCCACTAAGATTGGAAATATTGCATTAAAGTAGAAACTGCAATTAAGCAACTACTGCGTGCCACATTTCCTAGTCGAACGTGATAGGTGGCACCGCTTATCGACGTTGCGAGGTCGTTAACCTCACACTGACATCCGACGAGGTTTTAAAACATATTTACATTAATTAATGACCACTTTTTAATGTAAATATACTTAAATATTAAATACAGGAATCATATTAGAAATATATATGTATTTTTATGATTTGCCTGTTTGTATATAATGATGCATTAGGGCGATCTCTTATTTAAAAAAAAATGCATACAATTGTACACGCGGCCATTTAGTTCCAAACCAAGCATAGCTTATATTATGGTATATAAACCGCTGATATAGGTACTATAAATAAATAGATATTTAACACCCAGATACACAACTCACATAGATATATGCTTATCACACAAAAGCCATCATGTGCGGGGATCGAACCCGCGACCTCTCGACTTAATAGTAGGACAAGAGGTCTGTCACTTATTATTATTTAGTATTATTTTATTTCCAAATAAAAACGAAAAACAGAAAAAATATAATACAATTTCGTGTGGTACACCGTAATGACATAAAATTGTTTTACACGATAATATAAAGTCTAGGAATTATGTTTAATAACTTGTCTGAACTTGGCATTCAGTTAGAAAACGTTTGAATATTTACGATTACCATAAAATTGCTTTGAAAACCTTTCAGGTTGATAGTTACTATAAGAATCCCGTTTTCTATGAGTATTTGATTTAAAATGATTAGAATGAAAACTGTACAATTTTACATCAATGAATAGGTATTTTTAAGTGAAGACGAGTTAAAACTTAAGACTTGCGAGTTAAGTGAAGACGAGGCCGAGAATGATACGAGATCGCTCAGTAAAAACTGATTCACTCTTCTTTTGTAGACCACTACGTTATACGAATCAGGAAAAACAGTCGCGGGTGGTGAGGTCCATTCATTAGCGGTTCGCATAATAAACGAAGATGCAAAGCGTTTTGTGCGAATAAATGGAACAATGACTACATATGGATGGAGACCTATACGGAGTCTGGTAGTCCTGTGATGCAATGGAGAAGGTGGAATTACTTGGTGCAACGCTAGCGTTTCTTCACAAAAATGTATCCGATAGAACACTGCAAAGCAAAAGACCTAACTCCAATGTTCCAAGCTATGATCTTAAATGAATTAACATCTGCTGATTTTTTATTAATGGCATTCTCAAGCTTCACCTTATAGTGTTGAAAATAAAACACGCTTAAATAAGTACCTTATATAATTAAGATAATAATTAGTGTTGTATAACTTTTCTATTAATTATGAACTTGCTGAACGTATCGCTCATTATAGCATGTAAAACAGCTGGCCAGTTAGTTTTTTTATACTACAAAAGTAGTGGCAAGGTGGTAAGCGGCTACCGTAGCCTATGAACGCTTGTAATACCATAGGTATCACTAGCGCGTTGCCCCAAGGTTCTCTTGAAACCCTACCCACCGCAGGAATACAACACAAGGTTATTTGGCTGCGATCTTCTGTAGGGTGGATGTATTGGACACCTGCTGATGGAATCCTATATTTTTTTAATAATTTTTAATTAAAACGTTAATATTAAACTGTTTTTCGTCAACAGTGGAGAGCTTAAGTTTTCAAATGATGCTAAAATCATTAAATTTGATGTGGAATGAAGACATGGCATTGCCACAGAGACATTTTAAAAAAAATATACAGAGAGATGGTATACAAAATATATTAATTGTTTGCGCCAATTAAGCGGCCATTTTATATTCAACTGTTTCCTGAAAGCTGTTAACCAGTGATGATTTTATTGAAAAGCCTGAACCCTGTCTGTTATGAAGCATGCTATTCAGAACCAGTTAATTTAAAACACATCATCAATCACGTGTTCTTTTTTAAAGTAGCACAAATGCTTATCGTTATTCCCGATCTCTACAAATGGTTTTTAAATAATATTTTGATAGTTGAATTAATGATAGGTTGTTTCTGTATGATTTATGTGCTATTTAAGCGTCAACAGAGGAAGTTCAACACGATTGCACACTTTATACTCTTCCGGGCATAAATTTTGTTGATACCATATACATTTGTTACGACGTTTAAACGTGAACATTTGTAAAGGGAAACATATATAACATTTGGATAGATTAAAACTGATTATGATTCCTAAGTCGTACACATTTCCAATTAAACTTACGTAAGATATTTAATTACTCTGGAAGTAACTAATTTTGATGGCCTAATAAGAAAAACACTTATTCGTAAGCGGAAATTATAAGCATGAAAAATTAAATTATCTATTTGCTTCCTATTAAAGAGTAGAGGCAAATTTTTAAGAGAAAATATACAGGCTATAGTTTATGCAGGGCTGTTCAAAGATGTTCGGCGCCCGTGGGTTACTAAAAAAACGCGTCTATTCCAAAGATATCCATATATATATGCCCTAACCCTACTATATAATATATTATACTATTATATTAGGCGTCTGACTACTATATTTCTACAGAAAATATATAGTAGGCGAAAATACTATATTTTATAGAATACAATTTTGAATTTAAATTTAATTGATTAGAATTAGGCAAAATTATTTATTCCAAAATTTTTAAGCGTGAAACAGAACGCAGGCCGTAGCCTTTACCTCTTAGAGTAATATAATGTATCCTTAATGCTCCTTCTTAATCCTCTTTGTGACCGATACTACCAAGTCTCGTGACATACCAATGTCATTGTCAATTTGATTATTTCTCATTATCATCATTATTCGTCTATCGATCAGGAAAGAATAATCTTTTTCAAATATGAAATATTTACTTGAAACCTACAATTTTTTTTTGCAATCTACTATTTTTTTTCCAGGTAATACTTAATAGCCTCGAAAATACTATATTTCATATAAAAAAGTTGGCGACCCTACTTATCGCAACGATCAAGTTACACACAAATGTCGTGTGTCTATAAAAAATTACCTAAGATGAAGTTATATTATTATCGCCATAGACATCATAATATATCACATTAAAGGTGCAGTAAAGAAATATTTGGTATAAAAAAATATTTTAATGCAATTTAAAATATTTAATAACAGTTACAGGGCGGGTCGTCATGAAGATACCATCTATTTCATAGCAAAATCTGATACGTGAGGTCGTGATCCTAATTGAACATTGAAGATGTTCAATTTAGAATCACGGAGACCGAATCAGTCGGTCATTTGCTCCCGAATACCGTAAAAAATCGGAGTCAGTGGCATCAGAGACGTACAGTTACCGATTGTTAAGATCACATCCGCACCATTCTTTGTACAGATAGATATTTATTTGGACAGATTGGTTCTAGATACCAACCGTATTAGTACAATGATAAGACGCGGGAAAGTGTCTTTCGTTTAATTGAATATCGAATTGATTTTCGATCGATCCCGTTTAAATTGATTCCGTGGAATATAACGAGCGTCTAATACTGTTGCACGGTTCATTCGAGACTGATACAATTAGTTGCTTTTTTTTTTTATTCTTGGTAAGTAACAACTCCGTTAATGGTTGTCATCATATGAAAAGTATTTTCCTTTAAAGTTTTGAAATACAATATAATATTCATTTCTAAAAAAGTTACTAAAGCTTGTTTGTGGACATGGATTTAAAAAAAATATAAAATTTATGAAGACGTATTTTATATTATAATGTAAAGTTATTTATTTATAAGAGTTATTAACTATTTATAAGAAATAGTTAGATGCAAAAATATTTTTTCAATATTACGTACAAGCAATAACCACCTACGTCTTAGTCTGCGTTAATTGCAATGTAAATCTTAATAAAATATAGCTTACTGAGATAATTTAGCTTCCCTTTAATGAAAGAATTTTCAAAATAAGATTAATAGTTCTTGAGATTTCCTCCTGCAATCATACTCACAAACTTTATGTCTTTAATAGCAGTGTAGATAAATTTGAAACCACACAAATACACCATGATAATTTACAAGGGTATTTAAAAAAGTTACATAAACATTTTGAAAATGTTTTTTTTTTTAGTTTTTTTTTACTCTTATGGCATAATACTACAAATTTTATAACTCTACCAAAAGCATTTATAATTCACATAGCCGACAAGTCTTGCGCTATATCATAACAAAATAACAATATCTCTACAAAACCGCTAATATTCATCAAAACTATGGGTAATGTTGCGCCGCCAATAGTAATCTATTGAAGACGTATGCGATCACTTTTACTGTTATCCAATTTGGAGCACGACCGGGTCTGTTTCCGCTTTTACACGGTTTGCGGCTGCGCATTATTGATTGCACTGAGACGAGACATATTGCCATTGACCAAGACCGTGTCATTGGGATACCTCAACAGACAACGTGTGGCAGACTGACACACATACCTTTGCACGACCTTACATGATATAAATGATACAGGGAACTATCGAGAAGCCAAAATTTTAAACATTTTTTTTTATATATGTTTTAGTATTTCCCCACAAACACACCTGATGTTAAATGATAATGTGGCCCAACATGGCAACATACCAAACTTAGTGGGGGGGACTGACTCTCACGTGTGGTTTTTTGTATCGTTATAGCCACAATCTGTCCTGATGTTAAGTGCGACCCAAGATGGTCGTCCCTAGGGACGACTGGCTCTCAAGTGTAGCTGCCGGACCACACCTATTGGTGCTTGGCGACAGATTTTTAACTTGAGGGTGGTAGCTAGCCATGCAGGCATGAGAAAAAGCCCTACCACGATGCTATGGGTTCATCACGATGTATTCTTTCACCGAAAGCTCTGGCTCATTGCAGGGATTCGAACACACACCCAACGAAGCGATATCAGTACACGGTACCACTGAGCTATCATTGCTTCATACTTGGTATTTAGTTATCTTTTAAATGAATCTATTCATTATTTTAATGATAAATGAACACTGATATGATTGTAATGCAATGTCGATTATATATATTGCTAACATAATCAATACGATGTATACAGAGATAAAATTTCGCATTGAACCCAATTGATTTCTTTAAATATCACGTCAAATGCATGACTCGTCGTTCTCTTAGCGATCACGAAACAAATAAATGCGAACTTGTCCAGTCTATCTTAGATCTCGATGCTCCTGACCCAAATGTCTTAGATAAGATATCGATTGACAGTGAAGATCCACTAATTCACGTGCGGAATCAATCTCAGTATCTGTTGTTAGCATCTAACAAGCATCAACTCCATTAATCTATATTAAAAATGTAATAGTTCCTTTCGAATATGATGAGACATAAAGTATCTACTTGTAATACATAATGTTCATTAATTAATTCTGAAATGATTAAGGTGGTTCCCATTCTGCCGACATTGTTTTAGGAATATACTTTTTCGCCTAATTTAAAAATATGGGATGTTTATATAACTCTATATATTATTTCTCAATACGTTTTTTTTGTGATGGCGCCATATCTCTCATAATTCTTCATCAAAATTGATGATTCAAATAACTTACAAAGATTATTCAAAAACTTTTTTATTAGGTGTAATATTTGTTGATGGTATTGAAATAATTTGAAAATGACTCTATTAACAATCTCCTTGATTTGCACAATGAAATACGGAGAATCTTTTATCTATCAACATCCTACAGGATCAAGTGTTCAACGTAATGATTAAACAAATACAATAAAAAGTATCTAAAATAATAGTAATCAAATCATCGGTCAAAGTGATTGGCATGATAATAAGGAAACGCGATGACGGAAAAGAGAAAAACCCTTTGAAACATTACTCATATGACATCAAATGAGTGATTAGAAGCCTGTTCGATGAATACTCGGTTGTGGATAAATATGAGTCAATTCGATACCAGACCATTATATTTACTAAGTATACCTAAATCTGTATACTATAAAATCCGGTCATATGACCTACTAATTAAGCTTAACTAATTAAACAATAAAAACACTGAATTCTGAAAAAACCTCAATGTTTTTGCTACGAATTATTCTATGATCAGGCAAAGATTACATGAAATTTCCCCTTAATGTGAAAATTTATCATTATTGACAGCTCTTAAGTACATAATTGAAACAATCATATAAAATTCTACTATATATAGTCACAAAAAGTTATATTGTATTGAAATATATAAACGTGAACTTGACAACTGTCAAGTAATTTAATTATTATTCATTCATCGTAAGAAGACTTGCACGACACATGTCAAACGTTTATTTTAGAGGTGTAGCATATAATTTAAATTGAAAGTTGATTTTACGATTATCGATTCTTTTTGAGAACTAAATGCAATCGAAAATACGATTATGCTTTAAATCAATAGAGGGCTGTGGGTAATCTGTGTAAATGAAATAACAAAACGTAACTATAAAAATAACTGAGATTGCAATCTGGTATACTTGAATTATTGAATACCTGACTCCAAACAACAAGATTAATTCCCAGTCAATATTCTTCGTTGAGTGTTGCTGCAGTAAAAATGTAGAAATTACGTAAATATATTTGTTTATTCGAAAATAAACAGGAAACTAATAAATTAAATGTACAACGGCGTTCGATCAATTCGTTTAATATTCGATTCTTATGATTAATATGATAAATTTTCAATTCCTTGGTTTTATTATTTTGAATTAATCCAGTTTTAAGTCATGTAGAAAGTAACGATACACGTAGTAAAAAAAAAAAACGAAAATTCACAAAAATCATTGTATAGAGGAAGTTATTTAGGATTTTACCTAATAAAATGATTTTATAACGTTTATCAGTAACGTTTTTAATGATAATTGATAGTCGAAATGCATGGTTTTAGGTTATGTGATAATATGCGCGACGTAACAATTTACGTTCTGTGCATGTGTCATGCAAGTCCTCTTACGATGAATAAGGTATAATATAATTTTTAATTCATACTCTTTTATTGCAGAGTGCACTGATCGTAAATAAACACGGTACAATCTATAAACAACGGTGAACATCGAGAATAAGCAAACCGGCATAAGATACAACTACGCTTGTAGAACTCCACTATCCACATTAATATTTAAATAACTAAAAATATGTAATACCTGAAAGAGGCTGCCTGACAGTCTGGTTCCTCCCGACACCATCCTTGACACTCGTACAATGAAAGATTCTTTACTGTATAGTAAGCAGTGCCCATGAAGTCTACATCAGTCAACTTCTCGAATGCGGTTCGACCTGTAATAAAACACTAATTTTTGCAACCGTTTTTGTATGTTAATACTAAATATGGACCTTCATCTTGTAATAAAAAAATCATTAAATTATCTAGATATAAAATATTCAGAAACAGAATTAATACAAATTGGCACTATGGTAAACGTATTTGCTGTAAGTAATAAAAATGGCGTAAGTAGACTGAAACCAAAGTTAGAATCAGTATTTGTTTCTTTTCTTTTCTTTAATTTTTTTCACAATAAGTTTCGCATCCGCATAATCAATGTTATTAAATAATTTGATTAAAAAATAAAAGCTAATTTTTCAATTAATATATTTAGACATAAATTCTAGTACTCACTGACTACAGATGAAGCTTGTAGCAGTATAAGCGCAAACGGCGCCAAACGCAGCGCCTCGCCCTTCATACCGATGGATCAAGTATCTGTTAAAGAGAAAATCATATTAGAAATTAATAGATAAGAACACAAACAAAATTCATATAAATTAATAGGCAAAATGACTCTTTTTTTAAATAGGTCTTAAATTATTAATTATTAACCGATTAGAAAAAAAAAAACAAAATATTTTTTAGGACTTAGAGAACCGCAAAACTTTATGTTAAAAGTTTATTTTTCGTAAACAGCCGAAAACACTGTCAGTCATATTAGTCTATATATTATCTTTGCTGTGACGTCATTCGGGTCGAAAACGTTCATCATTGTAAAAAGCTGGATGCTTTTTATTATAATGACAACGTTTGCTAAATGTCAAATGTTTGTTTACAACCCGTATTACGTCACAGTAAAGATAATCATAGACTAATATGGCTGACAGTGTTGTCAATGTATAAATTTCAGCGTATTTTCGAAATGTATAAGCTTTGAGCATTAATTTTAAAAGTTATTATAATTATTTCATTACGCTTGTTTCTTTTAATTCTTTTAAACCGGTGACATAAAAAGTTTTTCTAAGAAACAGAACTCTGTGGACATGTACAATTTAAGATTTCCTACTTTTGTACAGTTTTGTAAGCCTTTATAAAATTTAGCGAGAAAACTCTAAATGTAGCAGTTGCCAGGCGGGTATTAGAAAATGCCCTACCACCATGCTATGATTTAATCACGATGATTTCCTTCACCGAAAGCTCAGACTCATTGCATTGATTCCAACTCACGTCGATCGACGCGTTATCCGTACACGCTACCACTTAGTCATCATTACTGCATAACTGGAATGTATCCCTATATCTACGAAAACAGAAAAAAATACCAAACTAATATGTTTACCTAACTTTTCCAAGAACTGCAGAAATCAATAAAAAACGTTTTGAAATGACAGAAAGAAAAAAAAAGTTTAAACTCACAGTAAATCAGATCACGATAATTCGTTGATTACGGGATTTGTCTCGTGGTCCTATTGTAGAATAAAAAAACTACGTAAACAATATTTAGAAAGTCTAACAAAAAGCACGGACACAGTATTAAGTACCGACGATATTAAAGAACGTAACGTCCCAATTTCCAAGTTACGAGATTATATTGTTGTAATGAGTAAAATCGAAAGCCGATCACAAATGCCAAACTTAATTTTCAAGTTGACTATTATCGTTACAATAGCTCTATCATTCTCTGATTTGGTACAATTATTTATAGAAGAAAGGTAATGAGGCACGAACAATAAATTGCTATCTCCAAATTGATGGCTTAATAACTTACTTAATCGTCTGTAATTTAGAATGTAGTGGAGAAGTATATTTAATTTGAGCAATACAACAGAGGTGTAAAGGCGTGGTACATTTGTTAAGATTGTTTTATTATTAATAACCCAGTAATATTAAGAAGTCTCTGATTAAGGTGCGATACTAACTCATATTATAATCTGTTTAAAAATAAAGAAGGTAAGTACTGATATTAATAATATAGTATTAATGATAATATTTTTAAAGGTTCACATTATGACATATAAATGTATCTATTCGTTTTGTATAGATATTAAAAAATTATCTACGTCATATCTTTATCGTAATGTGAAGCTGTGGAATAGTTTCCCGGTCAGTGTGTTCCCTTCTTCCTGCTAAATGGAGTCTTTCATATTTAACGTGACTAGCTATGCCCGTGGCTCCACTCGCGTGGACTACAGAATGCCGTCAGTTAAGTAAACGCGAGAATGTGCTGCCCCGCTCAAAAGACGGACGATATAAATGCTTATTGTGGGTGACCCTTAGAAGATAGATATATGATATCCCTGACTTTTTCAGCGTAAGCCATTTAAGCGCCCAAATTCTCACTCTCACCATTATCGTCACTGCTTATTTTGTATGTCATTTTATCTTACAAAATATCCTATCCCTTCTAATATCCTCTTCCCTCTTCCAAATATCCTATAACCTGGCCAGATAACATAGCTATGAATTAAAATCAAAATAAAAACATGTAAATCTGATAAGTAGTTTTCGCGTGAAAATAATATGAACAGACAGAGAGACGTTTTATAATATGTATAGAAGAGACATTTGAGCAGGCCGGCATGACAGCGAGGACCGCCTATGGATTGCAGATTCCTCGGTGGTCGCCGATGTTATTGGATAGCGTCAGGTACAGTGACGTCACTTAGCAGTACTACGTTGTTTTTTTTATCGTTATATGTTTGGGATTGTGGCCACAATCTCACTTGATCTTAAGTGACGATGTGGCCCAAGATGGTATCACGATAATCCTAGTGGAAGACAGGTTATCAAGGGCAGCTGCTGGAACACCTATAGGTGCTTGGCGACAGACCTTCGACTTTTGGGTGTCAGCAAGCCAGGCGGGCATCAAAAAAGCCCAACTACCACGATTTGGTTTCATCACAAGGTTTTCCTTCATCGAAAGCTCAGGCTCATTTTAAGGATAGTTGCCGTTTGTCCGTACACGCTACCACTGAGCTATCATTTCTTCAAAATATACTTTTATCAATATAACGATAGCTATAATATATAATATTAACACCTAGAGATTTTATTTCCATCCATTAATTCAACATCTACAGTTAAAGAATCAACATTTTCTGATCGGATCTTTTGAGGAGTTTTTATTAATCCCGCAATTCTAAAATAGCATAACGTGAAATAAATTAATAGACATAGCATGTTTCAAACATCTTCGCGACTGTACCACATAATTTGCTTATATCTGTCATTGGTTCCTATCATTATAACCACAACGTCTTGTTAATAACATAGACATTTGCGAACAAACGAATTGACGCAAAAAAGACATGTTTCAAAATGATCTAATTTGGCATTACTAGAAAGCACCTAAATTGCATCCATCTTTATCCAGACGGTATTACTTTTTTATTCGTCTCAGTTGATGTAGTGTAATCAACACAAACCATAACCTAGTTAATAAATCAACATTAATATTGTAATATTAAATGAAATGTTTACAAATTTGATTTCGCGCTCGAGATACTTTATATCGTCAAATTATTGATAAAGTTATATCAAAAGTCATTATTACTACAATAATACCGTTGAATGTTTGTGGTTCGTTAGTTATGGAAGTCAACTTCTGGCAAATTTTGAGAATCACTACGCATAATAATTTACGCTTGTGAGCATGGTTGCTTAAACGGTATCTACGCATAATATGTATCTTTGTGTTATTTAGTAATAGTAGTATAATGTAAAAGAACCTGAAAAAAGAACGTAGATATATCTACTGGAAATTTCCATATTATATTTCACAAATCAAAATTTGTAATTTACTTAATTATTGAGTTTTTATTTGTTGTCTACTGATTAAATATAAAATGTTGTACATTAAGAGTACGTATAATATAATAGATAGCTATTATATTATATTATTATTATAAGCTAGCTTTAATTTACTATGCCAAACGTAATATATAAAAATATTAAAATGATCAATAATACTTTTAGAAAGTAGCCATAAAAGAACTAGAACTAATCAGAATGATTACTAAAATATTATTTTGCAGAAGCATTCGGTAATTAAAAGACTAAAATTAATAACTAAGATATCAGTGAGTTTTAAGGTTTTCATTAAATATAAACAGATACATGTTATTTAAGTGAGTAACATGAATTCAATATTTTGTTTTCATCAAAGATTCTTTTAACAAAGATATAATTTCAGATTTTAATTAAATTTGAATTAAAACGAATTAATGAAATTTTAATTATATCAACGAAGCTGGGATACTGCGAATTGATTGAAAGTTATCCATATCATTAGATACGTTCAAGAATTCTTTTCATCTGTCGTAGATAGTATAATAAATATATATATAAATAATTGTTGAACTTTCACGTTTACAAATGATCATTCATTCTGTTTGATAAAAGACTAGTGAAAGCGATATTGCAATGCAAAAAGTAAATGAAAATTCGTGTCACTGACTTTCCTATTAGCTTTCGTGATTCCATTCGGTGTTTGATCTTGACCTGTACTTAGATCATTCGTTTGTGATAAGGTTTGAGCTCGGGGTTATTAATGACAAAATAAATAGCCCGTAGGCAAGATTTGTAAAAGGTGCTAATTCATTTTATTAATATATCTATATCTTAGGAACAATATAAAACATATTATTAAAATTTAGAATATCCAATGTGAATGGAATCTGTGACTAAGTTTAGGCTTTTGCTAGATTATTAAATGACTCTAAATTTTTTGACATAATATTCGTCAATATAATGTATATATCATATACCTACCACCCACTTTATTATTCAAAATCTAAAACAAGGTAAATAAATAAACTTTTTTCTATTATATTTAGGCCCTAAGAAGCCACTTACGAACGGCTTGGAAAAGATTCTAATCATCGACAAAAGTCTGCAAGAAACTCGATTGTATTGGTCCTTTTTTTACTGCGTAAATAACGTTTACGGTTACGTTACATATAATACTAGCAGCCCGCCCCGGCTTCGCACAGGTAGATAAATATTTTTAAGATCTTTTACGTTGAATTTTAATATAAAACAAAAATATCTTTCAAATAGTTGTATTTAAAATAGGATACCTATTTTTCCATACCTACTAACTTTTGTATCTCTTTTAACACCCTTAGAAAAATAATTTTGAATAACGCGTTGTAAATATGTGTTTACCTATAATTTTGCTGGAGAGTATTAAAGCATTGATTCATACAAACTTTCAACCCCTATTAATACCCAATTTACTGATGAATTTGAATAAATGCCGATACACGTGTATCATTATTTTTATTAAAGAATCTAAGTACAAAATTTCAAGTCAAAAACAATTCACCCCCTCCATACGAACTTTTAACCCCTGTTTTACACCGTTAGATGTTGAATATTCCAAAATGTTAGTGAGCGTTTACATCGCGAAAGGAGTAACTACGCTAAATTTCAAGTTAATCGGACCTATAATTTCGGCGATCTCGTGATCAGTGAGTAAGCGGTATTTCGCTTATATATATAGACTAGATGTGCCCCAAGGTTGCACCCGTTTCCAATGTATTCGACAAACTATCCACAGCGCCACTGACAACGCGCCAGTGTAGCCTTAACGTACTTCCACTTCCCGAACTTGCCATATTGCTTGACGTTCGTAGTTACAGCTCCACTCTTTAGGATCCAATAATGAAGTTATATAACCTATACTATTCCTTATGAATATGGCTATCATATACAAAAATAATTTTTCGAATCCGACTTGTAGCTCTAGAGATTGGCGTGGTTAAACAAAGTCACAAACAAAAATATTCTTCAGCTTTATTTTATTAGTATAGATTATAGGGGATGTATGTATGGAGAGGTATTCACTTCCAGACATCGCTATCATTCACGTAATGATCCGCCCTATAATAACATTTTAACAGTAAAATCAATGTATCAGGATTTTTTTATGTACGTTAATACAATAATCTCATCTAAATAGAATCTGTGATAAAGTTTAGGTTTTTGCTAAGTTATTTCATGACTGTGAAATTTTTGCTATAATATTAAACACCGTAATGTATAATTATAATATAATATATATCACCAGCTGTATTATTATTTTTCTTTATTATGCAAAAATTGTAAAGCTCTCAACGCAAATTCGTACGATAGAAAGGTCAGCGGTATAAAGGTATTCAATCGAGACATAGATCTGATCGTTAAGGAATTTCCACGTGTGGTCTTTATACGGCAAAACAACGGACAATGCCTGGGATACAGTTAGTTACCCTATAACGCAATAGCGGCACGATATCTCAAACGACATAAGTTCTTAACGGAATACTATACACATCTTGATTTAACTATACGTGACGGAAATACAGTAATTTACACGACAATAAAAATATTTAGTACAGGTGTAGAAAATCAAGTTTTTGCCTTTTTAGATGCATGCGTCAAAATTATATATGACTGACTTTTATAACCTTTGTATGATATGGCAACGTTGCAGTAATTTTAATAGTTTTTTTTGTACTGGTATTACTTAAGTAATAAAACGAAATCACGCTGAGAAAGTTTATACAAACAAGATTGTACAACATTATTCTAAGACTGTTTATTAACTTAAAAAAAAAAGTTTTATTAGCATCTACATATTTCTAAACATCGGTTTTATTCTAACACTAAGCAAAGTACGAGCTAATGTTTGTTGAAGACCCAATTTTCATTTTTTTTTTCAAAGCAATTTTTATTTCCATACCTCACCTAATTCATATTAAGCCCTACCAAAATGGTACATTTGTCCGTTAGTTTTAGTCAGGCACTCCGAGCGTTAAAGATAATTAAGTCGGTACCTGAGAGCAGCTTAACGTCCAGATAAAATATACTTTTCGATCAGTAAAACAGCTTTGCAGTAATGACAATAAATGTTCAATTATAATTTCTAAATAATTGGTTTTGAAGAAAAAAAACACCATGACCATGTTTCGGTTTTCACTTGTATTCGTATGTACATTTCAACTTTTATGAAGCAATTATGGACACCTCGTCGATCGACATGAGTTCGATCTCTGCAATGAACCTGAGCTTTCGGTAGAGAAAAACGTCGTATGGTACTTTTTAATGCCCGCCTGACTAGCTGCCGCCACACTCAAATTGTAAATCTGTCTTCAAGAACCTACAAGTGTGTTTCAGCAGCTTCCCTTACGACCCAAGAAAATACATTATCTCCTAAACTATTCGTTCAAATAAAATGCTTTGAAGAGCAAAGTTTACCTAAATAAAATTGTATTGATGATGAAGCAACTTTCGTTCGTAAGGATTAATACGCCATGACTAATAATAATGCTCATAAATCACTTTTCAAGTATTAATATTTTTTGTCCCTAAACACCTTAGTGGCTTATGTATAAGAGATAGGCATATGGTATCGCAAACTTTTTTTAGATATACTAAGGAGTAATATTTTTTAGAACATTGTATTTACGTATCACTAACCATTACGTCAGCGCACGTGGAAAAAGCAGTTCGTGTGCGCTATTTCTTCCGACTAACTTAACAAAAATCAGTATTTAAAGCTAGCTGAGAGATGTAGCCTAACGCTATATAGCTACTATTTCTTATGAATCTGGCTAAATAATTTATCCGAAATTTATTATTTATTTACACATTCATTTAATAACAAACGTTGTTTTTTTGCAGGTAGAAGAAACTACTGTTAATCTGTTTCAGGCGGAAGTATCAAAGAAATTTCGGACAAGTTATTTACCAGGAGAATAGGTTTAACATGTGTTACTACCATTTTGGTGGCGTCACTAAACATCAAGTGCGATTGTAGGTAAATGATGAACTTAAAAATAATTTTAAAGATAAGCTATTAAAGGTAGGTGTAGTATATCAATGCGGACAATTAAATTGACAGTAAAGCGATCACGTGTCCTATATGTATAACATAATGATAGTAACAGTTACATCACGGTGCGCATAAGGCGGCGACACCGCGCGCCGCATGCGCTCACAAATTGTCCAATTTAACGGTGTACCCGTACATCCCAACGTTTCTGTCATAGCTGTCGAACACGCAAGGCCGAAACGTTTATAAAAACGTTAGAAACATTTGTCTGCGCTAGTTGCACGAGCTTTGAATAATTTAACGAGGAAATAAATTGCTCTGAACATCTTGGAAACGAATGAATTTTACAAATTGATGTTAATTATCGTAAACCTACATACCTATATAGAAACGTTTAAGATATAATTATAACGTATAACATTATTTTTTACAGCTGCAATCTTCAGTTGGAAATATAAAATTTTGTAAAATAAAAATACAGTCGGAAACTTAAATTTGTACTGTTTTATTTTTATTGAATTTATAATATATATATATATATATATAGTGTGTAAAACTACAAAATTGTCAATTTATTTATTTAGATTATCTGCAAATAGCTATAGTCAGGAAGTTTTAAGAATTCAATAAAACACACTTCAAAGTCAAAACTCTTCCCCAATTTCACATAACTAACCATATCCTTATATATGATATTATATAGATTACACTTTTGACTATATAAAAAAGGTAAGCACATAACTTTTAAAGTAAATATAACCAACTGAAGAAGAATTTTATGTTTTATTGTAAAATGCATAAATTTTGTTTAATCAATTTCGTCTGACCTGTCCATTAAAATTACAAATATAATAGCAGCATTTTATTAGTAATTATATTAAAATTTACAAGTAATTAAGGTTACAGTATGTTTTAATTGCATATCTACAATACTCGATAAAGACACGACCTTACAACTACTCTACTTAAATAATTCATTTACAGTTTTTGTACAATACCATTACGGTTTTCATTTCCTGACATCTTTACACCCTGTGTGGGAAAACGTTAGCACAGAAAAATATTCTCACAGAAAAATTACTGTATTAATAAATAGTGACTCCACACGGTAAAATAGGTGTTGTTATGATTTACATTATAATTGATTTATGATGAATTTTTGTGATAACAATTATATTGCTGATTGACATTTTGAAGACATCATGGCACTAGTAGTTGTAAGTCCTACATTGAGTATTACATTTTACTTGAGTATTCTCAAAGGTCTTCTTGTTCATTGTGTTATGATTTCGATTTAAATTAAATTTTAGGGTTGAGTTTGGGTAAAATGCCTGATAGACAGTGGTCGGGATTTTCTCAATAATCTATTACTCTAAATAAGAGTGAGATCCGTTCGTTCTCAGGAAACTGGGGAATACCGTCGAATGTGACTTGCTGCTGAACGAGATACTAAGAAAAAGTTTACGCGCCCTAGAAACTTTTAAGGAACGACGTAATACGTTAAAATTTAAATTCACAACGTAGACGTATGGCAGAATATCGATAGATCGAAAGTAGTGAATGTGAGGCAAGGCTGAATGCTAACTGTCAAGAATCCGAGACATTCGCAAAGCACGAAATACGGTTAAATCGCAGATATTGAATTTCAGTACACCTACGTAATTTTTTGTTATCGCTAGTTTTCATACACGAAATTAAACGCCGACGAAATCGCAGGACAGCTAGTATCTAATATTTTAATGGGTCGCTTATGATCGGAACGTTACACACAGTCCGTCTAACATATGCCTTATTTTAGGCAGATTTAATCCCAGAATTTAAATAGGATTGAATTTCGTTTTTCAAAATAGTTTGTTAGGTGAAGTGTGAGACTTCAATGTCTATCGTTGTTATTGTTATAATGTTATATAAAAAAATATTGGATTCATTAGTATAAACTAGCTTATTACAAAGCGTTTGTAGTAGAGTACAGGGATGAGTTATTTTGCAGGATCTTCACCTTGTTCATAGTTGTGTCGATCCATTAGCGTAAGAGTAACTTGGCGCCTCATAACAATCTTTATATTAACCTTTAGTTTAAAATTATCAAATACTTATAAGACAGAAAATTGATCTGGGTAACGCTAAAAAAATCAAATAGAAAGTGGCATGTGACCTAATGAATTTGTCAAATCATTCCCCTAATGAACATGCTCAGAGAGTAAGTTCAACGGTGATTCTACAGAACAATAATAGCTGATTATTACCTACATATTTGGTCACGGCGAATGTAGACCGAAGTGAGAATCCATTATATCTCATGACCGCGGTTCGCAGTTGCATTTAAATCCACCATGTGATCTTAATTGATTTGAATAAGATATTATCGTCTTTTGGTCGTATAATTATAATGATTAACATTTTAACTGTCACTAATTAAAAAAGGAATAAAAGTACGGTGGAAATTCTTTTCATTTATAATTGTACAACGTTAGACGAAAGTATAATACCTAGTACCTATAACTAATTTTTATTCTGTCACAAACACTAATTCATAAATTCACAAATATAGGTAAATGTAGATTAAAAATGTATTGAAGTTATTTGAAATGCCCTCCCTGATTTTGAATACAGGCCCTTAACCTCCGAAGCCAGTCGTCAATCGCAGTATGCACAACGCTACTATCTATATGAGCCACTGCTTTAATCAGGAATGCTTTGAGAGACTCCTAATTCTGGTAAGGTTTACCACAGGTTTTCTGCCTGTACCTGAAAATGCTGCCTTATTTTTTAATCCAACGAGTTTAAGTTTGGGCTAGAAGAGGGCCACTCGTCATGCCCGATGAAATCGATTCCCTGGGCGATCAGCCAGCTTTGCGTGCATCCTGTGCTTTTTTTGGAAAGCCCAGTATTTATTTTCTAACATTGATTGATAAAGTTCCACAACGTTTTGAATGTTCTGAATTGTGAGAATTATTTTATTATATTAATTAAAATAATGAGCCAAAAGAAATATGCCATATTCATTCAAATATACTTATCAGACTATATCCATCAGCAATGGTTTTGTATCTTTCAAGAAAACTTATGACTGTATGTATCTAAAAATTGGCACTAACTGAAGTAGCAATGTCTCGGTATAAACAATTTAGCTCAACTTTTATGATTTTGGTCCCATGGAATTTTTATATCTTTAACCCGTACAAAGCATTTTTTTATCTTAAGATTTTGATCGTATCCACTGTTCTACATCAAAAGTACTATTTTATTATGTGAAAGTCCATTTCAGAATAATCTCTTAAATATAATAAACCAGTTTAAAAACTACATTAACATTTACTCCAATGTCATTTTCATCAGATGTATGTTGATTTTTTGTAATAAAAAATATATTATCGGTATAAAAACCCTCTAAATCTGCCGGATAAAGTAGAACACTTATAGTCAATATATATTGTCAATATATATTGACTTATTTCAAAGCTAGTTAATCTTCTAAAAGAATAATGGGTATAATAACAGTAATACTTAATAAAACTACATTTAGTACAGAAAAGCAAGTAGCGGTGAAAACAATTATCAATGGACACAAGATTGGTGATTTAGCTCGTATACACGTATGTCACAGGTAGCTGGTTCGTCACAATGGTCCAAACTTGACCGAGCGCTAACGGTACGCGCGGCGCTATGTGGTGCGCCGACACTCGAGACAATGCGTGTGAGTGAGCCGAGCGCGGCAGGTTGCTCGGCTGACCCAATTATCTTCCATAAACTGGGTCATTTGTTTTCGAATGCGTGTGAATTTTCACATTTGCTTTCACGCAGATTTTGTATAGCTGCTGGGTAGTATAAAATGTAATGTTTATTTTCGACAATCCAATCGCTTCCTGTATTTAAGTAGGCTTGGTTATCTTTATTAATATTTTTTTATATTACAATAAATATTTGCTTTTTTATTACTTTTTTCCTTATCCTTATATAAAAGTCAACGTGTCCTTTCTGTTTATCCGTTAATATGCTTGTGATTCGAGAACCACAAACCGATTAATATGATTTTTATTTTACACTAGCTGTGCCTCGCGCTTTCATCCGCGGATAATTTAAAAGACAGGGACAGGGCGTCCAGGTATATGCGTCACAACTCACATGGCTCGTTCGCACCACTATACCTATAGTCATAGACCCGAGCCGAGTGTCGAATTATTTTAATTTTAAATTATCCCACAATCTATTCATCCAAATACATGCTATAAAGGGAAAAGTTTATCTACATAAAATTGTATTGCTTTTGTTCTTTTTTCATAACTTGTGTTCATAAGCATTAATTTATTGCCATTCCTAATAATAATGCTCATAAATAACTTTTCAATTTTCAATAAAACTTTGTCACAATATACCTTATTGTGGCTTATGTATAATAGATAGGTATATGGTGTCGGGACTTTTTTTAGACGTAGGTACTAAGTAGCAATATTTTTATAGAATATTGTATTTACGGATTAAAATTAAAAACAGTTAGTTTTCTTACTTTTTATTGACATACTCGTAAAACCCTTAATGCCTTACTTTTTAGATTACAACTTTTCGTCTACAAAATTTCATCAAAATCGGTTAATAAATAATTAACAAAACTGTTTTATTACCATTTCGGAAATGTATATATGCTATTCTCATAACCTATCATTTCAGCAATAATATAAGCATCCCGTGTAAAAAACATAAAAATCGGTCCAGCCATTTTTGAGTTAAATCCGGACATACAAACAGGCAGACAGATAAAAATGTTTTAATGTCATATTCGTGATCAGTTTCCTTTATGAAAACGCCTGTCGAGAAATTTTAAGAAAAAAAATTACGTGTGGTGATTGAACTACTGATTTATTGATATAGATAATTTGTATATATATATATATATATATATATTATTATATATCCGAGCGAAAGTTATTTTCAAGATCTTACACGAAATACTAAAATTGAATAATTATTCTTTAAAAAAGATTATTCAATGCCAGTCTTTAGTTAAATCAACAATAACTTTGAAAGTGCATATAATTCTGTTTTCAAGACCATCGAGAGTAGGTACTTGTTTAATTCTTATTCTCTTTGTGTTAGTTGTCATTACTTGGGATGCATATAAATTGAAAAATCCACTTACGGGCTAAGTCACCCGTTGCCACCAGAGACCGCGTGTTTATCTTAGCATTGGTCGACTGCAAACTGTCGTGTTGTTGTCTTTACATAGATTTTAAACCTTTCTCATAGTTCAATAGTAAAAGCTATAAGCGACAAGCTTAATACAAAATTTTATGTAAACAAATTATAAATCTTTCCATAATTTCAACCAAAATTAATGTCAAAAGAACCATTATCATAACCATAATGTTATCATAAGCATTAGCACACGGAATATTTAAATTAAATTGATATCGAAAACATTGATATCGGGTATTAGTTAAATTTTAACAGCATTCCAATTGATTGCCTTATGTTATGAGTTTGGCTTTTGTATTTCGTAATTCTTTGCCTACCAGTCATATATTAAATAACTTTACAAAAGTTCAAATTTTTGTACTAATATTTACAACACAACTACTTAGGTAGAGAAACAAAAACTAATTGATAGTATGTATTTTCAGGATTTCAAAGTAAAAAATAAAATTACTAGCTGTGCTACGCGGTTTCACCCGCGTAGAATTTAAAAGAAATCGCTGATTGATGATTTATAATACTTCAGTATAGACAATATTTTTATGGGGCGGCCAGGGTTATGCGTCACAACTCACACGACTCGTTCACGCCACTACACCCGAGCCAAGTGTTGAATTACTTTAATTTTACATTATCTGCTAAACTATTCGTCCAAATAATATGCTATAAAGTGCAAAGTTTATCTACATACAACTGTCTTGATGATGAAGTAACTTTCGTTCGTATGCTATGCCTAATAATAAAGCTCATAAAACACTTTTCAATTTTGAATAAAAATTTTGTCACAAAATACCTTATTGTGTAATGTAATATCTCTTAGATAGGGATATGGTATCGGGCCTTTTTTTAGATGTACTAACGAGTATTATTTTTGTAGAACATTATATTTATGTATCACTAACTATTACGCCAGCGCACGCGGAAAAAGCAGTTAGGGTGCGCTATGTCTTCCGACTTACTTAACAAAATCAATATTTAAGGCTAGCTGAGAGGTGTAGCCTAATTAGCCTAATGCTATACAAAAAGAATTTTTCGAATCCGACTGGTACTTTGAAAGAATAGCGTGTTTAAATAAACAAAAAACTCTTTATTATATTATAGTATAGTATAGATTTGTTATGTTATTCAATTTCATATATACTTAATAGTTTAATGTAATGTACATACATATTATAGCTTTTCTATAATGGAGTATATTGCGTACATACACTTAATAAGAAAATCATTCATGGCCAATTTCATATGCCTCTTTAAGCACTACTACGTTAACATTTAAAATTCTTAAAAAAATATTATGTAATTGTAAGCCACTTATTTCAGATTAATTTATGTATAATTTAATGTCCTTTTTTAATTATTTTAAAAAGGTACTTGCATATGAATTGTATGTAGGTGCAAGTAAATTATAATTTATAGTATGATCTAAAACAGGACTTTTTCGCGACAATATTACTTTGCATGTCCCGTTCGATCGCTTATAACTTACGAGTATAAAGCAATATGAATGCTCGGTATCGTTAACAGGCTCTACGGACTGGCCGGGCTAGTCGCAGAACAAGTATAGCCTCGCCTCTACAACCAACCTGGAGAAAACTTATAACTCGTGGAAAGCCGGTCAGTGCTATGCACGTGTAAAATAATACAGATTCATAAAGAGGGTAATAATAATGTTTTGATGTAGTATAAAACCAGTGGACTTATTAAATGTTAATCAACTATATCAACAGGTAAGAAAATAATTTCTTTCAAAATATCTAATTTTTTTTTTAATATATACAATGAGCGATCACTCACTAATCACTAATAATAGGTAAAAATAATAATATCGAAAACCTATATGTGTATACGAAGTACCTATTTTACTGTAAAAGTCCGAACTACGGTAAATCTTACCTTACCTGGTGTAAAGATTTTGGTTAATTGTGTAAATTAATTAAATAAAAATAAAAGCTATATGATCATTAAAAACATGAATACAAATATTTATCACAATATTTTTCTGTAAGCACTAAAAATGTATATTCGAATTTATATCTTCTAAATAAATTAACTATTACTTGTTTCATGAAAGAAACAGTAAGCCTAAAAAAGCTATTAATTCGAGTGAGATGCACTACTTTGGATCATGAAATTGAATAAGAAAGTGTGTCACTTGAATATTTAGTAGTTTCCTTATTGGAATAATCGTGTTGCAGAACACATTATCCGTTTTAGAATAACTTACCATGGCAATTATTCTAATTCTAAATCTCCTAACATTTTAAATAACCACGACTATATAAGTTTTATACCGATTCGAAATTATAAAATGGCAAAATTACAAATAATTTTATTTTGTGGTTACTCATAGTTATGTCTTATGTATAATAGTTATATAGCCTAGGTCCGTGCCGTTATAGAGTTCTTGTAGAATTGTTAGAAGCTATGTGTAAGTGTATATAGTCAGTGAATATAATTAGATAGCTCCTCTTAACGCCTGAGAAACATGATTCACATATAAATTAGATCATTGTTCCATTGTACGTTCAGCTACGGTACAGGAAATTTCATTATAGACATGGCAAGAATTACTTAAGTTTTTACTTTAAATAAAGTTTAAACGTCTATTGTAATTGGAGTACCCTGATAGTTATAAATAAAAACAGTAAAATATAATTAATACTAACTGTGCCCGCGGCTCTGCTCGTGTGAAGTAATAATATTGTTCATAAAAATAATCATTCCTAAATCTTCACTGGCACTTCAGCATTTATGCTAAGCTGGACGCCTTCTATTAATGACTGGACACCCTGATGGGCTATATGTAGTATTGTTATTAATGTATTTGTTTGTTTTGTTTTTATATGTATGTAGAAATTAGTTTTTTTTTCTCTATGTAGAGTTTCCTGTTTTTCTTTACAATATCTGTATGTGTTGTGTATTGCTGTGTCTTGTCATTATGAATAAATCGTTTCTTTCCTTCTTTCTTTTCTTTCTTAATCTCTTTGTATGCAGTAGTTATTATGATTAATATTTTGCATGAAGTTTTTCGTGGAAACTTAATCTGTCGCATTTTGGTTTTCATTAGGGTTCCGAAGTCAACTAGGAACCTTTATAGTTTGCCATATCCGTCTGTCTATCGGCGGCTTCACTTAGAGATTATATTTGTTAGTAATTATTCAATGATTTATGTAAAGTATTGCCAGAAAACGTACTGGTAGTAATTATTTATCATCTTAATTTACTAATATCTTTATAACTTATTCTATATATTACCTAATATATAAAAACGTATTCTAAAACCTGGCCAGTAAATACACATATGATTGAAAAAAGAATTATGTTAACCGGTTCAGTGGTTCTGTAGTTATAAGCACATTAACGAACAGCGAAAGAAGTTGCCTTCTTCTCTGACAAAGGCGACGACTCCAAGGTCAACCATCGCTGTGAGAAGTTATTCAGTCAGGAATGTTATTGACTGACCAGGACGCGACGATTTTACGTACAATCCACAAAGATAATATATAATTTTCATAATCCTATTCATTTGTAAAAAAACAAATCTTATATTAATGTACGAATAACGGAAAGCTACTAGATTTATAGTTTAATCTGCAGTCGCCGATCCCTAGGTAAGTTGATACGCCAGCTGATCCGGAATCTCGTCAAACCAATGTATATAAATCACAAACGAGTATTTTGCTAATGTTCGTGGATCAATCCCGATATACTATGCATACAGCATTAAGATGCACCGCATGCCTGTGGGCACAGATATCATACGTGACATCCTTAAACTTCTCCTTTATTATAATAATACGTATATAAATAACATCATAGCAGAGTATAGCGTCTAACTTACAAAAAGCTTTAAAGGAATCTAAAGAATTCAAGCCACGCTAACCGCAAACCGTTCAGTCACGCATTCCCTAAGGTTAAGATATTTGATCAAGGAAATATCCAATATCATAGTTCCTTAGTAATTGTACTCCGTGGTCGATGACGATACAATGCGTTTGAAAATAATGGATAAAATTCTACAACATAAATCAAAATAGAGTAATTTATATATTTACGAGCAAAGAGATAACTAAGGCGCAATTATTGCCCGTAAGGTACTCGACTCACGATATTGCTCCAAGTAAAAAGAAAAGAATACAATAATGAAATAATTAAATTAATACAAAATCATACATCTATCGATGGTAATATTAATTTTAAAGGACAAGAAATTGTTTTTTTTTTGTTTGAAACTAATAGTCAATTTTTTTTTTGTATTTCATATCCTATTAAAATTTGTTGATAAATGTTACAGGCTATATAACTTCACACTACGCCTCTAAGGAGTAAGGCAGTAGTTATAAACGTCAAGTAATCTGCTATTAGATTTCCACACAAAAAAAAAAAACCTTTTTAGTAATCCACGCGAGCGGGTCGTGGGCACAGCTAGTCGTACAAAACAAGTTAAATTATGGAAATGGATGTATACATCTGTATATTACTTTAATTTCACATATTTACATACATTGTAAGTAATCGGGTATTACAGAGTTGTTTGAATGTAACAACACAAAATCGACGAGGTCTTTTACTAGCTTCGAGCTGCCATAACACGCGGAGCGGCCTGTCACTCAAACCTCTGTTGTGGGTTTACATGTCGTAACTCAGTAAGCACTTATTAAGTTGCATATATTCCAAAACTGTTTTTTTTACTCTATACCTAAAAAGATTTCTCCGATATATTCACGTTTGTGAATGAAAACGTGACAGCTAGCTTAATGACGTAATATTCAAGTCTTTTAAATTATCACCTTAACAAACGTCAAAGTACATGCATGACTTCTACTTGATTTGTCTGCCTTTAAAAAAAATACTTTTTTGTACAGATACATATTAACTGTACTTTTCGTAACATTGATTGATAGTTGTAAATTTTTGATTATTTTCCAGTGATTATAACTATTCAAGTTGAATCAGACTTTAAAATAACTTTCAGCGAATTAACTAACATACATAAATTTTTCCCATTCGCAATCACGCCTACTTTCACTTGAAACTTTCAAACTTTGTTTACCACCAATACGTACGTATGTACCTATTTTCTTTTCTATGGACCATAATAAAAGAACAGTCCGTGTGAATTCAATAACTATAAATCATACATCAATGGACAACGCGCTCCATCTCTCGCAATCCACTTGCGAGTCTTTTAAACAGCGCGACGCATGCAAATTCCGTTTTCATCGTAAAAGTCTTAACAATTCCGTAACAATATTTTTATTGATAGTAATTTATGTCTTTTCAAATTTCTACCCTTTTTTGTTCAGACATATTTTAGAGAACCATGGTATTTTTTGTTGTGTACTAATTAACATTTTTTATGGCAGTTATAGAGTAGAGTGAAGTGTATTTATGGATACTTGAAAGATTATAAAATAGATACCCCATTTCTGGGCATTTACAGACTGCAGAGAACACAGACCATAAACTACTAATCGCGCCTAATTATAAATGACATATTTTTACATACTTAGTACATTAGTTACTCCTTAAGTATTTGAAAATTTTACTTACCCGTTTCAAAAAAGTAATTATTCGTTTTCTTCCTGTCAGAAGTCCGAATCCTGTAACAATAATAATTTAAAATATAAAGTACAATGATAAAATATAAAGTATAATTAACATAAGTGCAAAACAAATTATTTAATATTCAAAATCAAATGTACTAAAACTTGGTTAAAATAATAACCTCCTTAGTTAATATAGAATATCGTCATATTTCAATATTAACTTAGTATGCCTAACACCATCAACATTTTTACATACACTTTATTTCATTCAAATCTGGAAGCATCTATAAATATAATGTTCTTCTTATTGTTATTTAATGGCAACGTATATTTATATACAATTATACCAATGCCAAAAAAATCTAATCTAAGTTCAAGTAAGAAGAACGCTTTGAACAAGATGCTGCCTCTCTTATTAAAACTGCCCAGGGGGAGTTTATGTGGAAACTGAATGTTCATAATTATTATTTAAATCACTTGAGCACAATAAAAAAACTATATCACGCAAAATGCTACTAATATTAGATAAATAACGTGAGCTTACGAATTAAAATAAAAACTACGACATGATACATCGAGAACCCGTCAGAAACGCAAATATAGTATTCAAATTCATATTGATACTACTTTCGATGTTCTTAATTAAGCTGTCGCAGAGAAATGACCGTGTACTAATGCATTTGACAAATCATCCGTAAACAAACGTTTTGTCGTTTAATATTCATGATATAAGACACAAGTTGTTGTGGAACCTGCGAAAGATATCGGTGACTAAGTAGTACGTCAGCCGTTAAATTGACGCCTTCTATTAATGTGAGTAACATGAATATTTAAACTTTCAAATTTGTAAGCTCGATTAGCAAAAACATGCCAATTTTTACACTTCATTAATTACGCATAAGTGAAATCGCCTCATTCACTTTTTCTATTATTCTTGTGTAGTGTGTATAAGATATTATTTTTATTTACGAAAACTGAATTTCATTAAAATAACATTATTTATTTTTATACTTTAATTCTATTTATAATTTTTACTCGTATTATAAATTTGTAAATATGCTTGCTGGTCTAGAACTACTGATCCGAATCGTAAAATTATATAGAAAGCTACTTTCGGGTTGAATGTTATACCCTATGATATTGATTTTTATATTGTACAATTAACGCGAACGAAGTAGCAGGCGGATGTTAGTTATATAAAATGTATATTTAAATATTTTGTAAATTATATCAAAGATTTAAATTATACTTTATAGAAAATTTTAAACATATTCTTTATTGAAATACTATTTTAAAATATTAATCTATATAATAAATAAATTATAATTTATAATGAACAAAATAAAATTAGAATTCCTAATTACGGTTATATTTTCACCGATACTATCATACTATAAATTTTACAAGTCAAATTACTAATTGAACTAATCTTATCAAATTCTAAACATCCTTAGGATATAAGTTGCGGCTCGGAATAAGAACCGACATGCATTACAAATAAAACACGACGTAGCAAGGATGGCCTTTTTCTTTGTAAAGATCTTAAAACTGGTGTTAGAGCAAGGTACAACATGGCCGACGGTGGTCGTGCACTGAGAGTATACAGAAAATAAAAGATTCACATTGAAATAGTTCCTATCGCTTAGGTCCAGTCGGTTCCTCTTTATTCGCAGCTGATCAGACTAGACAATGTGGGTGCAGTGTAGACGAACACGGAGGGAACGGGGTGAAGAGATTCCAGAGGGGCAGGGACATAAGCGCATGACCGCACAGGGCGCAATGACCTTGCGCGCGCATTCCGCTCGCTCATTCGAAGGCTCCCGCGGCCCTACAGCCTCTCCCGACTTCAATATTGTCTATTAAACTACCCGGTATGGGAATAGAAACAAGTATCTTACGCAGCGTAATTGAGACTGAATAAAGCCATTAAAGTTAAGTATAGAGTGATGTTTGTAAGGAACAAACGATATATAAAAATAGACTAAAATGTATTCGAAAAGTTATTGAAATTGTAGTTATGTAAATAATTATTTAATAAATACTCTTTGATGAAACATTTGTACATAACTGTGAGTCATTTAGTGTTCTGTTTGTCAATAGAATAAACAGAAATTAAAAAATACCCATGCTTTAAAATTACGCTCTTAAAATGAATCCAAATATGGAAAGATATCATGCATGGTTAAATGCCTATAAAAATAATTTCTAGCAAAAACAAATACGATGGTCCTACGAAATTGGTTTGAAATTAAAGAACTACCATAAAAACTCACGGTGAATCCGGCACCTACTCGAAATATAACGGATTCTGCAACAAATAATCGGAAAACCACGAACCAACGTTACAAAAACCGTTCGCATTGAGTCCGAATCGGTACAAAACCCACGCTGCCGGACGAAATGACCGCAGAGCGTAACATAAACACACATAATGAGTTCATTCCTTTCATCTCTTTGCCTAAGTTTTCGACTTTATTGGAAACCTTTATGATACGGCCTACATAAACTTATTTTGTTTCCATAAATGCATGAACACGTGAAGCCTAAAAATACTTTTTTATATTTAAAATAAGTTTCAAATAATACAAAATCCTTGTCGTATTATATAGTAACTTATTTACATGATCTGGACTGAATTCTGATCAACAGAAGGTTTTCACTTAGTACTTTTGTAAAATTAGGTATGTATGAAGTTATTTAAAATAACCTAACACCATTGACCAAGGTTTATGTTTTGACTTTGAACCTATAACTATTAATACCCAAGCATGCCGGTTAGAATTTTGTATCTGTCATTTTTTTTTTAATAATAGTTCGGTACATTGTCTGTACTGTCCCTGATGGTAAGCGTAGTACAATCCAAATACAACGGCGACTACCGAGATATCGAAATCCATCGGCGGTCGCCGCTGTCATGCCGGACTGCATAAATATCTCTTGATGTTACGCTTGAAGGAGCCGATGTCGTAAGAAGGAGGGAACACATTGGCCGGTAGATTGTTCCACAGTTTCACGATACGATAAAGATAATACATAGATAACTTTTTAGTTCGTGCCGAGACAGAGGTTACCGTAAAACTGATTCCGAAGCCCAGCCCGTGTGGTTCTGTTGTTGAAAGGAAAGGAGGGAATTAGATTGAACCGCTCTTCAGAACACTCACCATGATACAGACGATAGAACACACTTAGCGAGTCGATGCTAGCGAGGCTCTTGTGAAGCTGAAGCGGCTCGATGCATTGGCTAACGTCTGTATCATTAACAATGCGAACAGCCCGTCTCTATAACCTATCCATGGCATCGAGAAGGTACTTTGCGGATTCATCCCAGAGCAGCGAACAGTATTCCATACACGGCCGAACTTGTGCCTTATAAAGAAGGTACAGTTGACTGGGCGGGAAAAACCGTCACACCCTGTTCAGAATTCCTAGTCTTCGAGATATAGTGAAGATGACACTCCCGATGTAATCCCTGGAGTGGAAGTCGCTGCGAATATCCACTCCTAGGATATTAAGGCTGTCACGCATTGCTATTGAGACGTTCTGAACAGTGGGGGGGGGGGAAACGGAGACTTTAAAATAATATTTTGGACATAGCTTTTCTCTGGTAAAAAAAACAAAGATATTTATATAACAAAGATATAAAATGAAATTACCTCAGTTGTTCCAAGAATGTACTATAAATACACTCTTATATTAATATTATACCACATTCCCAAGAGAAAATGTATTAGCCCTATGCAAGCACAGACGCAACGGGAAGTAATCAAAGCATTTTCCACATTGTACATTCTTTATCACCACTTCTATCTACATACAATTTTTATGGAAACCTTCTCCACAGAATTGTTTGTTATTCTTCCCAAAGCAGTAATTTTCTTCTAAGCTTTATATAATAACCATAAATAAATAATTTTAAATATATGCTGTAATTATTTATTTTACATATATTCTGCATATCATATAACGAAAATTGACTGAATTATAATGAATATAACAAATTAGAAATCATGAAACAATTATTTTTATGATGAACTTGAACTAAAAATAAATGAATTGCGACCGACCGGTCTTCTTACGTCAATTACGCATCGCATATTATTGCTAGACGTGTATTTATAAAGTTGAAATGAACGTAGGCGCCTTATTCGGTGTGAGCAACAACCAAACACACATTGCATACATTATGATGCAATTATTATTTACATTGTGTATTTAAATTTGTAATGTAGTGTAATAAATGTAGTGCATTTTTCCGACGCCCTTCGAGCCGATACGAGACGGTTATGTCAGATTTCCATAGATTTAAATCCAGCAGTATTCACTCACTTTACACTGAGTGACTACGGGAATATGTTTTCTCAATCTCTTTAGTAGATACCTTAGAGAAACATCTTTTGCAGCTTCATGATCGGTTACCTCGGGTGAACTAGTGAAAGGACCCGCTCATTGCTAACTTAAGGTAACATGATTTCAGATATATATTTTAGGGTATTAATTTTGTTTTACTGTGTACTATTTAATTAATTATGCTATGAAAATAACAATAAATTAAATTGAAAGTATTTATTCAAAACTACAATAATGCTCATCTATAGGCCCAAGTTTCCTCTCTAGGGTCACCGGCCTAGAGTATGCTAATGATTCTGAACTGAACTGATAAGATTTTAATAAACTAGTGTATGTTTTTAATCCATGCATACACTAGAACATACAATTAAAAGTATGTGAGCTCATATTTTAGAAATAAATATGCTTCTCTAGTTATAGCAATTGAATCAGTTGGCTCTGTGGTACCGTGTATAACTTCGCGTCGATTGACGTGAGTTCGAATCTCTGCAATGAGCCTGAGCTTTCGGTGAAGGAAAACATCGTGAGGAAATCATAGCATGGAGGTAGGGCTTTTTCTAATGCCCGCCTACCTAGCTACCACCCTCAAGTTGAAAATCTGTCGCCAAGCACCACCAATAGGTGTGTTCCGGTAGCTGCACTTGAGATCCAGTCTTCCACTAGGTTTAGCGTGTTATCATCTTGGACCACATCGTCACTTAATATCAGGTGAAATTGTGGCCACTTCGCAAAATCTATAACGATAAAATAAAATACACATACTTCGTCAATAACAGTAATAATTAAAATAAAAAATATCAATTTTCGTTGAATTTTGAATACATAAGTACGTGGTGCCCACGCGACGATTATAATTATTTAAATCAGTAATTCTTAAATTCTCAGTGTGTAAACTGACCTTTAAAAACTTTCTAATTTGTTCACTGAACATCCAATATCCTTTGATACCACTTTAAGATCCATGAAACGAAATAATTTTAGTGTTTAATAAAGAATACTATAAATGTGAGAGTTTGTTACTCAAACATGCAAACATGTCAGAATTGATTGAGATGAAATTCGGCAAACAGCAAATTTATAATCAGGTTAACACATAGGATACTTTTGATCCCGATAAAGACCCAATTCTGAAACCCACGCAGACGAAGTCATAGTATCAGAATATTTTCGAAGCTCGATATTTTAATAATTCGTAAAAAAAAATGAATAATCGTATGTAAATGTATAGACACATATTAAGTTTTTACTTTACCTTGTAACTTACATAAGTATTTATTGAATTAAATGAATACAGATACGAATACTATACACAGTACTTACTACCATTGATATTGTATATTGAATTTTATGTTGCTTAACTATTAAAACGTTTATCAGCTAACAATTCAAATTCTCAAAAAAATAATAATATGACAGTACCGTTCTTTAATAAAGTTAAGACATTTTTTCCGTCGGTAATTAAGACAGTAATTTATGTTTGTGTCTTATAACTGTATGAAGTTATTCCCGCAAATAAAACAGTTTGCCCCGCGTTTGTTTAGACAATGTAACGTCCCTGGGAAACTCGCTTATAAAACGAAATGTACCTCGAGTAAGCACGTCCGAACAATCATTATTTTAAATTTAAAAAATTCTGTAATTTCTAAATTTGGTAATGGTATATATAATGAGTAGGCACGTAATGGCCGACTTATTGATTTGCTTTGTATTCAATTTTAGCTTCAAGCTTTTTCATTTTTTTTCTTTTTTTAGTAGCTCGTCACATTGACTGTACTATTCTTGTTGGTAAGCACAGTACAATCCTAATACAACGGCGACCAACGAGAGATGGAAATCCATTGGTGATCGCCGCTGTCTTGACGGCCTGCATAAATATCTCTTCACGTTACGTTTGAAGGACCCGATGTCATAAGATGGAGAGAACACATTGGCCGGGATATGGTTCCACAGTTTCACGGTATGACAAAGATAAGACATAGAGAACTTTTTATTGTGTAAAGAATTGTAGATTTTATACGAACATGTTTTCCTGTGGCTTTATGTGTTTGGCTTTCATGTCAATATGGATAATTATAAACCTTCACTCTAACAGTTAGATGATGGCTTCTCTTCTAATGAAACCTTGAATAGACTATTTTATGTTAACGTAAAATGTACGGAGTGAGACTCATTGCATATGAATATTTTACTAAAACAATAGAAAAACGCAGGAAAGAATTCGTACCTATTATATGACAAGTCAAAACGTGTGTTTTATAATATCATTTTTGAAGTTGGTCTGTGCAAGGTTAGTTCAAAACCAATACAGGAAATCTAACACATTCAAATAATAATCACAACACTCCCTCACACGCAAACACACACACATACACACACAAAATTATTTATGCAAACATCATTCTAAATACATTCATACGCACGGTATACGAAATGTAATATTACTACTTCTTAATTGGCACTTTAAAATTATATTCTGATATATATATGTATATATATATTTTATCTTTTAAAATAGGCTTTGTCGTTTTACGACTATGACGCCCCGTAAATATTTATATATTTTTTTACTAAATACTAAACACTATTTTCAATTCTTACCAGCTAATTTTGTGATTCTATATAATACCTTCGCACTCTGAGACAGAGGGTTTGACAGCATCGAATTACAAATACCTACCTCCATGGATCTCGTCATGTTGAGTACATTCCTACAATTTTCATACTTAACACATTCCACCAAAATATGATGTACATCCTCCACCACGCCACATACCGTGCAATTGGGTGATGGTCTTTTTTTTATTAAATTTAAAAACTTATTTGATGGAATGTGTCCAGAGCGAAGTCGAAGAGCTATTATTAAGTCAGATCTACCTGATATATTTTAAAATTATGAAAAAATGTGCTGTGAAGTTTGTATATAATAAATAAACAAATAAATAAATATCACATAACGACATAATTTCTAAATGTGTTACTGTTTTTGTGTTGTCTCATTTGTATATTTGTGTATTTTGTTTTTAGGTTATTGTACATAACACCGAAAAAATGGCAACAAATCGTGTGTGTACCCATTTGTTACACTTAACATTGGAGAAATAGCATATATGGGTAGTATTCGTATATATAAATAATAATAATAACAACATGTTTAAAAATGTGGTGTTTAAAAATTGTTCTAATTGTGTAAAAGTTTATGTTGCTTTATGTGAAAGCTATAGAAAATAATGTCATAACCTCTTTAGTGTTCTACCTCATGTCGTAAGTTTAAGTTTTGTATTTTAAATAATATATAATAGCATTAATTTATGAAAATGGGACAGATATTATCAATTCATGAATACAGTAAACTTAATTTGCATATCAATTAACATTCCTGATATGAACTTATCAGTTAAAAGTATAAATATTATGACTTGATTATATGCTGATAAGAAATATAGCTTCCGGCAGAAGTTTGGCCTCTTTGTTAAGGTAAATATTGAAGAAATAAGTTTATACAAGTTTCAATCACTAGATCAAAGTTGCAGACTACATTTGCTTTGCGATTATACGTATGAGACGGCATTCCTAATCACAAAACGCTCTTTATAAATATAAACTATTTCTCTGTTTTTCCTCAATTATGTGGAATATAAGCTTTAAAATAACGTTGAATCCCTTAATTTTGATGAAGGAATAAGGGAGATGTGACGTTGCCACAAAAACACCTTTGAGAAATAATGTATAAAGATAATATGTAGTTAGTGAAATAAAGTTAATTAAGAGGACGAGGGTCTAGGGATGTGTAATTCTAGTCATTATTCTTCTGTCTTGCTCCAGACACATTAATTATTACGTCTTCCTTATTGATTCAATCACTAGATCAAAGTTGCAGACTACATTTGCTTTGCGATTATACGTATGAGACGGCATTCCTAGTCACAAAACGCTCTTTATAAATATAAACTATTTCTCTGTTTTTCCTCAATAATGTGGAATATAAGCTTTAAAATAACGTTGAATCCCTTAATTTTGACGAAGAAATAAGGGAGATGTGACGTTGCCACAAAAACACCTTTGAGAAATAATGTATAAAGATAATATGTAGTTAGTGAAATAAAGTTAATTAAGAGGACGAGGGTCTAGGGATGTGTAATTCTAGTCATTGTTCTTCTGTCTTGCTCCAGACACATTAATTATTACGTCTTCCTTATTGATTCATTCTTAGATATATTCTATTAATAGATAGAATAGATATATTCTATTGTATTAGCTTTTAGATTTTTATGTCTTGCAAAAATGTAAAATAGTGTGAGGTCATATAAAAACTTGTTATTATAAAAAAATCCATAACATCGACTAACGATTAAATAATTCTGTTTTACTCATAAAATTCAAACATCGAATAGAGATAAAACATATGATGTGGGCTTTTATAACATGTCCAAGTAACTGTAGTAAGGTCGTTACGATAAGATATTTGAATAAACCACATTTATATAGCATTAAAGCAGAGTTATAAGTTATAAACACAGCAGAAACGTTAAAATCCTGGTTTAGAGTTTGCTAAGTAACACACCATTAGATATATTATAAACCAGTCATCCCATAATATACAAAAAATAAAATAAAATATTTGCCTCTTAATTTTAATAAATAATTCACGTATTTGAATTTATATAAGCATTTGTGTGATAATTTTCTCACAAATTGATATGATTGTATTGTACACAGGCTTCATGGTGATTTCAGGTTTGATTCCTACACAAGATGTATACTAAAAACATAACTTTCAATTTTGTATTTGTATATATATTATCTATACAATATAAGGTAAAACCACCAGTAATTGACACTGCACCAATAGTTGACACTCTGACGAAGAAGATTAAATATTAAGAAAAAAAGGGAAGCCAAAGATCGAGATGGCCAAAATCACTGATTACTGATTTATTTTTAATGTTATAAATACATATAGGTACAGTCAGTTATAAAAGTCGGTTAACAAACTCAAGACTTCAAATCAATTTAGTATCAAATATTTAATTTTCTTCGTCAGAGTGTCAACTATTGGTGCAGTGTCAATTACTGGTGGTTTTACCTTACATATATATATATCAGTTATTTAAATATTTAAATACATACTTTCAGTCAAAAAAGTATCGGGAATGGATGATTTGTTTATGGTTGTTAGATTGGCACAACTGTTTTTCATTTTGCGCAGAGTTTGAGTTGCATCTGTCATTTAGATTAAATACAGTGCTATTTTTAGTTAAATCATATATAGTGTGTATTACTTTCATAATTGACAAAAACATCGAACAAAGAGTTTAAGACAAAGGCATCGCCAATGGAATTTCGTGTTCGGAGACACTGAAAATGTTACAGAAGGCTTACGGTGAATCGACTTTATCAAAAACAATCGTGCTTATGAGTGGTACACTGCGTTCAAAAGCGGTCGAGATATGCTGGAAGATTTGCGTCGCCCTGGTAGGCCATAAACATCTTCAACTAAAGTTAACATCGCAAAAGTAAAGGAAATAGTGACTGCAAATCGTAATTATGCGGCGTTTAAGAGAGCAAATTCGAGGCAAAAGGCCAGATTTGTGGAAAGAAAATTCTTGGATTTTGCACCAGAATAATGCGTCTTCGTACAAGGACACCATTGTGAATTAATTTTTGACCAAAAACTCAACAAATACCATCGAGCAACCACCTTATTCACCAGATATGGCTCCACTCGACTTCTTTCTTTTTCCTAAACTCAAATTACCATTTCGTGGCACCCGTTTTCATTCGATAGAAGACACAAAGCAGAATTCGCGATGAGAACTAAACTCAATTCTGGAAAAAGCGTTAAAAAATGTTTTGGTGATTGATTATTAGTTGGTGTAAGTGTATCGTTTCTGAAGAAGCATACTTTGAAAGTGATAAAATAAATTTGGATGAATTTCAGACATTTTGTGTATTATTGATCTTTTCCGGTACTTTTTTGACAGAGTAGTATGCTTATAATATACAAGATATGCTTAGTTGAAATACCAATAACCGTGTTTTGATCCATCCCAAAATATTTATATTTGTATTCAATAAAAAATAGCGGGAAGTATAAGCTTGATGTTTCAATTATCAATTTTAACGAATAACTGGTTGTGCCCGCCGCTGCGCTTTCGTGGGCTACAGAATGCCGTCGATCGTGACCGCACGTGCGCGGAACCCTAATTCTTTTTCTAAAATAAAAGTCTAAGTTACTCCTTATTGTATCCGCTTTCTGCCAGTAAAAGTCCAGTCAAAATCGGTCCAACCGTTTCGGAGATTACCCGGAACAAACAGACAGACAACAATTCTTAAACTTGTTTTTTTTGTTATAGGTATCGTATATATTTTCATATGTATTTATTAATAAGCTGTTATTTTGATATTACAAACAGACACTTGAATTTTTTTATATGTAATAGATTAAGGGAGATATAGCGTGCCACAAAAACAGCTTTAATAAGTAATATATAAAGATTATGAGGAAACGTTTTCGTATTCAATCGTGTTATAATTCTGAATACTCTAATGTAACTACATATAAAATCTAATTATTCAAACGCAAGTATCAATTACAAGAAAATGGAGAAAGCTTTCGTAAATTTTGGTCTTTTGTTGTGACAAAATGTAGCAACAATTCGTGACAAGTCATAACAGAAACCCGAAGTCACTATAATAACTGTACATACTTATTAACAAAATCAATTTTCTATGACTTTAGTTACACTAATATCAATTACATAAATGTTATAATAAAACTAGCGGTACTTCAGTTTGCTGTTAAAATATTTTTAGACAAAGTTGGAGTAGTTTAACACCATACATACGGAAGAAGTAGACGCCATTTTAACCATTAAATTCTTGAACAATAACATAAGTTGTTTAACATAAGAACACTTTTAAATAGTTTACAACGGGCTGGTAGTCCTTATTACGTTCGGCTTAGCAACAACTAACTTGACAACGTACTTTAAACAGGAACATAATCGTTTCGATCGGTCATTCTTCCTACTATGTTATATATCACAGAGATATATCTAGCGACTAAGCAGTAACTAACTCGGCAGTTCCGTTGACCCGTTAGAATTCTTTTCGCGAACAACTGACTAACGACACGGCTCTCTACGCTATTACATCGAATTTTACGCCTATAATTACAAATTAGAAACTAACAGGCACCGAAAGGTGTTTTCTAGTCGGTAAAAATAATTATTTTCGTTAAATTTTTTTCTTCTTCGCACGACAACTAAATTGAATCGTTCATGAAAATGCCATTTTCCTATTACAAAGCCTAGCCCGGTAAAGCTGTAAAAGCCGTAAAGGCTCCAGGGCCCCTAAGGCTAATTATAGTCAGTTCGAAAAAAAAAAAAAACTTTTACAAAGTTATTGAAATTGACTTTGAAATTTGAGTGTTTTTATTTCTTTAATCTTTTTTTTTCGTTATGCGTTAATATAAAATTTTCATCAGTTCAAATATTCCACTATTGAGTTAAATTCATTTTCCTTTCGAATATGCGCTTGGGTATACTGCGTTATTCGACTACATTTTTTTACATTTATAATATACGTAGATAGTGTAATTTTATTAATGCAAATTTGGAATACTCTCAAAATCAATACAAAAGATTATTTAAACTATTATTTGTTCCTGGATGATTTAAATAAATATAAATTTGTTACATATCAACTCACACATACATGAACAATTCAGCGCCTACTTAGCTTTGAATCTGAATATTTATGGCAAATCTATTATAGATTTTTATGATAGCTTTTCTGAGTGAATCATAAACATTTAAGGTTTTTTATCATACAAATTATTAACATTATATCATTATAACATAAAAATATGTATAACAGAAATCGATGTCATCATTGTCAAAATCATTAATAATTCTCGGAACACTTGCGCGCGTTGAAGTCTTCTATACTCTAATCTGTTCAAAATATAATTATTGTTTCATGTTACTACTAAATAAATCATAAGATTTGTAACATTGCATTATTTTAAGTGTGGTGTGGATAAGAGAATATATTTGGCTCTTAATATATTTAAGACCGTCAGTAAAACTGTAGAAAGTTAATAATCACTTTCAAAAGAATCTGATAAAAATTGCTGCCTCTTATAAAAATACTTACTTATGTTACACTCAGTAATAATGACAGTATTTGATGAGCCATAGACAGTGCAGCTACGTTGGTGCCTACCGAGGGTAATGTCCGTAAAAACTTGTCAAACAATCCGAATGACGACGTGACTTATCGGAACAGCAACATCGATCATTGACAGCGTGTATAATTTATAACATTGTCTTGTGGGAAGTGGGAACGACAAAGCGATCCCAGCCATCTGTAGGGTAGCGAAGCAAAGTTTATTGACCGCAAAACACGACTTCCTCACAAATATAAAGTACTTAGGAGTACAGTATTGAATTAGAACACACACCAACAAGAAACAATCAGAAAAAACTTTGTAATATGGAATTTATTCAGATAGCAATCTTTATTCTAAATAAACGTCAATAAAATACATATTAATGAATAATTTCAAAATTCCAGCTTTTTCTTTACTCGATCACTTCCTCCGATGACTCATCGACCAACAATTATTCACGGTCTCCAAAAGGAAAGCTAGCTACTTTCTTATGCTTAGTACAGATTATCTCTATCCGATAAATGCAGGCGCAAACAGATCCTTCTTGAGCACACCAATTACAACTTTTTTAGGTATTATAAACTGTGAGTCAACCAATTGAACTACATTATTTCATTTATTGTACTTGTTTGATTAAGATTGATCTTTTTGTATCTTCACGTTCAGATTCTTTAAACCTTTAAATCGTTTTCGTATTAACAACTCCTTATTCTTCTTTCGTGTCAAAGATTGTATTAAATTCATGTAATAAGTTATACGGGAAAATAACACAAAATTTTATACGTACTCTATAACCAGCATTCCTCATAATTTCATAAAATGTAATAAGTACCTATTATATATATATTTTTAAATACAAAAATGTTTATTTTTCTTCTTAGTTTATTAGCTACATAGTGGTAGTGAATACAAAAGTTTATGACATTACCGAAACATTTTACATAAAAATGTTTGTTATCAACTTTGCAACTTATGTTCTCTTATTTTAAATTCCTTAGCATAATCTATCATTACCTACATTTTTATTAAAAACGTATATTAATGACATTATAAATAGAAAACAGGAAAGAGTGCATATATTATAATAAGTAACTAATAAAAATTAAGTAAATATATGTATAGTTACATCATTATAATTTTTAATCTCAAAACTATTAATAATTTAACGTGCAGAGCTTTTTACGGTAGACGATCGTTCCACTTCATTTGCATCTCAAACAGAACAAACACTGTTATGATATCTTACGTCATCGTTCACTTGCTATCAGGTTATTGTGTTTCAGACAGCCTTCGGATGTCTTTTGAATGGTATATTAAAGGCGACGTCATTAAACCTATCAATTTTTAATACGTTTTTACGTAACAGGGTTCTGAGGGAAAGTTCCCACTGCACTTTATTTTTTATTTAAAGTGGTAATTATTATAGGATGGATTTTTGGATTATTGGTAGAAATATCTTACCTCTTATCTTATCTAGAAATTACAATTTAAACAATACTTTTACAGTTAAAAAGGGAATTAATAAAAAAATATTGATAAACCTAATCGAGTTTATTTCCAATTTTTTTCGATAACTGGGATGTTTTTCGAATAGGTGGTAATTTTTGACGTTTATAAGCGTCTTAGCGTTTCTTAGCGTCTAAACTTAATAAAGTATTTTGACTATTATTTTATTCTCCATATTTTAAATTTTCCGGTTGGGAAGGTTTTTATTAATTAATTACATCCTAGTTTGACAGTTATATATAAAGTAAAAAGGGCTTCATAAAATCAATAGTATCTTTACAGGGTAATCCAAGGGAGGCGCGATGTGAAATGTGTTGGACTGTCCTCCAGCTAATCGATTTAGAGTATGGAATTGACACGAAAGATGAGATAATATATATATATAAAAATATATAGTACCAACAAACAATAGGGTTTCTTACTATCGTAGTTACTTTTTAATTTTTCCATGATAAAGCAATACGAGAACCAGCTCTGTACATGTTTATCGAAGTTCGGCCTTGGTTTTAAATCCATATATAAACTTCTATAGAAATTATAAATATAATGATATATTTAAACAATATTTAATTACTCGTTCGTTTAAAGAAGCTAACTTGATAAAGTTTTTTTTTAATAAGCTTCATTTTTTGCCGTAGTAGAAAAAGCTGATAAGCGTTTAAAACTACATAAAAGTTAGTCTTCCCAAGGTTGTTACGTAGAGATGAAGCGAATGTCTTAAAAGTGCTAAACATAAATGGAACATTTCTTGAATTTTTAATGTGGAAATATTTATAACATACACTAAACATATTTTAGTTATAAATACGACAAATTCTCCAGATTTTAAAATAATGATAAAGAATGTTTTATAGAAGGATGTGGCTTTGAAAGTAAAATATAAATCATCAAACACCTATTCCCGCTCGACGCCAATGAAACCCGTTTTGCGTGGGAATATTGCATTTAGCTGCAATAAAACCCACTTATAATTAAATAAGCTGATAACTCTAGGAAAGAAAATATAAAAAACTACATATATGTGCTCTTTGCCAAGGTAATAATAATTAAATTTACCAGTAAATCTGGACTTAATGTTTTGGCGTTTATTCTAAAAAGTACTTTAGCATTTATTTGACTGTTACATAAAAGAAAATCTATTATTTATAATGTATATAAAATAAAATATTTTTCAGCAATAAGCTAAAAGTCATATGAACATGTCTAATATATATTGCAAATATTGTGATTTGTTTTGACTATCTTCATTTATCGAAATATTATTATTATAGGTTGTTTTTAGGTGTCATAGTAATTATCATACAAAGTAAGTTACAGATGAAGTAAGAATTTTAATGGAGTTTTAAGCTTTTATCTAAGACTCCGCAGCATTATTCTGAATCTCAATTTTGGGTATAACTCTATTCGCTGTACTCTTATCTCATGCCCAATATAGCAGCATCACATATGAATATAGCATATATCATGAGGTGCATATAACTGAACCAACAATTGTTCATGTATGATTAAAAATATTAACTGATAATGATTGCTAACAAAATCTCCGTAATAGTAAAAAATAATTAGACGCAGCATTTTTTTTTTAATTTAGACGCAGGGTTTCCTACCAACATTTAGTTCTTACAACCTACACTCTCAGTTATCGTAATAAAAGAATATAGTTTTTTTTAATGATCAAGTTCGATTCCTGTCAAATCTATAAAGACAGTTTTTCTTATCTTTGAAACCGATGTCATGCTTATTCAGAACTTATTTCTCTGTCTCTAATAGTTTCAGAGTTCCCCTCTCCCCACTTACCGTTCTCAATTTCACAGCCTGTATACCAAATTTTATATTTGTATCAGACGCGTTTGATAATAATGTAATTCCTATATTACATACTCTTCTGAAGATTGTATAGAATGATAAGCTCAATGACGTCATGATTCTCATGCGCCACGCGCCAATGCCTCGCGTTACCTACGCCCGTGTGAACGTTACACTAATCCACTTTAAGTGAAACGACTGCGACATTCCAAATAACAAATGAAATAAACTGAAATACTGCATAAAAAATACGATACTTGGAGTTTTTTTATAATTATTTACTTCCCATCATATAATTGTTAATCCGTTACATTAACAAATCCTATATTAATTAATATCGACCAAATTAATAATAAACAAGAGAACATTTTGCATGTATTATTACAAGTATTTATTTGACTTGCCTTGTTAGCATAGGTCAAATTTAGCAACTGAATTTATAACAGTTTTTTCCTAACCGATTGTGCTGATTGAAGCATACACGTTTAGTTTGGATGACAAGGCATGGTTAGCTAAATGACGTTTTTCTAAATCCATTGTGGCGGACTCCCAAAGATGGTGAACCAGTTATTTTTTATGCACCCACACGATATGAGTATCAAATGAAAGGATTTGCTGAGAAGAACATGAAAATAAAATGACGTCACTCTAAATTCAATAAACGCTTTACATGTATTTTTTCCTAAATTGCCAATAGACGTCTATTGTAAAGGAGACTATTCTATCGTCTTAACTTCGTCTTCTATAGTCTTATCGGATTTAACTCAAAAACGTCTCGAGTGATTTTTATGAAATTTTGTACATGGAAAGCTTATGACATTCATTTACTTGTATGCTATAATGGTAAATAATAAAATAAATCGTAAAAAAATGTCAACCGATTTTAATGAAATTTTGTACACTGGAGGTGTGTCATTTCTCAATTGATAGGCTAAAACAATTATCATTAATGTGAGTAAAAATTGAATTACGAGATGAAAATAATTAAACTACTTGTCATTTTATAAATTCTTGAAATAAATATTTTTTACATATTTAAAATCACACTATAGAGAGAAATACGTTGTGACCATTATTAAATTATTATTAACTGAAATTATTAAAATTTGAAATTATTAACTGTTCAGAGATTAAATACCATTTACCAATTAATGACTATTTATGCAATTAATAATATTTTATTGGTGGTTATTTCCTTCGGAAGTTTGAAAACATTCATCCGTTTCTCTTTCAACTTTTGCTAAATGCAATTCCGGCAACGAACACATATAGACGTATATAGTACTCGTACTTATGCACTTTCTCGCTTATTCATCACGTTAGTGGGTCGCAGGCTGACGACAATGTGCGACAATCACATACGTACAACTTATACATACATATCATGATGTATTTCAACTTCAGGCCTCGTAGCTCAGGGGAAGTAGGTGCTACTTTTGAGCTGAAAGGTCACGGGATTGATTCTTATACATACTTTATTTTTTTGTTTGATAAGCATAACTGACTGGGAGTTAAATATCTACATGTGCACGGATACACTGTCTTTAGCCATCATAATACAAGATATGCTTAGTTTGGAATTAAAAGGCCGCGTGTGAAACTTTATCACAATATTTATTTATCACTAAGACAAAAAAATGTGAAGTAAAAATTATGAATTTATTTTTATCCTAAATTTTATTATATGTATAAACATATCTTTATAACTTAAAACTTAAAGCCCACTTCAGATGTGAGGATGTGACGCACATTAGCGAAATGTTATGCGAACTAAAAAAAATTTAAAAACTTTTTTGTAGCTTTCAGTACATTAATATTTTACGGTTTTATCTAAGATATATAAATATCACTAGAACCATAAAACCAATTATTTAATTAAATAACTCTTCCTGCCAATTATTAATTAATCCATATTTGTTAAATTGGATTACAATGTTATAGTATAATTTGCATGCAAAAACCAAGGTCGATATTAGATAAACGGATATTAAAAATCTTCAATCATATGCTTATAACGTGTGATAGTTAAGTCTTTGAAATATGGCCAAAACTTTGAAAAAATCTATTTAATTTTTGATCAGTAACCGATGGAGGATGGCTGGATCGAGGATCGATGGAGGAATTAGCAGTAAACGATAATTCCCACTTAACTTAGAGAATATACCAAAGTAACAAAAATAAATTGCTATAGTAACTCGTACTTCGGGTTCACAGCTTATTATAAACTAATCTCGCATTTCAAGTTTTTATAATCGAGTTTCCAATACCTTATTATAAATATTTATCATGAGATGTGAATACTTGATCAAATAAATATATCCCATAAACAAGTTAATGAGCTGAAGTACTAAAAAGAGAAATTAATGAACAAATGGATTTGTGTTGGAATTATTCATAAAAAATGCGTCATGCTACCAAAACGGCAAATATGTACGTGTTTGACATCGAATGACCCCTACCTACTACCTACTCGTCTTTATCTTTCCAATCAAATGCTGTTAATAATATTATCCCCGGCGCTACACTTGTCTGAATCATTAATTGAATTACCGATGACATGTGTTTTTATATAATTACGTTATTTATACTTCGCTAGAAATAGACATAAATTAGTCATTCCGTGTTTTAGACTAAGTAAAATCAATAAAAGTTTTCGGTAATAGTGTTAGGTTTTATATTAAGATCCCCAAGCACATTAATGATTTGCTGGATAACAAGTTTAAGGACCATGTAAAACAGGTTTTACTGAGAAAAGATTATTGTATGTATAGAGTGAATCATTACGCAAATTAAAGTGACGTCTGGAAGTTACTCTCTCTCTCTCTCTCTCTCAAGTAAAAGCCATTTAAGTTAAAAAAGATAAAGCCGATCGTGTTTTTTGTCGGCTCTTCTAGATGACTGGGATGTTTTGATGTTCATAAGTGCCTTCTGAGGGCCTAAAATGAACAAATGATTCGATTTGATAGTTACCAACAGCCAAAATATTGTTAAAAATATAATGGTAAAAAAATAAAAAGTATGTATTTTATTTATTACGCTAGAAGTTTTCTCTATCATGAAAGAATAAATAAAGAGCATATAAAAAAAATTAAACAGCAAAAAAGCATATAAAAACGTTTCACTATCGGAGAAAAGTTTTCGTCGAAGGAACGAGATGAAATCACGAACTTACTTAAAGGCGATTACAATTTTTTTCATTAAATACCACAACGCGAACATTTCTCGAACGTCCAAGCTTTCCCACGTTGATTCCCTTCACTATCAGACCACCGCATTTAGAATGTTGAAGTAAATTAAATTAAACATTCATCAATTTTAAACTTTACTCAATCATATTAAAAAAACTATTTTAGTAAGTTCGAGTAACAAAAATAGCAATAATTGAAAATTTTATCTGTTTCGTTATAACAAAAATCAATTTTCTGCATTACTTTAATTCTAGGTGCCGTGTTACCTCTGAACGCAATCATTGCGGACATTGCCGTCTAGACGTTTCATTTGCTGCCGCAGAAATCATTTTATTTTTCATACGATTGAATTACACGGATATTAGAGCACATTCGTTAGTGATGCACAGCGCACGTGAGATGCCGTGTTTACAGCTCCTGCGGTATCACGTTCATCCACATTGATTTATAACTATTTCGCTACGAACGTAATAATATATCCGAAAATAATCTAATTTGAAACAGGTAACCATTCATTTTCCTACAATTTGCAATAGGGAGACGTGTTGAATTGAAATTGAACTTCATTAGTTCAATAGTTGTGGTCTATTCTTCAAAAATGTTATTGCACTATCAGATAACAACTGCTTATTATTGTATGGACGACTTGGACGATTTAGCTCATATTCACATAATATATTTGTTTTTTCGAGACCATGGTTCATTGCTATGTTAGAATCCGATAGGTGGCGCTTTAGTCGTTATTATTTTATATTTATTAACTAAAATGGTTTATATTTATAATCTATATTGACCAATAGGAGGTACTGTGGTCTAGCCAAAAATAACAGAAAAGGGCAGGCAAACCTCTGCCGGATGTTCTAGTATACACATATAATATTTATTTATGTGGAATTTGAAATTTATGATTTCTTGATTTTGATTTGACCGTGAAATCTATTCGACTTTGCCGCGACTCCTTTCTTTTGAAGGTATTCCTTACTCTTAGCATTTATTAAAGAAAATAATTCCCATTTCATTATCTTTCATAATAGCCTCCTCCAAATCGATGGAATAAATCAGGTAATCAAGTTATGTGTGATAGTATATACCTATCATAAAAAACTTTTCCTCATGCAATTTCTTCTTAGCAATATATGCAATTACACCTAACAAAAATGACCGTGGCTTACTGACAAGCCATGACATCGTGAACAACAGTAGATAAATTTTATTAGATATAACAGTACAGTAAACGTGTAATGAGCCCAGACGAATTTCAAATAAAATGCGAGACATTATGGAATGGTAAGATTGTGGGTCGAATGAGTCGGCGTTGAGGGCACTGGGTCGGGGGAAAGTAGTGGTGCCGTATGTGTGCTTGGTGTTACATACACAGAATACACAGTACCTAATATTATACTTAGATCATATTTTCAACCGTTGTCTAAAAAGGGTCCATATACCTGCAGCTATCACACTAACAAATAGATTTCAAATAAGACTACTATTAATATTACTAGAATTATCTTCAAGTATCTTTATTAAAATGGATGATATTAAAAACACAAATTCTCTTTGTCCGATCACCTGAAAGTTTGTTTATCTAAGTGCTTTTAATGTTGCAGGTCTTTAGGGTTCCAAAGTCAAAAGGAACCTTTATAGTTTCGGTATATCAAATGAACTTACTCGATAAACATATGTCTATTTTTGGAAAAGGGCATACTACCGACCTGATATTAGTTGCTGTAACGGCCTTCTATAACTAACCAAGAACAGGATTACAGCCTTATCCATATTACATTACAAATAGTTCGATACTGATGCACGAGTGTGTTACTAAGCCATACCCTTCGTACTGGGACCCAGCAATGTTCATATTACAAATTCTGCAACCATCAAATGTGTAACAGTCTATTTGTTAATTAAGTTTTGGTCGGTCTCCCATGACAGTATTTATTTCGTACAGATTATTCTCATGCCCTGTAATTTGAACTTGGTAGTAAATATTGGCTGTCATAGGGACTGCCGGTATAAGTGAAAACTTATAACTTAGAATTATTTTCAAAGGCCAATATAAATACGAATATTTAAAATAATAAAAAAGTATATTTATTTAGTACTCATTATTATACTGCACAGTGATTCTACAATTAAAAAATTAAGATAATAATCAAACTCAAACACTATTTGAACAAGTACAGTATGTATATACACATTAAACTTTCTACTAAATCCATTCAATTTTACTTGTAAAGATATACACAGCATTAATGTTGCACAATACGTCACCTATACAGCTACAGATATACTACTATTACGCATGTCGGTCACGCGAACTCACAGGATTTCACCCATCCAAGAGCGTCTAATTCACACAGCACACGGTCAGGTATATACGATGTGTTATACGTGTATACATATATATATGTATTCGTGTACACAGACCGCTGCACATGCGCCAGTCTGATATCAGAGAAGTACGTGCAATATCTATATATACCAATAGATATAGATATACAATTAACATTAGCATGTCGGTGACGCGAACCCATAAGATTTTCCCCTACCAAAAAATGCTCAACGCGGCTAAAGAAGTTTACACATCAAATAATAATATTTGAGGTACCTTAGTATTAAACTGACCTTCAACAATACAATTAGAGTTGAAGAACAATACACAGTGTATATATGTAACAGCTCATAAGTGGGCCGGCCGATGAATTGGGCGGCCGACACACGGTCAAGGCCGCTTGCACTTGATCGCAAAAAATCGAACGACTGGTTATGCCCACGCGTGTGCTTACAGTGGCCATGTTTTTTGCGATAATAACATATAGCATAGTGATCGACCGGGTCGATGGTCGATAAGTTTTTATGGTTTATTATTTATTGTTCATACACAATTACCATTGACAAGTTATTTGAAATAATATTTTCTCTCATGACTGTTCGAAAATATTACTTTTTTTTTATTTCTATGCCTGCGTAATTACTGCAAAGCATTGTATGATCAGCACAATGGAATTCGGAAATAACGACGATCGCTGAGTGAACATACCCATCAAAAATAGCCAGTGACATACCAACCTACTTTATAATAATATAATCATAGTGTCAGTTATTCACGACCATAAATTGGGCAATAGTTAAAATTATTATTGTCTGAATGTTCTTATACTTCTCTCTTTTTCATTCATATCTTCTTTAATTAACGAATTACACAAATAATCATTGTTTATTTCTTCTTCTAAAACCGACCATCATAATCACAGGGAGAGCCATTAATGTTTTAATAACGAGGATCCTGTACAACGAACCATCTACGAAACCTGTTTCTGAACAAGTTTTAGATCTGAGATACACATACGTATATTAGATGCACATATACAGCACACATGCACCACGCGAATTCCTTAATTAGTACATTGTGAAGTATAGCTGCCAATAAATAATTAACAAAATAAAAAATCTAAGTATCTAGCTATGAACTTAAGATTTTTTTTGTTATAGCACAGGTTCTCAAACTTGTATAGCACACCATCCACTTAGCGAATACAAAATTTTTAGCGTTTCAAAAAGTCGGGTTGTTTCTGAAACTTGTTAGAGCTTGATTACAACGTGATTTGGGAACTTCAAACATAAAAAGTTATGATCAATAAAATACAAACAAGGTAGAAATAATTAACGAAACATAATCAAAAAAGTACTATAGTAGTTTACTTCTACTTTCGTAAAATTTCCGAAATACCTATAAAGAGAAAATAATTTTTAACTAGCATACGCAAATTTTTCTAATATTAAATTACTTCTTGTCACTAACGTAAAAAGTCACTATAAAAAGATTGTCTATTTAGGAACAATAAAATATATATTTCAATAATATATGACACTGGACAGTCAAATAAAAATTAGTGAATTCAAATAGTGATTTCTAGTTAATTTGCTAAAAATAACTAACTGTATATAGTGATCTCAAGCAAGCTTTTGGTATCCCACGCAAGTGTTTATAAATGCACCAGAACTGATTCTATCTACGTATAATAATATCTATTAATGACAGTAATCATTTTATCAATTTCGTTCTAATACAAAGTTTATCTTAGGGTTACCCACTTAGGTTTACCCACTAACATACCTCGAACGTTCGCGAAATGATAGACGTAAGGACGCCCGACATGTTGTTGCAAAACTATACAATATGATAATAAATCTAGGATGTTAGTTATTGTTATTATGAAATAACCAAGATGAATTGCCACTTTATGTGGACACACTAATCAGAAAGAAAAAGAGAGAGAACATTCCAAAATAATGATAGTTCTTCGATCCTGTTCGGAGTCTGTCAAACGCATCTGTTTTTTTTCCCATACTCGTTTTTTATATCATATATTTTTAATTTAATATTAAGATTTCAATTACTGATTTTGAAAAATATGTTTAAATTTGAAACATTCTAAGGAACAGCTATCTGAACTACCACTGAAAGTGCACTTTTTAGCATTCATTTTTATGTATATAACAGCTTAAATAAACAGCCTAGCCTTTTTACTAAACGACGCCGTTCAACCGGCAGCCTGAATGATTTTCAGCCAATGCGTCTAATACAACATTTTGTGAACTGGCTGGCTGACACCTAGGCTGTTCATAGAATATAGTGACCATGTATTTTTTTTTAAGAAATTAATCTTATTATATTTTAAGTTCGCACTCCCCGACCGCCAACACGGCACGCTTGCTTCGCACGCTCGGCTAGTGCTTTTATTTATATCCAGAAACCTAATACACTCATCGCTCCTACAATCGGTCCTCGTTATCGAACTGCTTTTCGAGTTACTAAATTTCGTGTAAAATTAATTTTAAGAATATATTTTTTAAATTATTTATAGAATTTTATCTTTATATAAGAAATTTAATATAAATGTACTCTCTGCTAGGCAAGTTGTTAAACGTTACCGAACCAAGTCATTAGTCTAAGCTGTTCGATTGAATGGCTGAAAAGGCCATCAAAGATTCGGGTTGAACTGCGCCGTTTAGTAAAAGACGAGACAGTTAATTGGTAAGCTAATTAAGCTAGTTGGCTGCGACATATATGTTATGTATCTCGTATTAGTATGTAAAGTCGCGTATAAGTAATACGTTATTTTATCTAAAAATTATCTGATTGCTATATATAAATAGAGTTACCAAATTAGAATTAATATTCTCTACTTAACGAGATTTACATTATGTTATGTGTATAGATTATGTTGCTAATACATGAGAAATATATATTTAACTTTTTTTTTTGTTTAGTTAATTTAACCCGAAAAATATTTTTCTTTTCCTTGTAAATTGTTGTGGTTCTTTACTACATAAGTTATTTTACGAACGACGTAAAATATGTTTGATGCGTCGAGAGTTATACATTATCTGCATCTAACAGACATTCCAAGATAGTTAACTATAGGTCAAGAACACTACTAATGAGACATTCACACATAATTATGTCTGGATAATAATGTCCACAAGATTGCGTCTAAGTCTTTAGCATTAATTACTCGTATACTGCAGTGCGAATCTAAGGTTAATTCTAAAGAATAGTATTAGATTCACAAATTCTTACAAAAAAGTTATTTTTAGATATATATATGTATGTTACATATTTATCGTTATAGGTTAGGCGCAGTGACTACAATCTCACTTGATGTTAAGTGACAATGTGGCCCAAGATGATAATACGTTAAACCTAGTGGAAGACTGGCTCTCAAGTGCAGCTACCGGAACACACCTATTGGTGCTTGGCGATAGATTTTCAACATGAGGGTGGTAACTAACCAGGCGGGCATTACAAATTACCCTACCACCATGATAGCATGGAAACCATAGGGTTTCATCACGATATTTTCCTTCACCGAAAGCTCAGGCCCATTGCGTGTCAATCGACGCGATGTCGTACATATGCTACCACTGAGCCACCATAGCTTCAAATTAAAATTTATTTTATCAAAAAAATAAGTTATTTAATTAAATCTTCGACTTTGGTACATCTATAAATATTAGAAAACAATAGATTTAATTGTTTGTTTGGACGCGGTAATCTCTGGAACTACCACCAGTCAGATTCGAAAAATTATTTTTGCATCTATTTATTGAGAAAGTTTGTAAGTTATATAAGTTTATACTACGATTCTAATGAGCAGAGCAGTAACTGAACGTCAAGCAATCTGGCAAGCTGTAGGCAAGTACGGGAAGTGAAGATAACGATTGGCTACAAGAGTGTATTAGCGGCGGTTAACTTAAAGTTAAGAATTAATCGTGGTGGTCTAGTGGTTCACATAGGCGGAATATCGATTCGATGTCCGCAGGTTAGAATCCAATATACCAATAGATTTTTCAAAATTCGCGTACATTTACTATGTAATTCAAATCGATAACGCTATCGACTGACGGTAAAGGAAAACATCGTGAGGAAATCTAAACACTTGAGAAATTTTCTTGTAGTACCTACCACTGTCTGTAGGAAAAATAAAGAGCTGTTGATCTTCACGGCGTGAAATAACCAATACGTCGTGGGCTGGCGTGATGATTAAACCCGTAACTACCCTTGGGAAGAGGCCTTTGTCCAGCAGTGGGAAACATATTTGCTGACATTATTGATTACTTTGATTGAATATTCTCTTATCTGTTAAATTCAATTATTATTCGAAAAATGCTCTAGTACTATATTAAATTCAGATTTCGAAACAATATTTGAATACTCTACATGTAACAGTCTGGCTCGGGATAGTATTACGTCGCTCTAAAATGACTGAAATAATTAGATTTATAAAATTATTTAGCACTAACAACCCGCCTCGGCTTTGCACGGCTAGCAGAGTAATACATATAAATCTATTGGTTTACGCGGCGCACGCCTGTAAAGCTCCCAGTCGGCATGATTTTTTTCGAGATTTTCCACAATAGTAGTCATATTTTAGCCAGTTTACACAAAACCGTAGCAAATTATACATCTAAACCTTCCTCATTAATCACCCCGTCGATTGTCGAAAACCGTGTGAAAATCCGTTTGCTAGTTTTTGAGTTTTGAGTTTTTGAGTTTATTGCGTTCAGACAGACAGACGCGGCGGGGGACGTTATTTTATAATATGTATAGATAATGACATTCTACATTTCTATGCGATTAAATAATAAGTAATTCTATGTTAAAGAATCATAAACCGTTTTTATAAAAAACTACATGTGTGATAATTTCTTCAACTGTATTCAGCATAACTGATCTTGAACTGAATTTAGTCACAGACACAGTGACTATGGAATTGGATAGACTCAATAAATGGACGGATTTAAAATTTGGAATCACGTTTAAAAACGATAATATTTTATTTTTTCCTTAGATTTAAAGTAGCTTTTTAGCTTTAAATTATCCTGCCTTAAACATTTCAACGCAAATAATTCCCATCTAATTATTAGTAATGATATTTTTTAAAACACTGTTATTACTCGCTTAATGCACTTTAAATGGAATCAATGTTTTTAAATATCCAATTATCTATTTTATTTTACTATAGCAAAAATTTTATGTACGCTAATTGTCTTATAGCTTTTATTTTTCATCAAAAAGCATCAGGATTTTGTACATATTTAATTTCGCTTTAACAACGGTATAATTTTATGTATGCTCTAAAATATTGAATATAAATAAATACCTTAAAAATATTTTTCTATTTGGGTATTCGGTTAACATGTTTAGTATTGTTTACGCATTGTCTTATACAATATGTAAATAAACCATTTAACGTTTGCTTAAAATTTTATGCATAAAATATAGTACAGAATACATTAGGAATATTAGGTAATATCTGTTTAAAAAAGTTGTACAGCCTTATATGAGTGATTAAAAATTTCAACAAATGTGAAAATTAAATAATAGAGATATACCTGAGCCTCAAGAATTTTTCGCGGTCTTCAACAATCTTATGTTCACAAGAAACTAAACTACTATGTCCCGAGAACAAAATCGCGAACACTGACTAAATGGATTTCTTGTTGGACGACGCGAATACTTGAATCGGACACTGTGGGCGTGACAAGAGGCACGCAACCGACCGAGTGTCTTAAACGAAATGAAATGATGAAGAAGACGCCACGGTCTTATATAGACGTGGCGGTAACCTGACGCCGTATAACGGACTCCTGCGCACAGATATGCCATGGCACAGTCACTCTTACAGCGCACGCACAAAGCACAAAATCACAGCATAACCAACAACCTTCTCAATGAACAGAAAGATCGAATTTTCAATAAAATGCCCTGAGCAATACGAAGCTATTTGCAAATATAACACTCGCTAACCCTACCTGCACTTGGGCTATACAGAACTGAACGGAATTCAAAATGACACCATTACACCATTTGACGAGAACTTTATAAAACTCAAAAACTTAATAAATATACAAATTATGAATTTACTTCAAAAGATTTCTACATTTTGATTCTATTTCCACTATTATAGATATACCTAATAGTAAATATCTGGGAGACCGAGCTTAGCTCGGCGTCTTGAAAAATGAAACTACATTTGTATAAATACATATTCAAGAAATGGTCACTTAATAGTATTACATTTAATATGGCTCAATAATTAAATTATGTAATTACGTCTTATATCACACATTACAAACACCTTCCTCCTTTTTATTATCGGTTTTATTAAATTCTCTATTATGAAGTAAATAAGACCCCACAATCGTTATTCAGTTTAGACCTCAAAAGGTCCAGGGTACTAATTTACTTTTTTTATCGTTGCTACGGCAACGTGACAGCATTGTGCGTGATGATAAGCAACAATCAACAAATAACAGTAATCACCGTGAGAGTCTTCGCTGTCATGACAGCTTGCTAGCTTCTCGGTAACTGGACATACCTAAACTGGCAGACACCGAAGCGCGACAATTTAAAATAGTGTCACTATGAAATGTTTATCACCATGTGAATGATGTTCGTAATCCACTTTATTATTAGACTTACACCACTTAACCCCGGAACGTGACACTCCTAAGCGTGCAACCATGGTGGGTGCTAATATAATTGTTGATAACATATAAGTAAAAATCACCAATTTTATGACAACTAAAGTATTCAACAAATTGCAAAGTAATAGATGCCCGCAAGTAAGCCGCAGTGTCTCGTATTCATTCCTAACATTTCAATCACATCGATTCCGAAATTAAGTAAAGGAAAAACGTTTAAAGGTTGTAAAACGTACAGTATCTTTAAGTTCATTAACTACTGTATGTCTATGCTCGCTTCGTGTACGAAATGTGCGTGACAGAATCGTTCAACTCCCAAGTCGTGCATATATTATCTAAAGTGTCATTAACACAATATTATAATAATGTTTGTATGTATTCGCGAATCAAAACAATAAGCGAAATTACTATTCAGTTTGATCAAATTACATGTTCAAATATATTTTTTAATGTAGCACGGTAAACGACGTCACTGTGTCCTAGCACAGTATAAACTGAAAACAACGACGACTACCAAAAGTTAAAAATCCATCGACGTTCGCCGCTGTTAGGCTGTTTAGGCTCTCGGCAGCTGGATATACGCCGGTCAATCCTGAACCGCAAAATACCTAGTTAACAAAAATAAAAACTTTAGGGTAGCTGAGAGGTCTAGCCTAATCCTAGATAGCCTATAATATTTCACGTTAATTTGGCAATCATATACAAAAATAATTTTTCAAATCCGACTGGTAGTTCCAGAGATTAGCTTGTTTAAACAAACAAACGACCAAACAAAAAAAATCTTCCGCTTTATTATATTATAGTATAGAATGAATAGATTAAAATACAGTGCAAAGGTGTGTGGAAATAGAAACTGTGACTGTCCGATGCAAATCAATTAAAATAGGTGTAAATACTATTTGTAGGAAAAGTAACAAGTATTTGGAATCGACTCATTTAGGATGTAAAAGGATCTATTAATCTAAAGAGACGAAAGAGATTTCTCTCTTTCTCTCTCCCGTTTGGTAGCCTCAATGCTGAGGATCGTGACTCCGTACAAAGCTTTCGATCTAGATTTCGGATTTTTCTTCGACAATTGAATGTATGTTCGTAAAAACTTAAATATGCTAGATTTTGTAAATGACTGATATCGTTTTAATACTATTGAAACACAAAATTAGTTGTGCCGTGTTAGTAATAAGTAAGACCAATAAGAGTTTTTTAAGTTCTATAAAATAGTCCCAATGCCATTTTGCGCAGTACCGATTTACCGGACATGGGGTTCAAGAACCATCTCAAGCAGGTTTTATATATATATATAGCTTGAACTATTATTGAACGATAGTGATTTCTGGAAGTGACTTTCTCACTGTACATTCACTATAATAATGCGAATAATGTGAAATTGAAGCAATGATGGCTCAGTTGTAGTGTGTACGACTTCGCGTCGATTGACGTGAGTTCGAATCCCTCCCTGCAATGAGCCTGAACTTTCGGTAAAAGAAAACATCGTGAGGAAACCTTAGTATGGTGGTAGGGCTTTTTCAATGTCCGCCTGGCTAGCTACCACTCTCAAGTTGAAAATCTGTCTCCAAACACCAATACGTGTGTTCCGGCAGCTGCACTTGCCAGTCTTCCATTAGTTTTAACGTGTTATCATCTTGGGCCACATCATCACTTAACATGAGGTGATATTGTGGCCACTACGTTAAACCTATAACGATAAATTTATTAACTCTAAACATTACAAAGTAAAAACAAAAATATAAAACCCGATCGAATTTCTTCCCAGCTCTTCTTGATGACTAAGATGGTTTCCGAACCTCTAAGTATTTAACGTTCATAATTATCTTTTAGCCTAAATTTAATAAAATAATTTTGATTTTCGATGCTCGATTAAGAGATGTGCTGACAGGTAGCTCTGATTATTCAGTGGCTTGGTCTGACCACTGCTTTACGTATCTACCTCTCATCTGTCTTTTTTCAACATTTCCTTTCAGCTTACATCAGTAGACATGACATGATATTAGATAAATAGGCAGAAAATGTACAAAAAGCTTTAAAACCAAAAAAAAAACATTGTTATATCTATATTAATCAACCTGTAGTTATCTCAGTAAATTTTTTTTTCAAATTTCCTGATGTGTGACGTTAGTTCCACAAAGTGATCATGAAAATGTCATAAAATTTTTTTGCCCGGCTGTCTGTTTATTTGTATGTCCGGATTTAAATCAACAACGGCTTATGAAATTTTGTACACGGGAAGCTTATGTCATTGGTCAATTGACAGACTATTTTTTTTTATAATACTTTTATAAATACTTTCAATAAAACCAATAAATACATTTTTATTAATTCTTAACCAATTTTGATGAAATTTTATACGAGGGAAGTATAAGTTATTCGATAATTGATGGGATATAACAATTGTCAATATTACTTTTAGAAATCGTAAAAAAAGTATTTATCAATTTAATTCTCTAAGTAGTCGCCGTTGTATTTTAACTGTACAGTGCTTAACAACAGGGACAGTAGAGTCGATTTGCCGAGTTAATATAAAAAAACTCTATTCTCAAAAGTGATATATTACCACCTCGGTAATGTTTACATGGCATATTTTACGAATCAGATTTACTCTGTGTGGCCTGTTCCAGAGTTAGTTCCAACAGCAGCCTAGTGATTTTAGCACCAGACAGTATAATCACCAATGTAGTATATAAATAAATATGGTATACTGAATTCAAATTTTTTGTCGGCAGCTTTGTTCGTAATTATTTATATACAGTTTGTTGATTTATATGTTAACAATAAACATCACAACATATGAATTCAATTAAAGTAAAACAAACAAAAAATGTACAGATTTTACAGTTTCCGTGAGCCAAGCCGTAGTTTAATATAAAATGACAAATGTACCTGTATGTACCTATATCTTGAATTTTAAAAGATAATGAAACTATAGTTCAACGCTTGATTATCGCTTAATGGTCTCTACTGAACACTAAAAATAAAAGTTGCTAAACGGTTTTTTTAATTCGACTTCCTGCGGTTTCCCAAAGAGGAATTTAAGGCCAACATTGAAGCGCCAATACACCAGTGAAAGTTAATGTTGATTCGCATTGGCTCACTCATTAACTGTGCGATGAAAATCTTAAATTACACTGCACACGGCAAGTTTTAATCTATTTTTATTTGCGTAAGATTCAATTACACGGTTCCTAATGATGTGCATAGCCGATGGCTTCGGCTAAGAATATATGAACTTGTCTTTGCTGCTGTATAATGAGCGCTGGCACCCATTGCAAAGAAAACAATTACTACATCGCAAACGAGAGAAGTAATCAACCCAATATAATTTTAAATGGAACTTCATTTATCCATTGTGTAGCAGAGATGGATTAGTTAGCTATATTTGAATCGGTTATTCAGAGTATTTCCTTGTAATATTCCTCGCTAAGCGAAAGTATTTATATTCGATTTCTCTTACAGTCTACAAAATAAAAACCGAAAGTAAATATTTAATGATTTCAGAATCCCATATTAATAATTAAATTACAAAATACAACAAGTTCCCTCGACAAACAGTTTATAAACTTCGATTTTTTAAATACTATGCATTAGTTAATGAGATTAAGTTCAAGCTCAGATTTATATTATAATATTGCGAAGTATGCCGTATGGTTTCATCCGTGTTAAATTTATTTGAGCAATTTATCCAACGCGTCGCCGAGCCGCCAACGCAAGGCAAGTACGCAACCTGCAGGAATAGTTATAGTTTGCCAGATTGCTTGATATTCATGGTTACAGCTTCACTCGTAGGGGTCATACCGTGAACTTATACAGCCTACAAACCTTCCTTAATAAATAAGAAAATCATCTTTAATAAAATAATTTTTCACGGCCGACTAGTAGTTCCAGCGATTAGCGTGTTTAAACAACAATTTATTGAACTTTATAATATTGGTATAGATAAAACTCAAGAGTATATTTGTTTGTTTGTTCGAACTTGCTAAGCTCTGGAACTACCTACTAACAAACTATAATCTACTACCTATCTGCAATCAATCCAATTCCATTCGAATTGGAATATTTGGAATACTGTTGGAATACTGCCTTTGGAATACTTCTGTTTTTTTATTTATAACACTGATTTAATTATGTACCTACTTCTCTAATATTATTAAGCTCAATAAAGGTTTTTTTAATGAACTAATCTCTTGAAGATTGAAGAGATTTGAAAATATAGTTTATTTATTGAAGAAGTACTACACTATCTAGTATCACGCTGCAACCCGTGAGAGCGGTATGGAGGATTTGATTAGTTTGCGTTTCCGCCGACTCGGCTCAGAGACGAAAAATTAGATTCTATTATTTCTTAGATTTTATTTCCCCAATACAAATAATACTAGTATAAATATTTTAAACCATATCTGGTCATTTTAATTGTATAACGTGAGTATTGTTTCTTTAAAATTACGTGTTTGTTAGGGAACTTATGTATGATTCAGTTTTTTTTTTTAAGTTTAACGTGTTAATTTTGACTGTCATAGGTAGAAGTAGTTGGTTTATTGTAAGGGAAGTTTGAAGTGGAATTTTGATTAACTTACTTTTATGACAAAACTTCAAATATAACCACATCTGGTCATTTTAATTTTGATTTTAATATTGATTGATATTTAATATTGATCTTAGTACAAGAATAATTTATGTTCTTTCGGAATTTTAAGTCTAATTGAATTGATTTTTGTTAGGGATTTTAAAGTATTATAGACAGAAGTTTTATTTTAAGAAATATAAGTTGTATTTAACTTGTAGTTGAAGTTTAACTTCTTACTTTTTGATTGTTTTATAAAGGTTTAATTAATGTATATAAATAAAATGATTCAGGTTTGCCCTTGTGCGAGCATCACGCGAAATATACTGGAAAGATTTTGATAAAAAAATATATTTGACTCTTTAGATACATGGTTCTTTTTTTTTAAATCACGATATGTTCATAAACAATCATTCTGTAGTCCACGCGAGCAGTGCCGAGGACACAGCTAGTTTGTGAGTAAAAAGATAATCAAAAAACCGTTTTATGTAGTACTCTGACTTTTCATTTCTTGTCTACAATCCTGTTTCTATCCTGGGATACTGAGATTATCTGTAGACAATCCCGAAATTCCGGGATTAGAAAAAGAACCGGGATCTAATCCTTTAGAGCGGAGCCATACAAAGTGCAGCTCAGAAAGTATATTAAGTGAGAACGAAGTAATAGTGCGGAGAGTGGTGTGGCGAGTATTGGGAGCCGAGAGTGGATTTGCTGCCCAACTAGAACTGAAAAAATTAATGGCGAGTGAAACCGCAGTATACAGCTAGTCGTTTATACGATAAAAACAAAATGTAGAAGATTATTAAAACTAATTGCTTTAACCATCGATTTGTATGTTTTTTTACTTTTCTACATTCTCTTTCTGAAACCTGAGACAGACGTTTAAGCAGACAGAAAAAACCACAGCAACAACATCAGCAATACTACTTTAGGTACGATATCAATTACTTTTTATTCTTGCCATATTCTTATACAATATGTGGGTTATTGTGTTAGTGTTGTTTGCACTTAATCCACTACCATTTATGACGTTGGAAAGAGCGTCGAGAGATAAACGACGCGACAAGCCGCTGAAATTATTGGCCACTGCTCCACTTACATAACGTGTAACAGTTATACATATTTGAAGAAAAATCTCACTCAAGGTTATTTGTTTTCCAATTTTTCCAACCACTGAAGAATTCCAATATCCACCTCCTGGCTCTATCACCAGACCCTCGTTACCAAGCCCAATCTATTGGACTTGTCAAAAAAACTTATGTAATTGTGACTCTTAAACTTAGTATAACATCGATATTGTGCATTTTTAACTTGTTACTTCGAGAAAAATATGTCACTTGCTTCCTTTTAGACTAACTGTAACTCGAGAACGGAAGCTTGTAGAGAAACAACAAAATACTAGTAGGTGCGCCTTTTTTTCTGATTCTATATAACTCAATTTTGCAAAATTGGCAGATCCTCTGGCGCCCCTCTTCCTTTGGTTGGCAGAATTGCTCTCTATGCCACTTATTCTTTATCCACAGCCTCAACTGTGAGTGTTAGTGATTGTAACATAACTATGCAGAAAGAGCACATCTCTAGACCGAATACTCGTGCTACCCTAGAACGAGACGGTAGCTAGGACAACGCATATTAACAACGACAACTCTCAAATATATTGTAATGCCATCTTAATATATTTAAATTAAATTTATAATATATGTAAAATTTAATAAAGAGCTTTCATACAATAAAGGTCTCCTATGTGCATTAACAGTGAGTGTCATTATATTACATACATCTTCTATACATATTTTAAAACTCAACGTTTTTCGGTCTATCTGTCTGTTTAACCATGCGAAAACCGCTTAAGCGATTTAATTCATATATATGTTATCTGGTCAGGTTATAGGATATATTTTGTTACATAAAGTCACATACGAAATAAGCAGTGACGATAATGGTGAACCAATTCAGAAAAAATACTTTTTTGGGGCGATTGAATAGCTTAATGCTGAGAGTAAATCATGAGATATATATCAAATTGATGTATACGTAATTGTAGATCTTAAAAATACCTACAAAAAAGTCAGGGATCGCATATGTCTATCTTCCAAGGATCACCCCCACAATAAGCATTTTTGTCTTTAAAATGACTGGCAGGCGATTGTCGTTTCTGGTATCAGGGGCAGCACTTTCGCGCGTGTGCTCAACAAACGGCATTCTGTAGTCCACGCGAGCGGAACCGCGGGCACAGCTAGTATTATTATTATTTCTTAGATTCTGAGAGTTAGTTTTATAGTGTTCTCTTTTAATTATTGTTTTACGAATATACTAATTAAATAAGCTAAAACAAGACAAGTAGCTAATTTGTCCTACTGCTTTCCAAGAATAATCTTTTAAAAACAAACCATTAATTTGTTTTAAATAATCTATTAGATAGCCGTACTGAGAATGCAATAAAACATACAAAACGAAATAAATTTCTCTGTGTTACTTCTAACCTGGTGTTATGTTCCGAGGTAACCAACTTCTATCTGTTTCACTTCGGTTTTCGCACCTTTTATTTAGAGTCCGAGAGTTAAACGTTTTTGCTTGCGATCAGCCTCATCAATAAGAACTGGGTCGCCCGTTCAAACTTTGATAATACGCAGCACTTTTACTTCGTAGAATGTTCGACAATTATTTTACATTAATCAGTAGTGCTAATACGCAATTCTAAAAGAGTATCTTGTCGTGTTTAAATGTATTTTTTTTTAAAACATAGGCAGTTAAAATATTATAATCCAATCATATCATAGTATATTGTTCATATATGCATATATTGTCTATTACTGACAAAAAATGTCACTAAACATCTATCTATGAGTTCCTGCAGCTGTAATTAAGAGTCATCCCCTGTTATATTCCCTTGTCTTGTGTGCTTAATCTGTTCTTTTTCAACCACAGTATTACTTAACATTATATATGATTCTTCAATCAGTGACATGGCAACGTGTGATCTCAAAATATTGTAGCTATAAACTGTCTGACTCTCAGCCAAAGTGAATACCGAACTTCTTTTTTTTTGTTGTTGTTACGTAGCACGGCAAAATGACTACACTGTATCTGATGGTGAACACAGTGTATTCCAGCAACAACGGTTACTACCGTGGGATCTAAAGTCCAGCGTCAGTCGTCACTGTCATGCCGGCCGACTCAAATGCCTCTTCATGTTATGCTTGAAAGACTTCATGTTGTAGGAAGGAGGGAACACACTGGCCGGTAGACAGTTCCTCAAAGATAAGACGTAAACTTATTTATTCGTGCCGAGATGAAGGTTACCTTAAATCTGTGGCCCTGGAGCTCAACGCGTGTGCCTCTTCAAAACACTCGCCATTATACAGACGGTAGAACACGCCCAATGAAGCAACGTCCCTGCGCAGATGACGCTGCTCGATGGACTTAATAACATCTGCATCATTTATAATGCGGACAGCCTGTCTCTGTAACCAATCCAGGACTTCGAGGAGGAATTCCATACAAGGCAGAATTTGTATAAAAGCATATATAGCTTTTCGAAAGTGAAAAACCGTCGCACCCTTTTCAGGATTTTAAGTCTCCGAGATGTGGCGAAAATGACAATCCCAATGAAATGCGAATATCTATACGTAGGATATTGAGGCTGTCACACATTGCTATCAAGACGTTCTGAAGAGTGGGGAAGCGGAAAATGAGGATATTTTTGTAGAAAACACTCAAACTTGAGTTTTCTTGTCTTAGAACTCTACCAAGTAACTTGCTTCCCATGTAGATATACGGTGTAAAGTTTAGTTAAGTCCAATGACAAGTTTCTCTCGTCTCTTTGCTGATTCTCTCCGACTGTTAGCGGGCTTGCTGTTATACCACCCATGGACAATACCATCGTCTGCATAGTAAAGAATATTACCAAAAGGTACCTATATGCAGAAGAAACAAAGTAGGCGAAAGTACAGAGTCTTCCGGCACTCGAGCTTTTACTGATATGAATTGCGAATTACATCCATCGACAAGGACACGAAATCAGCGCTCATATAGGAAGCTAGAGATCTATATGCATAAGTTGTCAGGGAGTCCGTACATCGGAAGTTTGGAGAGAAGTCCACGGTACCACATCCTATCAAAAGCTTTGGCTGTGTCAAGGCCTATAAAGAACTTTTAATTCTTGCAAAATATTTAAAAGCGAACTTCTACTATTACAATAAAAAATATTGTTCTAAATTGCTGTCCAAAATTACTTGATATAAATGTGATGAATTATGTCAGGCATATAATTTATTTAGTTTACTAGAAATTTTATATTATTTTGTTGTTTTTTAATCACATGATTGCCAGCTAAGTCCGAAGGTTTGCCTGAAAAACAGCGTCGTCTGATGATCTCATCACAAACGATAAATCTTGTTGTCATATAATTCCTCTTTAATTTTTTTGTTATTTATTTTGTATGTTTATTGTGTTCTTTTTTTTCATGTTCTTATTATTTTTCTTTATTACATTTTTGTGTCAATAAATCATTTTCTCTCTGTCTTCCGGGCTTAGGTACGGTTCTTTTATTTGAGTTGACTACTCTGTTAGCTGTAAGTGCCCTGAAGCCTCAGGTTTTTACAGCTTCATCAGGCTTCGGTGCGGACCACTTAAACACCCTACTTATCCGTCCATGGTTTACGAACATAGTAATGCTCACATAAGCGTCGCAAGCGCTATCCGCGCTGCGCCATGCTATGCCAGTCCGAGCGCGTGCACGCTGTAATCGCGTAACGGTAGCGAACTGTAAAGCCGGCACGGGTTGCGGGCCGCGTGCTAAATTTGCCGAAACACCGCGATTTCTAGCGGGAAAATCTTAAATCACAGTAAATTTGTGTCGACACTGATTATGATCATATCTTATTTTGAAAAACGATTTATAGCACGATCCTATTACTCTGAATAATAGAAGTACGGTAATACTATTTCAATGGTAAGCTCTAAATAACTAATCATTTGTTCTGGGCCGAACATTCCTTTATTTACTATTGTAATATTATAATAATATACAATTTATATGTAGTTTTAGAGTAAATAAACATATTACCAGATTAAGTTACTTTTACATTATTAAAAAACATTATTTGCAGATTAGATTTATTATAAGATGTTCAGTTGACTAAATTTACGAGTTAGCTTCGTCGACCAATCATAGGCGTCGGCAAATCATAGCCCTTGTAGTAGCGATGATGGAGCAATGTATATAGAACGACGACAGTTTAGGTTGAGCGAGGAACAAAGTAGGAGTGTGGCAAATTTAATGTGATTACAAGAATGAAATAGTTATACATGTTAAAATAGAGGAATAACCGAAAAGTGCCTCTGACCGGAACCCTTTACTATATTAAATTTAAACTTAACAAATTTTTTTTGGCGCATTTAGTAGAAGGTAAAATTGAGAGCTGCGTGCGCATTGTATCACGGACGTGCTACATGATGACGTCAGCCATCAATAATAATAATGGAATTCATTTTACTAACTTTTATTTTATTTTTGTTGTTATTAAATAATTTAACGTTGTATAAATAAACATGTTAATCATATACAACAGAAGTCTATAAAATGAATTCACATTATTATCATTGATGGCTAACTACATTATGCAGGATAAAAATGTTAGTTATTTTTATTATGTTATACACATTTTTTTGTTTATTATATATATTCTTTTGCTGATTGCTGAGGTACCAATTTAGGTTGATTTGGATTCTATGACATAAATAGTCTTTATTTATAATAGTTTCGTAATGAAAACATAAAGTTGAGAAATATTTATGCACGTTTTCTTCTAAATATCTAAAAAGTCCAAACGTGAATAATATTTGCAAGATGTACTTTAGTATGTACAGTTGTTAGGGCCGATTTTTCAATCAACAGATAACTTTGTTAAAGGAATAATTTTAAATGTTGACAGGTTTTTCATACATTATTTGTCAAAACGTCAAAATTATTCCTCATATTAAATTATCTAACGATTGAAAAATCAGCTCTTAGTACAATAACAAAGGCAGAGTGGTTAATAATCCCTATTACGATGCTATGATTTCATCACTAAAGCTCAGCTACATTCCAAGTTTCAAAAGCCATGTCGATCGGCGCGATGTCCGAGCTAGGGTTGCTAACTGTCCTGCGAGAGGTCCTATTTGTAGACCCTCAGAGAATACGTCACGCTAAAGGGCTCATTCCAAGTTTCAAAAGCAATATCGATCGGCGCGATGTCCGAACTAAGGTTGCTAACTGTCCTGTGAGAGGTCCTATTTGTAGACCCTTAGAGAATACTTCCCACTAAAGATGTGTGCGGGACGTCAATTGTCCCACTTTATAGTACGGTTAAACTTTCGCGCAGAACTAAGAATGAACACACGTTGAAGCTAACGCTTGAAAACTGTATTCATCGCTTTCCTATACTTTGACAACTGTCTCCCGTTTTTAACCACTTTCCGCATTATGAATGAAAATGTCCCACAAATCCATGTATGTGGAATATATAATATGTGAGAGAATATTATTATTACAATTTATTTAGATTGGTAAAATGACTTCCAGTACAGTTTTGTTGTTTATTGACTAATGCCCTCTCACACCAATGACAAACCATTTTGGAAGTAAATCGGGGCATAAATACGGTTGTAGGTCCTTTCGACATTGTGGCTGAGTGCCTTAAGCGCTCGCCCCCAAGCTCGGGTGAAGCTGTAAAAGCCGTTTGAGTCTTCAGGGCCCTTATGGCTAACAGTATAGTCAGACGTACCCAAATGATAGCAGCATCCTAAATAGCTTATCAATATAAGTTTTGTTTTCTGAAAGATTCATATAACATTGTTTTAAACCCTGTATAGAAAATTCATGCATGAACTTTCAATTTAATAGGTCTAAATCTATAGTATAGACTTTGAAAATTATCTGGCTCCGTAATTTTGTGGTGAAGACGTTACAATTTGTATACCGTTAAGATTCTGCTCAGTTTGAAAATTACTTCGTTGGTTTTTGAATATTTTCCTAATAAAGTATTGATAATTTATAATTGCCCAGAAATAGTAAAACAATTAAGAATGAAAATGACAAAAAAAAACAATATAAATATACAATGAATTAATAAATATCATAGTTTTATTTTAATTTCACAAAATTGTTCTCGATTATCTCAAAGGTGTTTTTCGTGGCCATGCCATATCTCCTTTGATTCTTAATCAAAATTTTAAAAAATTATAATTTTATTCTCCGCTACAAATAGTTTAGAGAATTTAATTCCTTATATCTTTGTTTTATCGATTATATTTATTGAGTTATAAAAAAAGGGATATTTTTCCACATTATAAAAACAGGAAGTCTTCTTGTCCTGTAAAACTTATAAGCTAGCAGATCTCCTTAGAAAAGAGATGTAGGGTACAAAGAAATTTCTTTGAAGATTTCTCTTTACTTGGGGCAGGCCGACTGGTGGAATACCTCCACCCTACAAAAGACCTCGGCCAAATAACCATGTGTTCTGTTCCTGCAGTGAGCAGGGCTTTCAAACCTCCTCGAGGTAGGGGGGTTCAAGGCTCGCAAAGCGTTAGTGATACAACCATCCATAGGCAACACAGTAGCCGCTAACCATCAAGCTATAAGGCTTAAAATGGTACCAACTTTTTTTGGTTACTGTCATTGTTACTCCATATTGTTAAATAATATTAATTTTATGTACAAATATTTTGCTAAACCCTGTTCGTAATTTTCATTGTTAATACTGTGTATCTGGTACATATTTTTTGGGTATTTCGTAGCACTCTATGAGTTGTCACATACACACACACACAAACACCTCCTTTTACATGTTGTTCTATTAACTATTCTTCTATGCAACTATTTTTTAAACCTTTTTGATAATAATATATAATTTTTATATATAACCAGAGAAGGGCACAGGAATCTGGGTCACAAAATTATTTTTAACCGTATCCTATGAACCCTCAAAGCTGTAGTACCTACTGTTATATTTAATAAATAAATAATAATAATAATGTAAATTTGTTATTGCACCGAGAAGAATATCAATCGATTTTTTGGCACAGTCTAATACTTACATAATAACTAGTGGTCCCCTTTTGCTCTGCATGCGTTTATTATGCAGTAATTATTTTCATATCGTTTTATTTTTACTAATATTATTGACAATACTTGTAGCCTATCAATTGAGCAATCACATAAGCCATTTTTTATTTAAATCTGGACATACAAACAGACAGACAGACAATTTTTTTTGTATTATATCCATGAAGTGCCGTTTATAATAGACGTACCTATATCATCAAAAAAATACATATAGATACAAGACTACTTATTTATTAATAACTTGAATGCCACTGCCATTCCATTTAAAAGGGTTTAATGGCATCTTTGGCAGCCTAGTTATTAATATACAAGATATTACATTATCGTAAGTTATTTTTATTATATTACATCCATATAGCTTTAGGTATTGACGTAATTTTAATAATTCTCATATAGTTTTGTCTAACTATTTATCTACATTCATTATTTTAACTGATCACTCCCACTTCTGATGTTAAGCGATGATTAGGTTAAAGATGTTGAACGCTAAAAGAGTTTAATTCTTCAGTGCAGTGGCGTATTTACTATTGCGATAACCAGCACCAGGCTAACACTAAAAATGTCCTTTCACTATGATATAGTTTTTTAAGTAATCGAACATATATCCTTTGATGCGATATCCGAGCGCAGCATCGCTAAACCATCACCATTAAAACGTTTCAAACAAGTTATTATTTATATTCTAACAAAGTGTTAAATATTTCATTGTAAAACTTCGAGCGATAAAGGCGTGTTTAATCCATCAAACTTGTTAGTTTAACTTATTTGACACTTAGAAACTTTAATACAACCCTGCCCGACAATTTTGGTTTTAAATAAAACAATAAATTATTTAAACGTTTCACACTCCACTTATTTTCCTTGCGTTTAGATTTGACCCAATTGTATTTTGTTTCTCAGACACAAAGGTCCATTAATACCGTCTGAATTAACAATGGAACAGGCCAAAAGAGAAATTGATGAATCTCTGATTCTAAGCGTATTCTGTATGCGCCGTATTGGGCTGTCATTTGAAAGTCCAAAAAATACATCGGCATATCTACGTCAAAAACTAACATTCATATTATCAGTCTGTGGTGTTTGCTACCACGTCTTCAGTGAAATCGTGTACATAGGTCTCACATTGTCCAATTCGCCACGAGTTGAGGAAGTCGTTCCACTTTTTCATACCTTTGGCTACGGCGCTCTCAGTGAGTATGCAAAATATGTAGGTCTGTAATGCTTTAACATTTAATCAACCGTCATATAGAAATGCGTGTTAGTGGGTATTTTATACTTTATGCATACAACAATATATACAGGATTCTAGTATTTACATGTGTCAGTGAGGGGAACTCTGAAACTATTAGAGAGAGAAATATGTTAAATCAACACTATCAAGTTTTTTTTAAAGGTCATGTTAGATTCCCGACTCGTCTGTTTTTGAAAATCTATGTATGCAGTCTTTCCTTTTTTTTCTCGTTATAGGTTTTGACGTAGTCGCCACAATCTCACCTGATGTTGAGTGACGATGTGGCCCAAGATGATAACACGCTAAACCTAGTGGAAGACTGGCTCTCAAGTGCAGCTGCCGGAACACGCCTATTGGTGCTTGGCGATAGATTTTCAACTTGAGGGCATTAAAAAAAGCTATACGACCATGCTATGGTTTCTTCACGATGTTTTCCTTCACCGAAAGCTCAGGTTCGAATTCACGTCTATCCACGCGAAGTCGTACACGCTATCACTGAGCCATCATTGCTTCATTATTTAAAATCGATGTCATGGTACTTTAGAACATATTTCTACACCAAGGGATGTAGAAATGGTATCCTTATAGTTTCAGAGTTCCCCTTAATGACCCATCTCAATGTTACATTATGTATATAATTTATTTAAATTATACTTGTTTTGGCGCATTTAGTAGTGGGTAAAGTTGAGATCGCGCGCGTATCATATATCGGAATAAATATTAGCTTTTAATGTTTATTTATACAACGTTAAATTATTTTTACGCAATTAATAACAATTACATTTTAATAAATTGAATTCATTATTATCATTGATCCCTAACTTCATTATTATGTTGGCACACGTGATAAAATTATGGAGTTATTTCTTCTTACGTGCGTACATAAGTAATTATGTATTCCTTATTATATGTAACTATCATTTTTTATACCGAAAATTTTTCAAAGATAAGATTTTTTTAGCCATTAGCAAATGATTTTTTTTAATACACTTCTATTCAACTAATTCACTTCTACCAGTCAAAATCAATTATAACACACAGCTAAGCTGCTATTAACCACTGCAGGTAACATCTAATGCTATTAAAATGAGCAATTAGTTCCTCGAAAATGGTTTTAACGATTTAGATGAAGTTTTTTTTGGTATATTATCTAGGTTTTTTAAGGCACTCTAGCACAAGAGTTTAGCTCGCCCAGACATTGTTTATTTATGCAATCATAAAACTAAAGAGGATTTGACTTTTTATTGTATAATTTAACAGGTATCGCGAAAGTATTCGTACTGTGGTACAAGAAAGACGTGTTCAATCAACTTCTGAACGAGTTGGTAGAGATCTGGCCGTTGCCGCCCCTTGATTATGAAGCACAGGCTATCAAGAGTAACAGCTTACACGCTTTAAAAATCACCCATCGATGTTAGTACTTTCATATATATAATCAGTGATCGCTTTGAAATCAAAACACATAGAAATAAAAAAAAAATATACATCAGATGCTATTCGACTACTTCACCGATGTTGAGTCTGAGAAGTATTTTTTGAGAATATTATTAGTATAAGTATAAGTAGTAGTATTAGTAGAAGTATATTTTTTGAGAAGTATTTGTATTTAAGGAGGGAGGGGCTATGATTGAGCGCTTAAATATGAACCTTAGGTTCGTATTCGACTGGGGTGGTTTGAAACTGGTTAGTTTTAATGTCATAAAAACATAGGTGTGTTTATTCTCTGTTAAACGGCGTCCGTTTAGCCTAACTTCTACTTTTCGGGGTATTTACTATCAGATAAACAACCTTGAGCTTTTTGGGACCCAACTAGCATCTAATCTCAACTTTGGGCGCTCGATTGGATTAAAATCGAGAACAGCTGCCAAGGGTCCTCTTCAAGGTTATGCGGTATTTCACCGGAGCAGCTTCTTATCTTATATCAAGCACAATTACGGTCATGTGTCGAATACTGCAGTCACTTTTAAGATGGATCAGCCAAATATTAGTAGGCCGCTTATGACTCTGTTAAGCGCAGACCTAGTCGACTTGTTAACGATGAAGCGCAGATGAAGGCAAGAATGCTCAGTCTAGACTTCTAGAGCATCGAAGTAAGGTAGCTGGCCTCTCAGTGTTTTACCGCCTTTCACCGCAAGACAAGTAAACGCCGTGAGGGTTTTCACTCTTATGTGATGGACATTCCCCCAATTCACACGGATTATTTGGCTTCGCCGTTCATTGTGCGAACGGTTAAGCAGTGGAATTTGCCCACCTATAACTTGGGAGTCTTCGATCCATCATCAGCCTCAGCTTTACTCACCGTCAGGTGAAATCGATGCCAAGCGCATACATGTACTCCATAAAAAAAAATCCTTAAGAGAACACGAAGAATTTCTTAACTTTTTTATCGCCTGCTTCAGGGTACTTCTTTTTTAATATTGCTGGAGTATGGTTCTACAATATAACACCGATCGCGATATACCTATATCGCCAGTGGCAAGGCAAAGACGCTGAAATTGGATTTGTATGGACCTCTTGGTATCCCTTTGACAAGTACAATAAGGTGGCGCATGTTGCCGTATATATGTTTGAAATGTTTGCCGGTAAGAATTCATACCTATTTCAAAAGCTACCTTGTGTATACGCAAAAAATATGTACCTAAAGATTCGGAGATAGCGACAACCCCAATGCATTATTCTTTATTTAAGTAAAGTATTAGGTATAGCATAATAACGTTTTTTTTTATATCGTTATAGGTTTGGCGTAGTGGCCACAATCTTACCTGACGTTAAGTGACGATGTGGCCCAAGATGAAAACACGTTAAACCTAGTGGAAGACTGGCTCTCAAGTGCAGCTGCCGGAGCACACCTATTGGTGCTTGGCGACAGATTATCAACTTGAGGGTGGTAGCTAGCCAGATGGCCATCATGCTATGGTTTCCTCACGATGTTTTCCTTCACCGAAAGCTCAGGCTCATTGCAGGGATTCGAACTCACGTCAATCGACGCGAAGTCGTACAAGCTACCACTGAGCCGTCATTGCTTCAATGAAAAATCAATGGTTCAATACTTCATGTGTAATTAAGGATTGAAAGAACGAATCTCTTCGCAAAGTATTTTCCTTTATTTATTGTTCAATCGTTTGTTATTATTGTTAACTTTTGATTCGGGTGTTATTATTATTAGTATTATCATTATTTTTACACAGTTTTTAATTATTTCTTTTAATTTATGTTTTTAGTTATTATTTTTCTTTCCTTATTTGTAATGAAATACGCCGCTGTGTGTTTGTAGTTTTGGTATGTACAATAATGTAACCCTTTACTGCGTCTACAAGCGTTCAATTTTATTTAAATTACGTTTATAGATTATACATACTAATTGAATTCTTAGATAGAATCCAGTTTTGTAGATCAAATAGAAAAAAGTATGGACTAAGGGCATCATATTAGATTGGCGGAAAGCAAGAACTGTTTAATAACGCTCGACCAAAGATGCACAATTATTAAGTCAAATATATGTTTTTAGCTTTAAGTATTATAAAACCTATCTACATCTTTAGTGTGCCATTGACATTGCTGACATATTATACGCCTAAATGTTAACACTGTAAGAATAAATACATAAACGTATATCAAACGGGCCGAAGCACCTACTTATATAAAACATCGAAAGCGTTTTTATTTTCGACATGAGTTTCGAGTCGTGTGAGAAAGTCTTAATAACATACTCATCTGATATACTCCATTATCACATTGAGATCAACACGACTTTATAAAGCGAAGTAGCTATTAATCACCTTCAAATATTTGATTACACGGTTCATAAGCTCCCAAAAAACATTATCACGAATATGTATAATTGCGATCGCATGTTCGAAACAAAACAAATAACTTTTTAATTCCACTTTCATACCCAGTCTATACTTGTTTGTTCTATAAATACTTAATAATACAGATACATATAAGAAGCGTTTATTGTGTTAGTAAATAATAATTTGACTTTTTGATGTTAATCTTTTTATATTATAAAACTCAACTTCTCTCTGTCTATGTCCGTTTATTTTCTTTTCATGCAAAAAAATATCCGATAATTTTTTTATTTGCATAGCTATGTTATCTGGCCAGGTAGATATTATAGAATATATTTTGGAAGATAAAGTAACATACGAAATAAGCAGTGACAATAATAGTGAATCGATTCGGAAATAAGACCCATTTGGGGCGCTGAAATGGCTTACACTGAGTGAGCCATACGTGATATATCAAATTAATATTCTATATGATCTACAATTAAATGTACATTAATTTGTTATATCTCTTATGGTTTACTTAGCATAAACCATTTAATCGCCCCAAATGCGTCTTATTTCCGAATCGATTCACCATTATTGTCAATGCTTATTTCGTATGTTACTCTATATTAACAAAATATATCCAGATATGGCCAGTTCACATATCCAAGGAAAGGAAGGAAAAACCATGTATTTCGGATTAGTAATTTTCGCGTGATAACGGACAGACAGACAGAGCAACGTTGAGTTTTAAATGTATAGAATAGATATTTAGTATCAGAATATCCTGTCAATTTATCTCTGTTAAATATTTTAACGGAAATTAATTGATTCTATTTGATACATTTAAAATTAATTGAATTATTAAAAGTAATTTTATTTTAAGGTCAAACTTGCGTCTGGATAATGGTCTGCACTGATCTACTGTTTTCTGGAATGGCTTGTCATATTTCTATGCTTTTGCGATTATTACAAAAAAGGCTGGAATCATTCGCTTTAACTTTAAAATCTGACGAGGAATACTACAAACAGATTATAGATAATATCAAGCTACATCAAAGACTCATAACGTAAGATTATTATATGCCAGTACATGAAACTTATTAATTATCATACTGGTATGGTATTACAATTACTATTACATAATATTACAATTATCAAAAAAAGTATTGTAATAATATTATGAAGAGAGTTTTCTAAAAAATCTTTCGTTAATAGAATTCTACTCATTTTTATAATCAAAGATTGGTGACTCTTATTCTCAAATGTTTATGGTTTCACAAATATGGTAATTAATATTTGTAACTAAAAGCAGATAGACAAAACTATGAAAACTAGGTACTAATTTCTTCCCACTAACTGAGTAAAGTTAATGTATACAGGCGCTCTTCATTCCTGTCGTTTTTTTTTAAATATAGTTATATGATAATATTAAAAATATTATTATTTTCGTTTTCAGATATTGCAATGATTTAGAGAGTGCATTTTCACTTTCAAATCTAGTGAATATTGTTCTCAGCTCATTAAACATATGCTGCGTTGCATTTGTCATAGTGGTATGATTAATTTGTTTATTTTTGTTACGGAATGGCACACGTTTTTTAAGAAATACTTAGAAATAACACTGTCGTATAAGTTGTTGTTTTTCTTATGTCGAAGGTGTTGACTCTGAGGTCAACCATCGTTGTGAAAGTGTCGGAATTGGTCAATCGGGAATTTCATTGTCTGCCGTGGGAGTGATAGTAGTTACTTTTGATGTTGCCTTAGTAAAGTGACTTTTTTATACAATTTAGATAGCAAACAAGCGTAGGTACGGCCCATCAGATAAATCTGATAAACAACAGTCCACATAAAATATAAATTGACAATCTTAATTGAACAATTTCAAAATAGTAAATTAAAGATACCTGTAGCTCAAAATATTAACACGCGATACGTTTCTCAAGGAAAGTTTTTCGTACCCTGTGCAAAAAACTATAACTGAAAACCATCCGTAGCCTTTTTATTTCTCACCATAACTAAAGATATACCCTACCAAATAAATAAGGAAGCTAATTCACAAAATGATCAACGAATTTATAAGAATTGTATTCAAAAAAGCCTCATTGATCAGAATAAATATAAATAATGAACTGTCTAAACTTATTGTCTAAAAAAAAAAATTAGTATTTAGATGAACACAAAATAAATAGAAATAAACTATAATACTCATAATTTTTAATGATCTATTAAAATCAACTAAATAAACAACATGGCTATACTTATAATATATACTAATACTAAAAATAATTATTAGTGAAACTTGTTAACACTCTGTATAGGCAGTCCGACTCCGTCATCTAAAACCGGTTCTTCGCAAGCGCGCCAAATTTAAAAGCTTGCCTATCTTTATATACCTTACCATACCTACTTTAATATATATATTTAGATTTTTTTAATTAGAGTTATATAATTATAGATTATGTATTATATTATATGTTATTATGTGTAATAGTGATGTGACTTGATCGAGATGTATATTTGTTTCGGTATAAACTAATTCTGGTTTTTCGAGACATCTCAATGAAATTGTATAATATGTTTTGTTAAATAAATGAAATACAAAAAAAAAACTTAAATGAACATATGAACTTAATTTCAAAATTACAGACAGATACCTCTATTTTCAAAATTGTGAGTTCGATAAAGGCACGAGATTGTAATATGACATTCATATTGCATTAATTTAAATATTTCTTGTAATAAAATATTTGTCTTTCAGCTGCTAGAACCGTTAATGGCAGTAAGCAACAAATTGTTTTTAGGGTCAGCTCTTATTCAAATCGGAATGTTGTGTTGGTATGCAGACGACATTTTTCACGCGGTTCGTATGTCATTGTTTTCAAATAGGTTAAAATTAATTTCTCTGCATAATGTTTAAAAATATTATCACATATTTTAATATACGTCACAGTAATGTCAATAGTATAACTTAGTAATAATACAAATTTGGCATTTGCGTACTTTATTTATGAAAGTATGATCGCAGAAGCAATTTGCGTATTCGACACATAATATACAGGTAACCTTAAGATGGGTCAGTGTGGGGAACTCTGAAACTATACGAGATACAGGAATATGTTACTATGTCATCTATTTTAAAAACTAAGAAAACCTGCAATCATAGATTTTCAAAAAAAATGTACACAAGGCGGGAATCAAACCTGATCATTAAAAAAACTTGGTATTTTTATACTTTTATTGATAATGTACGTTATAAGGAATAAATGTAGCATATAAATAAATAATGTAAAATATCTAAAATTATAAGAAAATTACGAATGTAAATATTTTGTTTATAACTTTTTAAATGACTGCCATTATTACAATAATTAACTCTTTGAGGTAACGATCTTGTTACTACATTTTGTTTTCAAAATGGATTAGTACAAACGAAATCACCAGTAAAGACGATTTTAAAACAAACTCACCCCTTTATACTACAAAACATACAACCCCGTTACTTAAAAGATTTGATTACTATTGTATCCAAGAAAATGATTGTTATTATAAATATTTTAAAAGAAAATAATTAAATTCATCATTTTGTCTAAAATTTAGATACGGGGTTTCATAACAACATTTATTTCTTATAGCCTACAATATCAATCATCATAATAATCTCTTATAGTTACCGAGTTCCCCTCATTGACACAAATCTCAATGTTACATGTATGTACATTAGGTACATTCTATACAGATATATTTCATTACAAACATAATCCTCAATATAAATGATATGCATATATTACTTTGTAATTTTGTGTTTTAAGTATTATATTGTTATTAATTTTTTTTAAACTATTCCCAGAACGCAGATGTGGCCGTCGCGGCTTACAATAGTGGTTGGTATTCAACTAATCCCAAGTGTCGTCGGACGCTGCTTTTTCTGATGCGAAGGTGAGATAACGCAGTGTATGTTTTAAAAATATATGCATTTTTAAATATTATATTTGCAAACTGTTATTTATAAACTACTTTAACTGCATTCACTAAAATCAAATATATGAAGCTCTTTAAAAAATTCATGACTACTTACTAATAAAATGCACATAATTCATTTATTATCTATTATCATTATTAAATAACATATCAATTTTTATTCGTAAAAATAATTATGATCACTAACAAAAATAACTTGCATCTTATTTCAATCTGTTAAAAGCTTATATTAATTATACATATTTTCCATTTACAGAGCACAAAAGCCTATTGCGTTTACCGCAATGAATTTTACAAATATTACACTAATCACATACACTGCTGTGAGTATGAATTTTTAATATAATATAATAATATTTTAAACTTTAAAATTTTGTTTATCCGAATGAAATACTACAACCTCTACAACGCTTTATGAAAGTGTGAAAATTGTATTTTATTGAGTTCAGAGCTCAGTGGTAGCGTTAGTTCAATCCTGCAATGGGGCTGAGCTTTCGGTGAAGGAAAGCATTGTGATTAAACCATAGCATGGTGGTAGGGCTTTTTCTAATGCCCGTCTGGCTGGCTACCACCCACAAGTTTGAAATTCTGTCGCCAAGAAACTATAGTTGTATTCCGGCAGCTAGATTGGAGAGCCAGTCCCCTACTAAGCTTAGCATGTTACCATCTTGGGCCACATCGTTAATTAATATCAAGTAAGACTATGGTCAAATGGTAAACACTTATAAGGAATATAAAAAAGCGAAGAATATTATAAAAAATCTTTTTTTTTTCAGATACTTACACGATCTTATTCGTATTTTACTCTTTTGTATACAATGTATAGTGACTCTTAATCAATTATTTCGAAAATGAGTATACTAAGTTTGTCATATAATTCTCTTGATATTGTTAGAAATCTATACTACTTACTGCAATATAATAAAGCGGAAGAGTTTTTTTGTTTGTATGTTTGTTTGTTTAAACACGCTCATCTCTGAAAAACTACCAGTTGGACTCCAATTTTTTTTTGTATTATATATTATATTTGTATGTACACGATAGCCAGATTCACAAGGAATAGTATAGGCTATCTAGTAGAATATTATTAGGCTACACCTCTCAGCTAGCCTTAAATATAGATTTTTGTTAAGTAAATCGGAAATAAATGGCGCATCCTAACTGCTTTATCCGCGTGCGCTGGCGTAATGGTTAGTGACACGTAAATATAATGTTGAACGAAAATATTTCTCATTGGTAGATCTAAAAAAAGTCCGTAATACTATATGCCTATCTCTTATACAGAAGCCACAATAAGGAATATTGAGAAAAGGTTTTATTGAAAAGTGATTTATGATCATTATTATTAGGCATGGCATATTAATCCTTACGAACGAAAGACGTTGATAAACTTTGCCCTTATAGCATGATATTTGAAGGAATAGTTTGGGAAATAATGTAAAATGAAAAGAATTCAATACTCGGTTTGAGTATACGACTATCAAATTTCAAATCAAATTTCTCAGACCAAATTATTCTTTTAGTCTTTGCTATAGGTGTAGTGGCGCGAACGGGCCGTGTGAGTTGTGACGCAAACCCTGGCCGCCCGATAAAAATATAAGTCTATACTGAAGAATTATACATAATCAATCAGCGATTCATTATAAATTATACGCGCGTGAAACCGCGGAGCACAGCTAGAATTTTTATATTATCTATAAATGAAATATAATATTGTTAAATCATTTTTATTTTAAGAATTTCAGTGAACGTTTTCGTCTAATGTACATTGTGTAGCTATTGAAATATATAACTATATATTTAAATTACAATTATATATGCAGCATTGTTTTGAAATAAATTATATAGATTTCTGTAAACTCGTTATTCATTTTCCCTACATTTCGGTAATCTCTTTGGAATTCAAGACGTAACTTATTGTTGTAAACTTCTTATATAACAAATAAGTAAAGTACACATACAACCGTCGCCTTTTTCAAATATTTTGTCAAATAACTATCTACGTTTGTGGCTTTGTCAATTGACAATCAATCTTTATAACTCTAAAGAATAATAAATAATATTTTGTAGGTGTTATCGAGTTCTATAAAAAGTAAGTGATCCTTAAATTTATTTATAGATAAAGCAACAACCTATATATATATAAAGTACTAGATATAAAGTCCAGTAATCTTACGTCTAGACAGGTAAGTTACTAAACCAGACAGGTAAATTACATGTAACTCGTTATAAATGGATAATAAAATATTCTTTATGAATGTACCTTGTATCTTGAACTCTCATTGTGCCGCGGATGGTTTAAACTATTACGTACTGTATGACTATCTCACTATTGAATATTTAACAAGTTCTAGCTAATTTATCGACTTCTAAAAGTTGGAGAGCGATTTAAACATTCTAATTGATGCAGATATTGAAATATATGACGAGGAAATTAATAATTTTGCTAACTACCAGGTATTTTGTCCAAACGGGTTTTTCTTATTGTTAGATATATGTAAATGTGAATATTGAAACTGTACTCATGACGTACAAGTTGAACTGCACTATTTGACAAGGCGCGATAGCAACAGGCGGTCTCTGTGAACATTGAGGTATTACACATGAGACGACGACTCAACCAGATTGTTCGAAACACGCGTTCAGGATGACATGACCTGACATATGATATATATTATGTATATAAATGTATTTAACCGCTGCATAACAAGCAATATGTAATAATGATTGCTTCGTAACTGGTACTACTTAATTGCTAAACTGTATATCAGATGTAAATATGTTAAACGTACTGTGAAATGTTATAAGTATAATAAATAAATATAAATAAGTTCAATTAAAAAGGCTTACTTAAATAACAAATTACATACTTCAAACGTAAATAAGGTCTCTTTGTCTCTTCTACCGCATGTAAAATGGGAAATGGCCTGAGGAACTTTTAGGTATGATGCCTTCATCAACGTTCCAAACTTGCATCTTTCGCCGTTGACTGGCTGCTTACCCTCGCACTCATAACGTTATTTAGACCCTCCCTGTGACGTACGCTATGATTGTGGAATGGGTTACCCAGCACGGTTTTCCCCCAGGGCAAGGGGCTCTTCAAAAAGGGTTTGAAATACAGCCTCCAAGGTTGGCTGCAATGCCGCTGGTGTTGCAGCTGTTCATTGGCAACAGTAACCATTTACAATCAAGTGGGCCGTCTGCGTGTATGCTGCCTTTGGCATAAAAAATAAATATATTATATACATTTCATGATACAACGGAATTGTAAATGCATCGCAACATTCTAAACGAAAAAAGTGGTAACGCAGTACCTTCGAGCGAAATAAATTCACCGTTACTTTTAAAAACGAAGCAAGTTCAGAATATCATAAATATAAGAATAAATAAACATGATCAAAATAATTCAAATGCTGTAAGTCAATACTACATTTTCCTACTATTACGAAACTAATATCTGTTAAAAGCTACTACAGATCTCCACAGAAATATGGCATTCACAATTTAATGTAAGATATAGAAGATGGTAACAATTTTTACAACATATTACATATGGAATCGTGGTGATAGTTAGTAAATTATCCATGAACAATATTACCCCTTTTTTATTCTTATAAGTTTTTTTTGGGTAGTGGCCACAGTCTCACCTGATGTTAAGTGACGATGTGGCCCAAGATGATAACACGCTAAACCTAGTGGAAGACTGGCTCTCAAGTGCCAGCTGCATACCTATTGGTGCATGTCGACAGATTTTCAACTTGAGGGCATTAGAAAAAGCCCTACCACTATGCTATGATTTCCTCACGATGTTTTCTTTCACCGAAAGCTCAAGGCTCATTGCAGGGATTCGAACTCACGTCTATCGACGCGAAGTCGTTAACACTACCACTGAGCCACCATTGCTTCAAACCTACTATTTACTTATTTACATAATATTGACAACAGTCATTCAATAAAAATACATGGTAATTAACAAATACATGCAGGTGACAGTATCAATGAATAACTAATTACTGTTAACTACAACCAATACATTTATGGTAATAATTAAAATGTAAATGTAGAATATTATTATATACTAGCTGTGCCCCACGGTTTTACCCGTGTTAAATTCATTCGACAAACTGCGCGGCCCCTACATACCTGTGTAAGCCCTATCGTTTTTCCAGTTCCTATACTTGCCTTCAGCTTGCCAGATTGCTTGACGTTCATAGCTACTGCTCCGCTCCTTAGGGTAGTGGCATGAAATTATGTGGCCTATACTATTCCTCTGAATTTGGTTATCACATACAAAAATAATTTAGATAAGCGCGTTTAAACTAACAAACAAAAAACTCTTCAGATTTATTATACTAGAAAAACATTTAAAATACATAAGTTGCCAGTTATAGACAGAAAATACAGACAGTCTTCTTTTAAATCATAATATTAAAGAAAGATAATATGTACATGCTTAAAAGAGAATTATTTTTAATGAAGTAAAAGTTTAAAATCAAAATTTCACTGATGAATTAAAATTAAAATCACCATCTAAGCGCTTGTCCGGTTAATACTGTTTTTTATACGACAATGGCGGCAAACAAGCATGCGGTTCGCCTGATGGTAAACGATCACCGCCGCCTATGGACGCTTGCAATACCAGAAGCATCACAAGCGCGTTGCTAAAATATAAGTTTAAGATAATAGGTATGTATGCATAAAGCTTAATATTACAGTTTTAATGCGATATTTACATCAGGTTGTATAAAAATAGTCAAAATCGACGTGGGTTTGAATTCCTGCAAGAGCCCGACCATTCGGTTAAGGAAAACATCGTGATGACACCATAGCATGGTGGTAGTGTATTTTCTAATGCTAGTTACCTCCCTCAAGTTGAAAATCTGTCACCAAGCACCTAAACTTGTTTACCGATAGCAGCACTTAAGCCAGTCTCTACACTAACTAGACTTAGCGTGTCATCTTGAGTCACATCGTCACTTAACATCAGATGAGATTGTGGCCATACACTAAAACATATAAAGACCTTAAAAAGGTACCTAGATAACACAAGTAAGTACAAACATAGATTATTAAACATATAATTTACTTGTTTCTTAAGTCCAATATTGAAAATAGAAGACCTAGTTACGGAGTCGTTTTACCAGAACTTCAAACAGAGGAAGCAGAATTCTTAATCCTTGTTTCTGAAGACAACATCGATTTTGTACAAAAACATCTTAAAGAACACCCTACATTGGATATTAACTGTGTGAATTACCAGGTGACCGGCTTTCCTTAATCTCAAAATTTTATTACTTATGATTCATACGAGATAACGTATTTTTACTGCATTCAGGGTATGACAGCACTTCACATAGCCGTACAAAACAGATCTGAGGCGATGGTGGGATTTCTTTTAAAATGTCCAAATATAGAGATCGGTGACACCGCGCTACAAGCTGTAAGAAATAACAGTTTAAATATATTGGGTATAGTTATTCTGCTAATACTTTCACTTTTTTGGAGTTTACTGCTTAAGAAACGATTTCGATTCTTCGATCGGTACGTCAATATATCGGGAGCAACAATATGGTATTTTTATTTCTATTATTATTATTACTTACTGTATACGGAAGTAAATAATAATTTAACTTTGCTTATTCTATATATTCGAAGACACTCGTTCTAAAAGAGTATAAAGTCCAGTCGCGCGTCGGAACTAACACGCATCATTTTTTTTAAATAATTATTTAGCTTATATAATATAAATACTTTTGTTGCTTGGTAAAGAAAATGTAATTCCATAGTGTCTGCATTTTATAATAATTCGTTGATTGTTTTATAATGTGATTTTATTTAGTAGGTAAATAATTATGTATATATACCGAGATTTTGTCAAATTAAAGTTGCAATCACGTTAAATATTTATTATCAACTTGCTGTCCCCGAGGCTCCACTCGCCTGAACTACTAAAAATGGGTTTTGTTTTTTGCGCGGGACCATAATAATTTTTCTAAAATAAAAGTAGGCTAAGTTATTCCTTATAACATCAGCTATCTGCCAGTGAAAGTCTCTTCAAAATCGGTCCAACCGTTTCGGAGATGACTCTGAACAAACAGACAGAGAAAAATTTTGAAAATTGATTAATAGAAAATTTAGAAGCTGTTGATTTGACATTACAAACTACACTATACTCTAAGAGGTTAAGAGCAAGATCAAGCCACTTATGTAACTATACAAACTAATAAATGACCAAAATAACTTTATAAAATACTAGCTATGCCCGCGGCTCCGCATGCGTGGACTACGTTGATCGTAGAGGGGTGAAAATTTAGGGTTGTATGTATTTTTGTATGCTGTATCATAAAAAAATAAAAACAAAAAATTTTGTCTAAAAATAATAAAAAAAATTAGGGGTGGACCCTTAACATTTAGAGGGATGAAAAATAGATGTTGTCCGATTCTCCATCCTGGCCGATATGCACGCTAAGATTCACGAAAATCGGTCGAACCGTTTCGGAGGAGTTCAATCACGCACACCGTGACACGAGAATTTTATATATTAGAAGAAGATTAAACGTAGAATAATTAAAAACGCAGGACGCGTGTTAGACCCGCATTAGTACGTGTATATTAATTACAATGTATACAAATCACGATAATTTAAGAAGGATCATTAATAAAACAAATTATCAAAAAATCATATGTTCAGTGTATTACCTCAAAATGTTTATAAAAAAATATAACGAAAATTAATATATAGGTAAATACAATTAATATACTGAACTAATAATATTATGTCACTTGCAGTTATACTATTGGAAGGTCTGAGGAAGGTATCACCAGGTCTAGAATTCTCGGGAGCAATACATTCAAGAGACTACCCTGCCTACGTAACACCTTTGCATCTCGCTTGTCAGTTGGGACTTTACGAAATGGTTTGCCTTCTAATAAAGCGAGGCCATACTTTAATTTCTCCTCATAATCCTTGTTGTTCTTGTATTCAATGCAAGTTAGTAATATCATATTAATATTTCTATCCAAACTATTCACTATACTTAATATTTTATCAAACCTAATACCCATAATTCAAGTTTTGAGTGTGTGGTATATTAATATCATGCCTAAATCATATCATTTTGGTTTCTGAAAATTGATCTTTTAATTTGAAAATGTTTTTTAACATAATTCAGGTCGCTAGTATTGTAGACTGAAGGTTCGTTAATGATAAGGAAATTATTTTTTAAAATATACCACTTACCTGTAATATACGTAAGTATATTAACGCAAACGTATTTGGACAGATGCACGAAAAGTAGTGTCTCGTACAAACCAAACATCACTGTTTGTACTACTTGTGCAAGTCTTGGTAGTTTTATTTGAGCGTGTGGAAGGTTTTTATTGTAATAAATTTATAAAAAATGCAATGTAATATGCACAAAATTCGATAGATTATAGTTAGTAAATTTAATTTATTTTTATTAGGCAGAATATCAGGTTCAGAAAGTACTTGTCAAAGGTACAGATTTAAACTTACTCGTACGTTAATATCTTCTAAAGGTATTATAATTTATAAACCCTTCTAGCATTTGATTTTTAAAAGGAAATTTATTTTTAGCATTTCTCAGGTAAAGAAAGATTCTTTATATGCAAACAACGCTCGCCTGTCACTGTACCGGGCAATATCCTCGCCTGTATACATGGTCCATGTATCTTCAGATCCCATACTGGCCGCATTTCGTCTTACAGCAGAACTATCAACGAACGCTATAACATACAGGCACCTAGCTACAGCTTATTTGAGATTACGCGATGACGTCAGCGCTTTCGCTGTTGATCTTATGGGTAAAATATATATATACTACATGTTACATATTTTTATACAAATGCATTGAGAAAATGTTTATCTTAGAATTCATCTTCTTCTTACCCTTATACTATCTAAGTAAAAACGGCACAACATGTTTTCCCCTTTCACTTTCCTCTATTAACTGTCTTTTTTCAGTATTCACATATTTTATACGCATATCCTTCTTCACATTGCCATTTACATCTTCTTCAGCATTCCTCTATTCGTATATCCATCCGCCTTCGAACTTTTTATTTTATTTATTTTACTTTAATCCTTCATAATTACATGCCCATACCACGATAATCCATTACCATTTTGTATCAATGGTGCTATTTTTTATACTTCCTCTGATATACTCATTCCTGATGTTATCCATTCTAGTTCCACCATACATACATCCATCTTATCATTCGCAATTCTGCCACTGATAATCTTGTTTCATCCGTTTCTTAAATTGCCCAGCACTAAGACCCATACATCAAGCCAGGTTGTATAGTACATGGTTTTATAATATGTTTACCTTTGAATTACGAAATAAAATTGGAGAAGTTAAAAAAATGGAGAAAATTATCTCACAAGAAATCGACCCGCTACAAGGTGGCCCGACGACCTGGTAAAGGTTGCGGAAATCCGCTGGATGCGTGCAGCACAGGATCGGTCGTTGGTGAGGACTATGTCCAGCAGTGGACGTCTTTGGCTGACATGATGATGATAATGAATATGAATTCGTTTTATGTATATTATGCTTTTTTCATCTAAATGATGATTTCCATAGACTAAAGTGAAGACGTCAAAATACTTTTCTTGTTCAGAATTCTTATATTCGCCTCGAATAAAATATTCACTAATTTTTTTAAGGATGTTGTCGTACTTCGGAGGAAGTTGAATTAATATTAAAGCAAGCTTCGGGATATCGCAGACAGCGTCATTTCGCACTACCAAGGCTCTTTATGGCCGTTGACTATAAGCAGAAAGAATTTGTAGCACATCCTAACACTCAAGAGGTATGTGTATACAGGGGTCGTAGTCAAGATTTTGAGAGAAGGTTTCTAAATTATTTCCACATTTTTATATACAAACACGATTAAATAACTTCATAGCATCTAATGGTAAACATAACGGTGCAGCACAAAAAAATGTGCGTGTAATATTTACGTGCGTTTGAAGGCAAACGTCTTTGACCTTGTAGCCGATATTATGATTATACTAAAAACTAAATTAGTCATTTTAGAATTTCGTGGTTTTCATATAATATAATATACACTATACAGTATACAGTCATACTTATTCCAAGAATTATTAATAAGTTATAAATTTTTTTTAATATATATAATATATCTTATTTCTTAATAAATTAATTTTAATAAATGATGATTATTATTCTTGATTTAAAAATAAATAGAGATCATGACTACAGATTTTACTAAAAGTTATTTCCGCATGAAAAAAGATCCGAGTTACTCTCAAGCTGGGTAGTAATTTCAACAATTTTAATATACTGATCTTCATATTACAAACAAATTTCAAACATGCAGTTTTCGTTTACCTGGCAAAGTTTCTTTGGCACTATAAACAGGGATTCAAGGGTCTAAGAGTATATAAGTAATAAATATGCAGATGATAACATGAATATACAACAAATGTTTCAAATAATACCATTTATTCAGGTCCTCGAATCCTATTGGATGGGCGATTGGTACAGTTGGAGGCAAAAATCATTTTTTAAAAAGGCGATAGTCTTTTTAAGTCGTGTTTTTTTAACTCCAATCATATTATTTATGTGTATGGTAAGTATAATTTAAAAAAATATGTTTAACCATTATTATGTATGTACCAAGTAGGTAGTAATAGAAATTTTAATAAACATACATGTATTATTGAATATATCATCTATACATATTATAAAACTCTTACAAACATACCGGTCGCCTGTCGATTTTTTTAAATAAAAAAATGCTTATTGTGGATGATCCTTAGAAAATAGACATATGCTATTGCTGACTTTTTTGTAGGTATTTTAAGATTTATAATTATGTTCTACATTATGTTGATATATATCTCTTATAGTTTACACAGCGTAACTAAGTCCCAAAAACGTCTTTATTCTGAATTGATTCACAATTTTCATCACTGCTTATTTCGTATGTTACTTCAAGTAACAAAATATATCCTATAACCTGACCAGATAACATATATATGAATTAAAGGAAAAACCATGTAATCGGATTAGTGAAAACAAATTAAACGGACAGACAGACAGAGAGACGTTGAATTTTATAATATGTATAGAAGATAAATATAAACATATTTGAATATAGATTTTACTTAATGTCTTTTTTCCGTATGACAAATGTTATTTTCCGTCCAAAAAAGATCTGGGTTAAGATCAAGTTTTGCATTACTTCAACAAAAGTTTGCTTATTTTTATATATTTTAAGTCTGTCTGGATAGTAGAACACCATGTTAACCAATCGCATACATTGAAATTCACGATTCCCAATAGTTGATGTATTTATAATTGGACTATTTTCAGGTAGCGCCGCAACACCATCTGGTCAGATACTGGCAGATACCGTTGAACAAACTTATTACACATACTTCTGCTTATTTCGTTTTCTTGGCTCTTGTCTTTTACATCTCTAATCAAGATAAAACTGGACAGAAACGGGGTCCGCCTAACACAGGTTAGAAACCAGTATACGTACATTTACCCTAAAATATTTTTGTAGGTCTAAGTAATGATTTCAAAACGAGTATAGGACGTAATATACTGTTTTCTTATAAACCACTTTCTATTCATCTTCAGTGTTCTGTGTACACTAGAGATGCGCCCGCGGCTCCACACGCGTTAATTAAGCAGAAATTATTTTGAACCCCTGTTTTTTAACTCATGTTATTGATAATTCATATTGTTTATTAATTGATAAATAATACTTCCCGTGTAAAAAATCGTCAAAATCAGTTAATTAATAAAAAAAAATACGATTCCTAAATGTATAAATTGGCTATTGGCTATTGGCCTCTAGATTAAGGAATGATGTTTCCCGTCTACAAAATTCTTACAAAATCGGTTGATAACTGATGAAAATTTTTAGTTTTTTTTACAATTTCTATAAGTATTATTGACAATTGTCATACCTCGTCAATTATATAATGTGTAATACATCCCGTGTACAAAGTTTCTTCATAATTGATTAAGAACTAATAAAATATTTTTTTTTAGATTTTTTTTACTATTTCTAAAAGTAAGTTATGAAAAATTCTTATAGCCTGTCAATCAACTAATGACATATTAAGCTTCCCGTGTACAAAATTTTTATAAGAATCAGTCAAGCCGTTTTTGAGTTAAATCTGGACATACAAACAAATACACAAAAAAAAATAAGGGCATTTTCGTGATGTCCTTTATACAGTATGTCTATCGGGAATTTGAGGAAAACATTACATTTCCAGACAGAACAACAGATTTATATTTTTATATATTGTAACGGACTTTTTATATTATTTAACTTTAATAATCTACTTCCTTCACATAAAACCTTCGTATAACGAAAATATATTGGAAAAAACTATATCTACAAAAATGCATACGGCCAGCATGGTAAGCAGCTATAAAGCCTATGGACGTTGTAATACCATAAGTATCAACTAGCGGTGCCAACTTTGAACCCCCTTCTCCAAGAAACTATGTAAACCCTTCTCACCGCAAGAATACAACACAAGCTTACTTGGTTCTGTAGGGTGGAGGTATTTATTTCACCACTCGGGCTGCCCCAAGTAGAGAGAAATTTTCAAATAAATTTCCTCTAACCTTTCCTCTTCCTAAAACCTCTCAATGTTTCATTATCACTTATAGTTAAATATTTTAACCGTTCACCTCCATAGTCTAGCAATCTAACTTGAATGACAGAAATAGCATGTTCGATTTCATCTTAAACTCACTAAATAAAATGTTTAGTTTTAGAACTCTAATTATTTGTAGTTTAGCAAATTGTTATCTTTCATATCCAACAAGAAAAAAAGCCAACACGCATGTGAGATTATAACCCGCAGTCTTTTTAATATAAAAAGACATGCCAAGAAGTCAAGAAGTGTGATATAAAAATAAAAGTGGGAGAGAAACTTTCCACAGTAAAAACTAGGTAAAACATAATATGATTAAAAATACGTTTTCCCTTGATTAGGCGCTGAAGGGCCGCTAATTCTATACGTTTGCGGATACACATGGTCAGCCATACGGATGTGTTTCATACAAAAACCTAGAAGGTATTTGACACTAATGTGGAACTGGGCTGAAATGATAATGCTCCTCCTGTTTGGATTAACCTTTACGCTTTGGATCGCGGCCGCTATCGACGTTGCCAGTAATGAAAGGGAAGAATTAGGTAGGCATTAATAATATAAAAAACTATTCAATTTGCGACAACTGTTATTAAATAAAAATATATTTTAGAACACGTTAATGCCAACAATAGTGACATACTTATACGATATTCATCGTAAGAAGACTTTCATGACACACCCACAGAACGTAAATCATTACATCGTGCAAATTATGACATAACCTAAAAACATACATTTCGACTATCAATTATCATTTAAATAAAATTTTGATGCTGATAAACGTTATAAAACCATTTTGCACGATAAAATCCTAAATAACTTCCTCTATACAATGATTTTTGTGATTTTTTTTTACTACGTGCATCGTTACTTTCTATATGACTTTAAATTAGATTATACTAAAATACCTAATATAACCAAGTAATCGAAAATTAATCGAATTGATCGAACGCGTTGTATATTTAATTTATTACTCCCTTGTTTGATTTCGAATAAACAAATATATTTACGTAATTCCTACATTTTTACCTACTGCAGCAACAAGCAACGAAGAATATTGACTGAAAGAATTAATCTTGTAGTTTGGAATCAGGCATTCAATAATTTAAATGTTCCAAATTGCAATTCAATTGCAGTTATATTTTACTTTTGTTATTTGATTTACACAGCTTACACGCCCTTCATCTCATTTAAAGTATAATCGTATTATCGATTATATTTAGTTTTCAAAAAGAATTGATAATCGTTAAATCAACTTCCAATTTAAATTATGCTACATCTCTATAATAAACGTTTGACATGTGTCGTGCAAGTCGTCTTAAGATGAATGAATAATAGGTTTATCGCATTCCCAGATCAGCCGGTGTATCTCCAGTAGTAAAGCAAGGTGGTAGGGATTTATACCCGACTGGGTCGCTACCGCTATGCACATTGTCATAAGCCCCGTCACAGTGACTTTTGAGTGTCCTATGCTCACCATCAGGCAAAATTCCTTCTATTTACAGTGCTATTTTAAAAAAATTAAGAAAAAATATTTGAGTTAAATTTTCATACCTTATAATTCAATTGTATTTTCACAGATCGCAAATATTGGAATCAATATGATCCAACCTTACTTGCCGAGGGATCATTTTGTTTGGCGACCATATTTGCTTTCTTCCGATTAATGTTCTTATGTCAGCTGAATTACCATCTCGGACCCCTACAGGTGTGTAAATCGATTTCATATTAGCAGTAGACACACAATGTTTAAAAAGCAAGGACATTCTTAAATAGTAGCGGTTACAGGTGGAAAAATACCTAAACTGTGTTTTTATGGCATACGTTTGGTTTCTTACCACAGCTTATGAAAGTGAAAATAAAACCGAAGATGTAGTACGTATAACAAGTAAATGTTATTTTCCCTTTCTTTAAAAGACTGGCATGTTGCACATCACCGATAAAAGAGATACACGTTTACAGTCGCGATTGCTTTTTTTTTTTGTACCTAAGTAGTTAAATATCTATACATATAATAAAATGGCCTGTTAAAAGTGGTCTGTGGTCTAAAAGTGTCTGTTTGTAATGTCAAAATAACAGATTTTTACTAAATTCATATGAAAGTATGGGTAATCTCCGAAACGGTTGGACCGATTTTGACGAGACTTTCACTTGCAGATAGCTGATGTTATAAATTATAACTCAGGCTACTCTTATTTTTGAAAAATAATTAGTGTTCAGCACAAAAAATAAAAAACCTCTTTTAGTAGTTCACGCGAGCAATCTTAAAATGATACACGAGTTATATATCGGTAATTGGTTTACTCTCGCAGAATGTCGATTCGATGTCGGTAGGTTAAAGTCCCGGCATGCACAAACGAATTTTTAGGAATTCGCGTACTCGTATATTTAATCATTTGAATTTCGTAACACCATTTCCTTACGATGAAGGAAAATATCATAAGGAGACCTCAAGGCTCGAGAAATGTTCATATACCTAGTAGGTACCTACCGACTACTGTATGTGGGCAAAATATATAACTGTCGATTTCTCGGCGTTTGAAATCGTCAATACGTCGTGAGATGGAGTGATGATTGAGCCCCGTTCCTTTCCTCGGGAAGAGAGATCTTTGCCCAGTAGTGGGACACTTATAGCTGGTATTATTATAATGGGATTAGTAATAAAAATAAAACCGAATCGATATTAGCTAACGAAATACCTTACCCCCTTAAACTGAAATCAAGCATAAGCTAAACATTTGTTTCCGAATTTTGGAAATCAAAAGAACTCTTTCTCTTTGTTTTACCTTGGTAGGTAAATAAAAATATAGTCATACTCACGAACGGACGTAGAATGCCGGTCGGATAATTATATATAATCCCGTCGTATCCTTATCGATGTAGTGTAGATAATTGAACAAGGGTTTTCTCAAGCTTCTTGATGTTTGGCATCCTTAGCAAGCTATTAATTATAACTGTTTTTCTAATCATAACTTATTTTCTATATTATAAACAGGTATGTCTAGGAAAAATGACAATCGATATTTGCAAATACATTATAGTATTCGCTATAATAATAAGTGCGTTTGCAGCGGGACTCGCACGATTTTATCAATATTATGACGGTATGGTAAACGAAGATGAATTTGGAATGAAAACTGTTCAGGTAAAGCAACTTCACCACGAAAAATCTTCTTTAAGTATGTCTTATATTATTTTCTAATTATATATATCTATATTTTTTTGTTTTTTTCTTTTATCGTTATAATTTTTGTCGTAGTGGCCACAATTTTACCTGATGTTTAGTGAAAATGTGGCCCAAGATGATAACACGCTACACCTAGTGCAAGACTGGCTCTCAAGTGCAGCTGCCGGAACACACCTATTGGTGCTTGGCGACAGATTTTCAATTTGAGGATGGTAGCTAGCCAGGCGGGCATTAGAAAAAACCCTACCACCATGTTATGGTTTCCTCACGATGTTTTCCTTCACTGAAAGCTCGGGCACATTGCAGGGATTTGAACTCACGTCAATCGACGTAAAAAAATACTAAGTAAGATTTTTGAGGAAGGCCTATGTCCAGCAGCGGACGTCTTTTGGCTGAATGGATGGATTAATATTGTATCTTATACTTCCCTTATTTTTTGCCGTGAAATCCAGGTGAGCGAGTTGTATGACAAGTAACAAAAATTCTATATTAATTCCCATGTAAAAAGATTTATCTATGACACGGATCTTTGTTAACTGTTTTATTACACGCACTCTCATAAAATCCTAAACTTTGCTTGTTACCTACTTTGAAACAGAAGCTGTTAAACTGCTTGTGTTATGATAAAATGCGTACTTTTAATGTGGGTAACCTCTTTTCAACGTCTAGTTTTCTGTTTTTATTACGAATATTAGGTATATTTGCTTCTTTTTCAAAAGTAGGTTATATTAACAATAACCCTAAGAAGGTATATGGGTAGCTAAGTATACTATCGTTAAAATGTTTAATTTTTTTATAAGTAAATAATTATCTGATTTTTTCATACCTACTATCTACTCACATCCCTACAATCAGAGAAGTCAATTTTTAAAAAATGAGGTTACCTAAAAGGTAAATAAGGTTTTTACAAAACTCTAAGCGATTGAATATTTACAATAAAAATGAGATAAACATTTATATAGAGTTCGAAATCATACGGTATTATTTAGGTTAAATACCTACATATCCATGAGCAAAGTAAGCACTTTGCATCAAGTTGACCTGGTTCGCTAATCTTTGACTTAAGAATGACGTTTACTTAAGAATTCACTTTGTTTTATTTTAAACATGTAGTAGGTACACTAAACGTTAAAGATCTTATCGGGTAGGTTAACAGCTGTCGAACATAGAGAAGTTACGCCATTAGAAACGTTAGTTTAATCTGAATATGAGCATAATGGATATAGTTATTAAAACATTCATCAGGTGTCTTCCTTCACAAGCCTAACTGACACACTAAACACATTGTTCTGGGCACTGTTCTGTATGGCGCCACTTGAAAGCGCCGACGTCGTATTGGAGAACACGCGAGATACACGAAACCGCGTCGTTAATGGCCACGAAAATCGCCACGAATATACAGAACGCATCGGATATTTTTGTTTCGGATGTTAGTACTTTTTAAATTTAGAATTAGGGGTGTGCGAATATTCATATTTCGAGTCGATAGTCGAGAAGAATATTCGAACTATTCAATCCCAATTCAAATAATTTAAATAGTTCGAATATTTTTCAAATAATAAATAATTACCTATTAAGTTCATATTCATTTGAGAATAGTTCAAAATTATTCAAATCAAAAAAGTTCTTTCTAATTTAAAAAAAGATATTAAGTTAATGCCCTGTTTAGGTAAGTAGGCTTAATGAATTTCCTGAGAAAAATTTTAATTCCTCATTCTTCTCACTGAATATTTCTATTAATACGGTTTTTACCCTGTCGCAGGTTTTGAAGTAATTTCAGTAATAGTTGTACTGAACATGCTTATAGCAACGATGTCTAATACTTTCCAAAGAGTCACTGACAACGTTGACATCGAATGGACGTTTGGACGAACTGAAGTAAGTAAGCACAGGAATTAAAAGGACCAAAAGAAAAGGTTGCAAATTACTTACCTATTAGACCAGACTTAATTTCAAGTTTTCTTTGCTTTTTGAAGTAAAAACTTCTTTAGCACCGTTGTGATTTGAAACTCGATGAAACGAAAAAGCGACAGTAAAAAGTGAACCCTATACATCTATAGGATTTAGCCTACGAGACATTTACATTATGCACGGTTAATGCAAGTCCTGATTTTCATCATTGTCATCGTCGTCGGATCGACCTAGTGTTATGAGACGACCAGACTTCATACACAGTACGCACCAGTGGTCAATAGTTCAAATCCCGACGATTTAGAATATTTAAAATATATATTTAAAGACCTTTTTTTTTGTGAAGGTTTCATCACCTCTGTCATGTGTGAACTGCTGCACATATAATATTTTTTATAGGTTTATATTGACTACATGTCCCAAACGACTTTACCATCGCCTTTCAATATGATTCCAACGGCGTCGGGTATAGCTAACTTTGTGGAATGGTTTACAGCAACGGTATTTATTATGGTACGGTATTAATATAAAAAATTTGAAATCAAACAAATATTACCTATCTTGAGATATATATGAAATAAACTAGCAGTGTTCAACGGTTTCACCCATGTTACGTTAATATATTCGACAAATCACCAACGCGCTACTCACGCCGACAACGCAACCAGCCTATCGTCGTCCTCACTTCCCGTATTTGCCCGTATTGCTTGGCGTTCATGGTCACTACTCCGCTTCTTAAGTTCGAAGCATGAATTTATATATCCTAGAAACTTCCTCAATAAATAAGTTATAGAATATAAGGAGTTATCAAATCTGACTTGTAGTTCCAAAGATAAAAAAAAAAAACAATATTTAGAGCTTTACAATGTTAATAGAAGTTATAACTTATACTAGCCCGAAAAGAGACCCGAGGAGCGCTCGTAATACAGACGTTCTACCAGCCGCGATGAGTAAATGACACAAAGCACACATGTAGGTAGCATAAATAAAATTCTTTGCTTTGTGCAGTTTGACCAAATATTATTTTCTAGGATACAGAAGCGAATAGTCCAGAAGAATACGACGCTCTCATGTCTGTTATAATTCAACGTTATTTTAGTAATAAACATAAAATTTGTGGAACCAAAAAGAAATATGAGTTTGCTGCGATACCTTCGAAGTGATAGGTAACCTAATTAAACGGGTAACTTTTATCCATGTACTACATCTATACATACCTCCATATAATAAAATTGAAGTGTCTGTTTGTAATGTCAAAATAACAACTGTTTACTAAATGCAGATGCAAGTATACATGCTACCTAAAACAAAAAACCGATTTTTAAAATTTTTGTCTGTCTTTTTGTTCCGGGTAATCTACTAAACGGTTGAACCATACTATAACGTTGATACATATGTAAACTTTGAAAATGATTTTGTTTTTGTCTAGACCTAAAATAAAAGGATTTAATCATTGACTGAGAGGATTCTGAACAGATTACTCACCGGATTTAAGCGTTAAATCTCCACAATACTTACTTGTGAGTTCTTGATTATTATTTAATTCTCATAGCAACATGTTAGCAAGGTATTAACTTTAAATTCCAACCTGTATAGCCCGTCTCTATGAGAAAAAGAACTTCACCCATCAGTGAGTCTTTTACAGACCGGCGTTATTACTATGACTTATAAAAATCTTGGTTTCATGATAGGAAATATTTAATTCCTGTTTTTCAGATACCGGGTTCTTATGGTCTACAAACACTAGGTATACCACGAAATGCACCAATTACATAGGATATTTTATTGTTGTTATAAAAAACAAAACAACTGTAACATTGCGATATATTTATTATTTTTTTAGAATATTTAAGAGTACTTAAATATAAAATATGAAGTATTTACAACTTACACAAACTATTGTTACTGACATGGAAATACATTTAAAAATATACGCTTATAACAATAAATCTTTACAATTGTAACAATTACATGCTTTTATTACCATCTTCATATACATTATAAACCTTTATTCATTAAAATAGAAAAACTGTAAATCCGTAAGAGCACTCCAATAGTTATAATTAAGAAATGCAATCCGCAATGCATTACATTTTGAGGGGTTAATCTCGGTCGAAAATTGCGGGCTGTCGCTGGACTAACGGGATTACAGAGAAGCTTAGGTCATACGTATTAATTATTCTTAGCATTATACATGTGTTTTATCGTTATAGGTTTAGCGTTGTGGCCCCAATCTCACCTGATCTTAAGTGATGATGAGGCCCAAGATGGTAACACGCGAAGCCTAGTGGAAGACTGGCTCTCAAGTGCAGCTGCCAGAATACGACTATAGGTGCTTAGCGACAGATTTGCAACTCGAGGGTGGTAGCTAGTCAGGTGGGCATTAAAAAATGCTCTACCACCATGCTATGGTTTCCTCATGATGTTTTCCTTCACCGAAAGCTCAGGCTCATTGACACAATGCCCGCACACGCTACCACTGAGCCAACAATGCTTTTTATACTGGTAGCAACACGTGGACTGGCCGACTTGTTAAATTCCCTTCCCGCTCCCCTTGTTTGTTATTACATTTTTCTAGTTGGAATATGACGCAACGACTGTGATTTATTCATTGAATGTTTATTGTTTTAGATAAATCTAAGTATTTTTTTATATTATTTAATCACAATAATGTCGGATACAGTGTATAAACTTTTATGGTATTCCTGTATGGAAGTGCGTCAATTTATGTCTAAATGTATTAAAATAAGCAATTTAAAATGTAAAAAAAGCTTACTTAATTTGGGTTAAAATTAAAACCATGAAAAATCTATTAGGTTTTTATTACGATTGATTTCAGAGGTCTAAGTCGACCCTACTGGATACCTCAAATACCGTGACCCAGCGGAACTAAGGTGGTTCAGTCCCGCAAATATCTAGATTGAAAATATCTTGCAGGATTGCATTCCATAGTTATAATTATTAAATAAGGTATGGAGCGTAAGGCTGCGTATTCACCAGAGATGTGCGAGGTAGCTAGGCGATTCGAGGATATGTAGCGGCGCTGTGAAACGGTGTGTAGCCGTGTGGTGCGAGGATACGTAGTAGAATCTATCCTGAGGCGCAAACGGCGGAATCTTTCGCACAAATTCCTCGCTCGCATCCCTCGCACACAATCATTCCTCGTTCGCATCCCTCGCACATATTCATCGTTCACATCCCTCACATACATCTCTCGCTTTTTTGTATGAACAAATACCTAGCTCCGCTAGCCCTTTTCCACCAGAACGTGAATTAGACTAGGAAAATTAAGTAACCCTATTGGTCAATTTCCCACGCGCACCTCTCGGCTACCTCGCACATCTCTGGTGGACACGCAGCCTAATGCTCTTAACAATTTGTCATATTTTTCAGATCTTTGTTTTATCTTTACACCTTACAATAATCAGCATTTCTTTATCTTCGTGGATGATTGAATGCCCATAATTATTTATGTATTTCGATATCCCATAACGAATAACAAAACGCACTGTTTCATGTGAACCGGTGGAATGTAAAAATGTATGCCTAAAACGCTATACATCGGTTATTGACGATTCATTATTATTAACGATGAACGTACGATACAGTTATGACAAGCGCACACCGGCGAACGGCAAGACATGGTATTATAAATTTGCCAGCGCAAATTCATACGTATCCAATTCTAACAAGATATAGATTCCAAAGCTGAGAGACCGACCACGGATTATCAAGGGGATTTCTCTCTGCGGTATTGAAGAACGCGCTGGGGGACAGCGCGGCGGGATGTGACGGCATACGGAGGGATGCGACGGCATGCGGCGGGATGCGACGGCATGCAGCGAGATGCGACTGTATGCGCCGGAGTCCGCTAGCATACGAACGCGAGGGAGACGCAGGGCAAATGGGGTGCACGCCGGCGATTGCTGGCGGCATCACAAACTATCAGTGTGCGCCGGCGGCAAATCCTCCTCGACGCCCTCTCCCGTCATCCGCCGGTGTGCGCTGACCATTAGACGTATTTGTGATTTTTCACAATTCTTGATCGTGTGAATATAGACATAAGTGTGTCAATTTTTGCGTTTTTAGCGAGATCTTGAACCGTCATGTGGTAGTTTTAATTTTAATTCATAATCCTTTGTTATTTGGCCCTATATTATGTAATTTTGGCGGCATTCTACGTGATGTAACTTGGTTATTGTGCTCAAGTGAAGTGGATTATAAATAATAACTAGGAACACATAAAGTCACTGGACAGTGTTAAAACAAGGGGGCCGCCATCTTGTTAGTTGCTATGTTTGAAGATTACAAGGTTAATTTGAAAATTAATCTAATCACGTGACGTTGGCAGAACTGTGGAATAACACAGTTGCCATTACATAAAAAGTAGGTCCTCAAATTAATCTGAAGTTAGATCCACGGCACATCGGCATCAACCTCCCATCACATTCTTACATGAAACTTGCCGGCTTTCGTGATGTACTTGACGCCTTTGAAAGGCTTGTACTTCGCACCGTACATATCGAGCCTGCTCACACGCAGCCCACTTACGGCAAGCTGGGGTATCGTGAAGTGCACATTTATACTAGGGTTCGCGCCTGACGTGTCCGCCCCTGTCGCTACTGATACCTGAAAAAATATTAACGAATATCAAAGAATTCAATGGCATGAGATGAAACCTTTAAAGCATTATTTTTTTTATTTTCATTAATGACCTTCAAATGAAAAGAATAAACGTGTAACGTGAAGAGATGTGTATGCAGGCCACCAGGACAGTGTTTGGATTGTTCTGTGCTTACTATCAGGGGCAGTACCTACCGTCAATTTACCGAGATACGCTAAAAATATATAAACTTGAAAGATACCTTCTTGATGTAGAAATAGACCAGTATCGCATTGCATTTAAAGGTTACACCACGTTTTATTTACATATCTTATAGTAGCAATGCATAGTTACGGTACTGTTCAATTCAAACTCCATTTAATCTGTACATTCTAAAAACAATAGCGACCACCGAGAGACCGATAATCTAGTCGCCTGCAAGACTCTCGGCAGCTGGATACACACTGGCTGATACCGAAACGCGGCAAACCGAAAGTCACTGTGATGGGTTTATTAGTATATGTGTGGTGGTCGCGAACCAAACATCTTTTCCACTCCGATTGATTACTGGATATATATCGGTTGATCATGTTTGATAACGCTCAAGCGTGCCAATATTGGTGTTTACATTTGGTCTACCCGGTAAAATGACTTATATGAGTAGTAATTAAACGTGAAAAAGGGGCAAAGTTCAGTAGGAATGACATTAAGGGTAGTATTAACATACTAACATTCTACACGTTAATACCAAGCAACTGAATAGTAAAGTTTTACAATACAAGCAACAATATAATTTTAAAATCAATCATAACGTTTCATAATAGATAGAAACAACGCAAAAGAGATTTTTCATACAATTCCTAAATAATAAACGACGCGAATGCCTTCGGAAAGCGTACCGGAAAAACAAATTATATTAAGAAACGATAACAACTAAGGTAAAATAAATATATTTCATAAAAATTAACAATGATTGATAATCAATCATTACATTAGTCGTTGCCACTCGTAAAAGATCTGGCATCTAACGGGTGCCAAGTTCCATAGCTGTTACTTTACTTATAGCTGTAGGAATGTACGCTTTTCAATCATTTACAAAACAATTTGTTACCTTCTTTTATATGGGTTTTCTAACTTAGGAAGACTTTGCCCAACAGTGGAACACATACAGGCTAGTATTATTATTAGATAATGATAAATAGTACTTACACTTCCTCTAATATTGGGCAGTTTAGGCAACTCAATGCGACCAATATCCCACAACAAAATTTTACTCACTGGATCATACGAATACTTCCCTTGGTTTGCTGTCAAACTACAATTCAGTACACACTTCGGCATACATATTTCTAATGCTACATCTGAAAATAACAGGGAATATGATTATAATAAGAAGGAAAATCATAATTGGTTCTTAGGTTATATTCCTTGGTCAATAAAAAATAGCCCTGGGGACTTGGAAACTTGGAAATAATTATACAATATTTTAACTAATTATAAAATGACTTTATAATCTGTAAACTTCTAAGAAATAGCTACCTACTACCACAAAGTTGAAGCCTGTCGAGCTTTAAGTCTAAGTGTTTACTTTAGCCAGAATAAAAAAATAATATTAATCAATGCCCATGTTATTCACATACTTAAATATATATTTGTATGTATGTATATTTAAATTGCAAAGAGGCACAGGTTACAATTAAAATAGAGACTTTAAGAATATTTTCTCTATTTACTTCAAACCTTATGAGCCTCTGTGAGCATAAATATTCAAAAAATTTCAAAATAAACACTGTTTTTTTTATAAATATACACAAATCACGCCTCTTTCCCAACGGGGTAGGCAGAGACCACGTCCTTCCACTTGCTACGATCCTGACATACATCTGTCGCTTCTTCAACATTCATCAATCTTTTCATGCATACTCATCGGTTTAGTTTACTCTTGACCTGACATTTCTTCAGAATGGTGTCCTTTCTTCCTTCTTTTTTTTTAATTATTTAAAATATTCTTTATTATGTATGTTATATTTAAAAGAAATGTTTTTATTTCTATCTGATACTATTAAGCAAACAATTTTTTTATTATAAGATATATAATAAAAAACATTTTAAATAATAATAAAAAATCAATAGGACATTCAACCAGATTGATATATCGACTAAATCTATACATATAATAAAATTTAAGTGTCTGTTTGTAGTGTCAAAAGAACAAGTTTTTACTAAATGCATATGAAAGTATACACATGATAATTATATTAAAAAAAAAAAAAAAACATTTTTAAAATGTTTATCATTCTGTCTGTTTGTTCCGGGTAATCTCCGAAACGGTTGGACCGATTTTGACGGGACTTTCCAAGGCAGGTAGCTGATGAGTTACATCATAACTTAGCCTATGTTAATTTTAGAAAAATAATTAATATTACAAATTTTTGTTCCGCACAAAAATAAAAAATAAAACTTTTTTTGAGTCCACGCGAGGGGAGCCGCGGGCACCGCTAGTTTGAAATATAATACTCACTTTCTAAAGTTCTTCCCATAGTTTGTTTGGGCCCAACGGTAAGGTCCAGCCGGCCCTGTTCCCCATTCGAACGCAAAGTGAGATTATGCCGTACATACATCGGTATAGCGACAACACTTTGCGATCCGATATGATACGACATCAAACGGAAGTTGCCGTCGGGTGGAATGAACGACAAAATTCGTTCCGACTGTAAGAGAGGTAGGTTTATTGTGTTTAGTTTAAGTTTATCATGTTTAGCCCCAACCTCACTTAACATCATATGAGAAACAGAGAAATTTCTTTAGGGATTTCTCTCTACTTGGGGCAGCCCAACTGGTGGAATATTCCACCCTACAGAAAATCGCAGCCAAATAACCTTCCTGCGCCGAGTAGGGTTTCCTGAGCAGGGTAAGGGAGGGTTCCAAGATAAGTAGGGCACAGAAATTTCTTTGAAGATTTCTCTCGATCTGAAGCAGTCCTCTACCCTATAGATGATCCCAACCAAATAACCTTATGTTGTGTTCCTACGGTGTGTAGGGTTTCCAGAGCTCCTTTGGGTAGAGGGTTCAAGGTCGGCAATGTGCTAGTTGATACTGATACCTATGGTACTATAAGCGTCCATAGGCTACGGTAGCCTCTTACCATCAGGCGTGCCGTAAGACTGTTTGCCACATCTATAGTATAAAAAAAAACATTACAATCCAAATGAATAAAAAAAAATCAAGTTTCTTAATATAAATGACTATGTATTTACCTCCCAACGTTTGAATCTCACACAAGGGTGAAAAGACACGTCATCAAATAACCTTGGATTGATAAAGGTAAGAGTAAGGTCTGGCATACCACTCAATTTAATGCAACAATCGATCTGCAATAAGATAAATAATATTTAATAGCATCTATCTATATCTTCTATACCAGTGATTCTCAACCGTTTTTTTGTTGCGCAACATATTTAACGATTTCAAAATTTGTCGGCACACAAAGAAAAAGATAAAAATTATTTACTTACTACAACACACCGCATAAATAAATATGGCGGCACACAAAAGTGCCGCGGCACAGTGGTTGAGAATCACTGTTCTATACATATTATAAAACTCGAGATCTCTCTGTCTGTCTGTCCGTTTATGTTCTTTTCACGCGAAAAGCACTTGTCCGATTTACATAAACTAACATACGAAATAAGGAGTGACCATAATGGTGAATCGATTCGGTAAAAATACGCTTTTGGGGCGAATAAATGGCTTACGCTGAGTAAACCATATGAGATACATCAAATTAATGTACTACATAATTGTAGATCTTAAAAAAGACCTACAAAAACTCAGTAATAGCATTTATCAACCTTCTAAAGATCACCCACAATAAGCATTTTTGTCTTCAGTCTTTTGAGGGGGGCAGCACGAACCGCGCGTGCACTCGACCGACGGCATTCTGTAGTCCTCCGAGTGAAGCCGCGGGCACAGCTATTCAAAATATTTTCATGTGAAACTTACAGTGTGATTTGAATATTTTTTGTCCTTACTATATTGTTATTTAGTTTTTTCAACTATTGTTCATACAAAAAATAATAGTAAAATACAAACATATCCTTGTATTTCTGCTGATACTGTAGCACCGCTCTTGTCAATGATGGCATCTACTTCTTCCACAACATCGAAGTATGCTTCATTGTTGGCATATTTTACACCGGACCTACGCCATGGCACATTAGATAACTGCCCTGATGGCAATGTAGAGGATACACTAAAAACAAATGTTTATATTATAAGGCCTTTATTATCAATTCAATTCCATTAAAATTGGAATACTCTTTGAATACTGCCCTTGTTGGAATAATTATCTTTATATTAACATTATTAATATTGATTTAATTCTGTGCTAATATTATAAAGCTCAATAGAATACATTTTTTGTTTGTATGCAATTTATTCGAAAATTCCTGTTGCATTTTATAGTACCGGCGGTTTCAACCACGTATAATTTAAAAGAAATTGTGTTTTGTGGTGATATATAATACTTCAGTATAGACAATATTTTTATCGGGTTGCCAGGGTTATCCGTCACAACTCACACGGCTTGTTTCCGCCACTACACCTATAGTCCAGCTGAATCAGTCGAACCGAGAGTTGAATTATTTAATTTTACATTATCTAATAACTATTCGCCCAAATAACATGCTATAAAGGTCAAACTTTATCTTTATAAAATTATCTTGAGGATAAAGTAAGTTTCATTCGTAAGGGTTAATATGCCATGCATAATAATACTCATAAATCACTTTTCAATTTTCAATAAACTTTGTTACAATATACCTTATTGTGGCTTATGTATATGAGATAGGCATACGGTATCGATGTACTAAGGAGCAACATTTTTGTAGAACATTGTATTTATGTATCACTAACCATTACGCCAGCGCACGCGGATAAAGCTGTTAGGGTTCTTCCGAATGAATTGACAAAAATCAATATTTAAGGCTAGCTGAGAGGTATAGCCTAATACTAGATAACCTGTACTATTCTTTATGAATCTGGCTATCATATACAAAAATATTTTTTCGAATCCGACCGGTTGTTTCAGAGAATAGCGTATTTAAACAAACAAACAAAAAACTTCCGCTGTATTATATTAGTATGGATTTATTGAAACTTCACACTATGACCCTACGGAGCAGAAAAGTAATTATGAACGTCAAGCAAATCTGGCAAGCTGCAGGCAAGTATGGGAAGTGAGAACAAAAATAGGCGACACAAGTATATTGGGTGTGGCATGGTGGAGAGTTAGTCAAATGAATTTAACATGGGTGAAACCATGGGACGCAGCTAGGTTTGTATTAAGTACAAAAAAACTTGATAACTGAAGATTCTGAAGGAATAGTTAATAATTTGTTACTTTTCTTCAAATACATACTTTGATTTACCCGTAACAGTATTAGCAATGGTTCTAAGAATATTTGGAGGCTTAATCAACTCCTTTAGAATGTTACTTTCAGTGGCCAACGGAAAACCATTATCCAACATCTCATCCAAAAGCTGAAATTAAATATGAAACATTTCTGTGTACATGGCAAATCACTATAACCAAAGTTTAACCAATAAAATATATTTACCTCATAAACAACAACATAGTTTTCTTTTATTATAGTCTCCGTACAATCTGAAAAGTAATCCTAGAAAAGAAAATATATTATATTGTCAGTAATACTGCAATATTTTCGATGTCAAAGACTTGGTCTTAATTATTAATTGCAAAATATTGTGATTGAGTGGTTCAGATCTGCGAAATATCCATTTAGTGTCTGATTTTTTAAGATTTTTTATAGAATTGGCATACATTTACTAATTTAAATTGCCAACACTATTGTAGTACAACTGTGTTGGAAAAATATAGAACTGTGAATTTCTTAGTGTCTCAAATCCAAATACATTGTAGGCTTGTGTGGTGAATGAGCTCTTACCTTCTCTCAGGAAGAGACCTCTTTGCACAGCAATGGGACACTTAAAGGCTGGTATTACTATTATATGGCTAGTTATTTTCACATTACATACACATTAACGATTGATTTGTTAAACATTATATAGATTTGACTAACGATTTAACACAAAAATACAATTGTTAAAAGTTATCTCTCTCCTGTATAATCAGTTCATATTGACATAGGCCAATTTGCAATATCATCTATGATATGTTTAAGCAAGTTATATATTTAGGTATAAAATTAAACAAACTTAATAATAAAGTTCAAATTAAACTTTTTACTTGTAGTACCCATTGCAGACAATACCTCCATAATGCATAAAATTTAAACCGACACAGATATAGTATATCCAAACAAATAATTACAGTTAACATTACATGGGTCACAAAATAATCACTTTTCTAATTGTTAGTTTTTTAGAATATTTTAATCATTACACAATTATTTTCATACCTGGAAAGTATCAACAACTCTGTGGAGAAACTCAATTACAAATAAAGGTGCCACTTCTTCTTTACATACAGCAACAAGTGCCACGCCACTTCTATGAATAGATATGAGATAGTGGTGTGGTGCCGCCAACACTGGTGGAACATCCTGAAAAAGAGTTTTTTTTGCATGTATCTTATCATTTGTGAATACAATAAATAATTAATTAAAGAGTGTATGTCTTAAATCAAAATTATATCATTCAATTTTAGTGGAACCGAGATTAGTGTGTTCTCAAAACCAAAATTTATCTTTCCACATCCTGGATGATGTGGTGATGGAAGATAGCTCATTAGGTTTAAAAATAAACAATACCAACATTTGGAGAAGCCCGCTGAGCTTCCAAATAGTAATCGCAAACTGACCGCGGTATCACACTTCGCCAATGTTTTTCTAAGAATACATCCCTGAAAATAGAAAGTTAGTATTAAATTTGATACATCCAACTAATTATTATCTAAAAAGTAGCCGGACAAATATGATCTGATTTTATATAAACCTATAATATTTCTAGAAAAACCATATATCGCAATTACCCTGAGGGGTTGATAATGAATAAACTATGTATCATTTTTTATAAAACTATCTTCGTTATTTTTACTAGTACAGTACAACTTATATACAAAATGTCAAATTTTGTAAAATGTACTATGTAGTAGTGGTGAGCGATTAGGAGAAATAGTAATGCAATCATTCGATTACGAACATAAATCGAGTCATTGAATTTTAATTATTAGTAATTATTCATTTGATAGGATTAGTAACTAACTAATTTCAATCTTGGTGCTGGTAGTCACCATTCACAACCTTTCCACTCTGGAAGACCTTTTTTAGCTCGTTTTACATAAGTTCTTTTAAAGATCTTCCTTTGACAAAACTTCTTTAACTAATTTAATAATCGATTATCAGTTTTAGTCTCAAGTAAATGAGTCGGTTATGTAAATCTTCCATGATCTCCCACCACTACTATATAGTGATGGGCTAGGGATGGGCGTTATATCGTATAACTAGTAAAACATATATTCAATATTTATCAATTTTCATACCGGGAAAATCTCAACAAACGTGTGCGTCTCGAGACGCCCGACAGAAGTGGTAACTTAAACTAATCTAAGTTGAACTATTTAATATTGAAATTGTTTAACTTGAAAGAAGCTTAGGTTATTACTTAAATTTTACGTTTATTAATAGGAAAGGTTTTTTAGCAATTAAATCTTATATATATATATATATAATATATTGTAGTATATATATATTGAACAGGGCCGTGTTTGTGTTGATTGTATATTTCGTTCCGACTGTTGTTGCGTCTAAATAAATATTGAACGTTTAAATACGTAAGAAAGAGAGAGAGAGAGAGCAAGGTGCTTGCTGGTTAGTTTTTGCGGTCACTTGCTATAGCGACATAGTATAGCAAACTTTCGATACAAAACTTGGCACTATTTTAACAACTCTTGTTCTAAGATATAGCATACAGCACCTAACGCTAAATCTAGTATTTAGCTATAATCCTTATTAGTTTCTGGCAGAACAAAACTGGAGCCATTAGAGATTTTGACAGATTCACCGGCTTATGAGCGAGCGCAGAAGACGCGTAAAAAAGGACAAATAGCCCTAGGTCGCCACCCTCAACATGTTTTTTTTTTTTTAGAAACTCCCTCCAGCGTAGAAACTTTTATTTAGAAAAATAATTAGGGTTCCGCGCAAATAAAATAAGCCTTTTTAGTCATGGTAGTACACGCGAGTGGAGCCGCGGGCACAGCTAGTTAAAAATAAAACAGTTTTTTGTGGCAGGTTATTGCTTGCCGGTGTTGTAGCAAATGATGTCATCAACAGTTATTTAATTATTTGATAATACTATCAATTAATTGCAGCGCGGTATTCCCTACTTGAGATTTTATTTTCCTTATTGTTTCAGTATTTAATAACAGTATAATCTACAAGTGAACAGTTCTGAAGTGACCATGGACGCTCAAGCAATCTCATCAGCCGTCGCTACATTCTCTGCTAAGTTTTGCAATGTAAGTAGAAAATAATATTGTTGGAGATCACTAGGAATTGTTAATTTTAGAGAAAAACTAAACATAATTTTACGATATTGTCTACCTGATTTAAAATATTATAAACTGTCAGTAGAAATTACCAAAACTTAATGTCTTTTTAATATCCACTAGATTTAGTTTATTAAACATTTATTTATTTGCTTAAAAAAAAAAACAAATTGAACAATTACTTGGTTGTAAACTGTGATGTAGTTGTTATCGCCCACTTCAGGAATATGTATAAACAGATTTCTAAAATTATACAAGAGATAAAAAATTAATAGAATTGTAAAAGTTATTTTGTTTATAATATAAAACTAGAAAAAAAATTGTTCACACGTGTCAGAAGTGAAACCTTCAGAAAAAAACATTAAATATGTTCTTTTAAAATTCTCTTTAAATATCCTAAGTCAGCGGAATTCGAACTATCGACCACTTGTGCGTATTGCGTAAGAAGTCTGGTCGTCTCACACCACTAGGCCAATCCAACGACTACCACAATCATGAAAATCAGGACGCAGGAACCGTTCATAATGTGAATGTATTCTATCTTATTCTCTCGTAGGCTAAATCCAATAGATCTATATGGTTGTCAAATTATACTGTCGCTTTTTGGTTTCATAGATTATTAAATCACAACGGTGCTAATGAAGTTTTCATTTCAAAAATAAAAATTGAACTGTGTGTTGCATGAAAACAAATTATTCTAAAATATTATATACTTTTCGCAGATGTAATTTGATATCTATACTAATATTATAAAGCTAAAGAAACTGTTTTGTTTTTTGTTGGTTTGTTTGAACGCGCTATTTTCTGAAACTACCGGTGACATTTGAAAAAATTTTGCTCTTTAAAGCCTATTTATTAAAGACTGTTATAAGCTATATAACTTTTCGCTACGACCCTAAGGAGCAGAGCAGTGACCATGAACGTCAAGCAACCTGGCAAACTGTAGCCAAGTAAAGAAGTGTGAGCAACGATAGCGGTCGTGGAGGCAGCGCGACATGGCAGTCCGCGGATAGTTGGTTGAATAAATTTAACACTGTTGAAACCATTGTGCACAGCTAGTAATTCATAAAATTAAAACTAGTTTGTTTAGAATCTTCCATTCTTTACTTAACTCTTCGTACCTATTGCAAAACGGGCTATGTCATTGAGAACTAATTTTACAGGAGAGAGAAAGATTATTTTTTAACGATTTGCTAGGTGTGTGACATGCATATCTTGATCTTATATCGTTAGTAAAATATATATAATTTTATGCAAAATAATCCTTAATGTGGATCTAATGTACAATGAACTAGAAATACAACATTGTGCGATGAATAATATTCAGGAAGACTCTTTTGACATAGAACGTATTGCAATATCACCGACTAATATATTTCATTTAGTGGTGAGATAAGGGAAAGTAACCATATTACGTGACCAAATAAAAAAATAATATGACGCTCCCTCCTCGGTGACCACCAATAGTAGGTATATGCTAACATCCTCTCTAGTTTTCACGTAGTAATTCATAAATATGCTTTTCTTACTACCAAGCTAACAAAGTTCCTCGATTTTTAACATTGTGAGACGCTCCAGCTCCTTTGGAGTCTTTTTGTACAAACTCCTTAAAGTTACCCAAAACTCTTTTGTCTTTCTTTGTATTGCTTTCCTAGTGATTTCCCTAGGGTATATTGACTCCGTGACGAAAACCTAAGCCCTCCCCCCGCCCCACTTACATAACCTGGTATGTTGAAGACCCCCTTTCCTCGGAACGGGTCACGTAGTATGGGTACATTCCCTAATTCGATATAAAATATATTAACGCTCGCAGCTTGTGGGCGAACCGCTGCACCGTGCACGTGCTCTTCTAACTCTCCTAACACAAAAACAGTCTCATAGAGAACGTTCTTGCATCGCTACATAAAAGTTAATGTTAAGTCTGCAATAATTACTTAAATAAAAAAATATTTCTTTTATATCACGTTTTAAAACGACAAGAAAAGTTAAAAATAATATAAATAGCTAGCAAATAACAAAAAACGGCGCATTTACGTGACATCGAATTAGAAATGTAATACAAATACTTGAAACTGACAGAGATAACATTTTTTTTTATAGAAAAGGTTAAATCCTGACAAAGAATAAACATAAAGGCTTAAAAAATAATAATGTTAAATGTAAAGTATAATTATGATAAAGTATATTTAAGGTAAACTGAGCAATATTTTTTTTGGGAGATATATATTATAATAGCAATGAACAACCAAATAAATAAACTCTGACAAAGTGGATTATTAACTGGAGTGTAGTTACTTCTACTACTAGTGGTGTATATTCTGTTTACAACAATATACACTATTTTTACAGGAACTTGATAAGAGTAAAAATGTAGTATCTTCACCACTGTCGACAGAATATCTACTGGCTCTGTTGACTTTGGGTAGTACTGACCCCGCTCACGAGGAACTGCTTACATCTCTTGATTTTCCAGATGATGATTCTGTGAGTATGTTTTTCAAGATCTTGTAAAATTAGCTTGTCTGCATTTATTATAGAATTAGTGATGTGTTCATAGAACAGTGGTAGAACATGTTTAATATTGTACTTTGATAACCCCATTATATCATCTCATTTTTATATAAATAATGTATACTCCTATTTTTATTTATTATTTTTTGTTAAGGTTGTCCTAAAAATTATTCCCTTAGAATGCTTAATGTATGGGGCGTAACATAGTTGGAAATTGTAAATGTAAAGTAAATATTTCATTATCTACATTTCTTTCAATATAAATAAATTTTAATATAACTGTTAATACAAATACTGTTGATTTTAGGTTCGTTCATCATTCACGGAACTTACATCCAATATAAAATCAATAGAGGGTATTACACTGGACATAGCAAATAAAGTGTACTTGAAAGAAGGACCATATGAACTGAATCCCGAACTAAAGGAAGATGCTGTTAAAGTGTTTGATGCATCTTTCGAGAAACTAAACTTTGATGATGGACCTGGCTCTGCTGATGCTATCAATCAATGGGTAATTTCTATTACGTACAATAAAGTGTTGTTATTTGTATGAATATAATAATATATAACAGAATATTAATAATAGATTTATATTATTTAACACATATTATAGGACAGGTACTTCAAAATACTAATCTGTAACATTTATTGATTAAAAGAGTTTGATTCAAAAAATGTTCAGATGATATGTAGCCAAATCAATATATATCATGATACAGGTGGAGAGCAAAACAAATGATCGTATTAAAGACCTGTTGTCATCAGACAGCATCAACTCCGATACCAGAGTAGTTTTAGTCAACGCTCTGTATTTCAAGGTAATGTATTAAATAACAATATATTATAAATTTTTACTATGATTATACATAGAAGAAGAAATTGTAAGCAAATCAATATTCGGTACACGGATGTGTGTGTAACGAAGAAAGAGCTGGGGATATAGAAGCCGTTTGATAAACTTATTTAGGATTAGGTGCATAATTTATTATCAAATATTGCAATATCGATTAAAGTAAACCAGGTAGGTTTTGACAAACAAAAATTCTAGTTATATCACCTCCAGAAGTTAACAGATATTTTATATTATAGGGTATGTGGGAAGTTCAATTTAACCCTGAGAATACAAAAGAAGAGCCCTTCCATATAGACAAACAAACTACGGTAAACGTATCAATGATGTACACAAAGGAAACATTCAAATATGGAGTTAGCCCAGATCTTCGAGCTCAGGTATATTTATATATTCATAATCTATTTACCTATACGCTGTCGTAATAAATAAACCAATATTGCCTTGAAATTTCTTACAAGAGATTTATGTTACCTCAAGTATTATGTAAACAGTTGAGTTTTTAAACAAAATAATATATTTTGAAATAATATTTTCTATTGTTCACTGTGAAATGTAGAGGAAAAATTGTTCCTTCTAAATCGGATTTACAAAATCATTCCCTCCGTGTATGTAATAATATAATTTTATCATTCAAAGCTATATTTAGAACAGGTAAATGATATCATCACTTGTCATAAATTAAGGAATACTCTGAACTAATTATCCAGGTACATTAAATTATTTTAATTGCATTGCTTTTTAGATTTTGGTAATGGATTACAAAGGTGGACAAGCAAGCATGATCATTGTGCTGCCACGTGTAATTGACGGTCTAGATGATGTTTTGCAAAAGTTAGCTGATGGTTATGATCTCATCTCCGAATTGGACGAGATGTCCTACACTAATTTACAAGTAGCTATACCAAAGTTCAAGATCGAAACAGAAATTGATCTTAAGGAAATTTTGCCTGAGGTAATTTAGTATTTAATGCTTAACTTTATGACACAATAGTTGACCATTTCAATGTTTTTCAACAATATGAATATAATAGACTAAAAAAGTTAGTAACGTTTATGAAAATGTAAATAACTCAAAGTATGACATAAAAATATTTTTTTATATAAAATATCATAAAAATTATCAGAATATACTGACTGTCAAGCTCCAATCAAAACTATTTAAAACAGCCAGCAGTAGTTAACCATTTTAAAGAACATAAATAAAGTAACAGATTATTCAAATATTCTTCTTATTCAGTTATAAACAATAAGTAATTAATTATTTTTCAAAAGCAGCAAAGCTTAGTACAAAGAAATTTCGTTTTCTTTTTTAACAATAGTTAATTCAGTTACTGACTACTCTGATATGTTGACTCACAGGTGAAAAATTTGAATCACATTTTCTTTTTAATTATTATTTATTGGTAATATATTAAACAATAAATTAATTGATTGAATACTAACATTGTGTAACAGCGCGTCGTTTGCACGGCGTGTAGGTAGGTATAGCATCAATGAGAATCTATACTAATATTATAAAGCGGAAGAGTTTTTTTGTTTATTTATTTGTTTGTTTAAACACGCCAATCTCTGGAACTACCAGTCGGATTTGAAAAAATATTTTTGTATATGATTGCCAGATTCACGTGGCATACTATAGGCTATACTAAAATTAGGCTAGACCTCTCAGCTAGCCTTCAATATTGATTTTTGTTAAGTAATTGGGACGAAACCGCACGCCCTAACTGCTTTATCCGCGTGCGCTGGCGTAATGGTTAGTGATACGTAAATGCAATGTTCTACAAAAATGTTGCTCCTTAGTATATCTAAAATGTTAGTAATACCATATACCTATCTCTTATACATAATCCACAATAAGGTATTTTGTGATATTTTTTAAATTGAAAAGGGATTTATGAGCATTATTATTAGGCATGGCATATTACTCCTTACGAGCGAAATTTACTTCATCATCAAGACAATTTTATGTAGATAAAGTTTACCCTTTATAGCACGCTGTTTAGACGAATAGTTTAGGAGATAATGTAAAATTAAAATAAGGCAACGCTCGGCACGGGCCTATGATTATAGATGTAGTGGTTGTCTCGGGTGATCAGGTAATCACCATACCAAATTTTATCAAAATTCGTCCAGTAGTTTTTGCGTGATGCATTCAAAGACATTCATACATACATACAGACAGACAGCGAAAAAGCTCAAAAAATGGTTATTTGATATCTAAATTCATTACTATCTACAACACCATTACAATTAAAAATAATAATAATAATGTACAGCCATAGAGACAGAAGAGGTCGCGGCATCAGTAAATAATTTTTCTACACTACCATGAATCTATTGCCAGTCTTACTCAATGTCGAGTTCTATAATGAACAATAATGTTAATGTTAATCAGTTGCAAATCAATATTAACAATTGGAATGATCTCTTACATACACTAGATGCCGCTTGAACAAACTGACATTCAGATATTCACTATAGCTATTTTCCCAACAGAGCTTTAACTTTAATACATATATTTTTGGTTTTAATATTCTACTTTCAAATATTATATTTAAAGTCTTGCGATTTTTAATTGTAGATGACATCTCTCATTATCTGATTGCTTTAACACTGTTATTTACGTAATCTGAAATATAGTAATAAGAATAATCATATAAATATCAATCAATTATCATTTAGCTTGGAATCAGTGCAATCTTCGATGAGAATGACTCTGGTTTGACAAAGATTCTGGATAGCGATGAGAAGTTGTATGTGTCAACTGCAGTACAAAAAGCCTTCATTGAAGTAAACGAAGAAGGAGCCGAAGCTGCCGCAGCCTCAGGTAAAGTCGAGTTTTATTCAAAAATGCCACCATTCACGCTGCATATAAAATACAAAAGTAAAAAGATACAATCTTTACATTCAGGTATGTATATCTGTTTACTCCGAAGGAGAGATTATAGGGTTTGAACGAATACTGGATTGACCGTTTGAAACTGTATCTGTTTGTCGCAGATTTTCTTTTGAAACTAAACATAAGGGAACTAATTTTAATCATTTTAACATGATTGGTGCCACCCATTTATTTCCCCATAAGACAAGTAAATTTTTTGACACAAGACATCACGTGGCCAAACCATATGTGTTAAAAAATAGACGCTACTTGTACGTGAAGCGTAGTGAATGAATAACTCAATAATGTGCAGAATATAAGGTGTTTTTTTTGTACTACAAAGTTGGCAAACAAGCATACGGCCCGCCAAATAGCAAATGGTTACCGTAACCTACGGACACTCATAATACCATAGGTATCACTAGCACATTACCGACCCTGAACCCCCCTACCTCAAGGAGCTGTGGAAACGCAACTCACTGCAGGAATACAACAAGGTTATTTGGCCGCGATCCTCAGTAAGCTAGATATTTTCCATCAGTCGGGTTGCCCCAAGTAGAAAGATAAATTTATCTGGGCCCTAACTCTCTTTGTACCCCTTTCCCCAAAGAGCTCTGGAAACCCTACTCACCACACGAACACAACACTAGGTTATTTAGGTGCGATCTTCTGTAGGGAGGTATTTCACCAGTCGGGTATTTCAGTATTTCACCAGCCCCAAGTAGTGAGCTACTGTGTACCCCAAGTACTGTGCGCCAACTCTCTTGTGAATTATCGTTTATAACAGAATAAATCGTAACATAAGTACGTTACAATACTCGGAAAGAAATTGTGCATGTGGCTCAGTGATAGTGTGTACGAGACTCCGTGTCGATTGACGTGAGTTCGAATCCCTGCAATGAGTCTGAGCTTTCGGTGAAGGAAAACATCGTAAGGAAATCATAGCATATTGGTAGGGCATTTTCTAATGCCCGCCTGGCTAGCTACCACCCTCAAGTTGAAAATCTGTCGGCAAGCATCAATAAGTGTGTTCCGGCAGCTGCACTTGAGAGCCAGTGTTCCACACGTGTTATCATCTTGGGCCACATCGTCACTTAACATCAGATGAGATTGTGGCCACTACGCCAAAACCTATAACTACAAAAAAAAGTAACACGAGTAGAAAACAAACTTCCCATTACAGGTGTTGTCAGTCGCAGTCGTAGCTTTCTTGTAGATTTACTTCGTTTGTTGCTTCTTGAATTCGCTATAATATCTAGAACAGTACCGTGCTCCGTCAGAATGTGGTTCGCATCATCATCATTACATAGTATAAAACAAAGTCGCGTCGCTCTGTCCGTCCCTATTTATGCTTAAATCTTTAAAACTGCGCAACGGTTTTTTTTAATAGATAGAGTGATTCAAGAGGAAGGTTTATATGTATAATAAATGCATAATATTGTGGAGGAACACTGATAAATTTAGAGGTTTCTAATGTGATGTCTTAAATAAAGACATTTTTTGCGCTTAAATTGCAAACGCTGGCTGAACCCCACGAGATAAATCAAAATAATGTACTACAGTATTGTACACCTTAAATAGGTCAACAAAAAAGTCCGCGATGGTATATGTCTATCTCTTAATGATAACCCACAATAACCATTTTTTATCCTTTACATTTTACGGGAAAAAATGGCTTATTTACGAAGTGATTTTAAGCAATTTAGCATTAATTCTTATCCAATTAAGTACCTTAAATACATTGTCCATTTAATATAGATCAATATGGTCCTTTACAGCATGTAATTTAAATTAATATTTCCGAAGATATTACAGAATTAACATGCAGGGACATAGCGATGCGGCGGTACCGGCCCTATATACCATGGTCTTATTATATGTCGCTCTTTCAAGAGTAACCTCTAAACAAAACATGTTTGTATTATCTAATGACAAAAAAGCTGTAAATATTGTTTATAAGGACATTCTGTGGTAGGTAGGTACATTTAGTATCAGCATTGCACCCGTGCGAAGCTGGGGCGGGTCGCTAGTAAATTATATTCGATAAAAACGAAGAGTTTAAATTTCGAGTAATTTTATTGATTTATAGTATACCAATAATGTTTAAAAGAAGGATAGAAATTTCTAGGCAGGCTATTTGTAGTAGATGAGATAATGTATTATAGTAGATGCGCTTCCCTCCGACGGTCTCCAGTATGAGCAGGTCTTCTTTTCCCGAGACTCCAATCTTCTGAGCCACGGCGTTGTTCAACAATGACACTGTAGACGCCTCATCCAAGAACGCAAGTATACGTGTGGAGCAAGCTGGTCCGTATATATCTACCGGTATCATATTCAGGTAGACTTCTTTCTCGTCAGCGGCGGCGTAGATTTACTTGATGGTCCTCTTGTACGACGGGCTGCTGTCGCAGAACGGGCTTCTCGGGTGGCACTTGTGCCGCTTGACAACTCACATTAGAATGCAACAAAATATTGTGTTGTCGTCCACACTTACGGCAAGATGGTCCCTTGCAGCTGTTCTTCGAGTTTCAAACACTTGAAAAACATTCATGATCACCTATCTATGTTCTCTGGTCGCTTCTTTAAACCTCTAGCACTCGGTAATGGGGTGGTAACGCCAACACGAGTCGCTTCAGATTCCCAAATCTTCTCTCCAATGAGTTGATGATTTCTTCAGGGTCATAGGTAGCAAACAATATCTGACGAACACTCTCTTTCCCAGAGCCGTGCAAACATTTTCTCAGTCGAGCCATATTATGTACATCGCTGAACTGCGATGCGGTGTCTCGATATCATCTCACAAACGGGAACCAGTCTTCACTTGCTCCATTAAAGTACGGCAGATCGGCATACTTCGACGGTGCCGCTGGTGCGACGGCTCATGCTGAGATCTGGGAGGCAGTGAGCATGGTATCGGCAATTTTCTGGATCTCACTCACCTTGACGTATTCTTGAGGTTTGACCTCTTTTTCTAGTAGCGTCGCGCTCTGGTTCGTCCATTGTTCCACATGTGTGGATCACTCCTCTTGCTCGATGTCTTCGTCATCGATTTCGTCCTCCGACTGGCACTGTATCACTTCCAAGTCCAGTTGCGCAAGCGTGGCAGCTAAACTGGCAAGCTCCAATTTTCTCCTGGCTTCGAGCTCCATTCTTCTCGATTTTGAGGATTTGACTGACCTCGATACTGTGTCGCGTGGCGGTGCTGAAGGAACTAACGGTGAGGGCTCCGTCTCTCCAGTGTCCCTTGGTTTCACACACATCGACCTTGACCCCGTTTTTGAAGGCGGTGCGGTGCGACGTATAACCCTGCACGGTGCTGAACAGACGTCAACGCACTTACTACGGTAAGCGGAAGCCCACAAACCAAAGTGCGCTCTACTTCCCGTGCACAACCGTCCCTGCTCACACCAGAACTTACCAGGCGTGAAGAAGGGGAAACGCCAAACGGAAGACGCGGGGTGTGACGCTGCGGAAGTGTCGGTGGCGCGCTGATAAATACTATATACGATAATTGTGGACTGTGCGCTGGCGGGTCGAAAGAAGAAGACGTTCACCAAAATCGAAAGCCTTTTGTATTCTTCAAAATACTACAGCTACACACAACATATACAGTGCACTACACACACAATAACCCTTAACATTAAAATATAGTGTTTTCTTCAGTCTTGAGGCTTCTTGAGTCTTGAAGTTGCGATTGACGTCTACCGGACGAGTGTGGTTTCGCTGAGATATTTATAAGAGAGCGGGAAAGCGTGATAATGCTAGCGGCGACCATACCCCTCTCTTTCTAATCTTATTTACCATACTCGAACGAAACCTCGAAAGAACCTAGTGTTATTTAATTTAATATAATGTATGTGTGTCCGCAGGCATTACAATACAGGGGCGTTCCACGCCTAAGTCATTCCACGCCAATCGACCCTTCCTCTACCTGCTCGCCGGGGCCGATAATACTACGTTCCTGATGGGTGTCTTCCGCGGTATAGACTAATGTGCTCCCCCACCTGTCCCTATTACGTACTTGTTATTTATAATGGATTTTGCTTACAATTTTACGATATATTTGCATTGTAAGACTAAATAAAAATATATGAAGTAATATTCTGATATTTTATTTAATTGTAGTTTGTAGTACAATGTAAAAATTAATGGCTATACACATATATGTATATCTACTATCCATAATAAAGTCAGCTTCTTGTATAGCAGTATCATTCCAAATATTTTTTTTTACTTTGTATATTCTACATAATATGCACACGTTCGCCATTCAAATGCTTAATAAACGGCCGGACATTTACCATAGCAATGCATTTTTTATACCATCAGAAAGTAGAGATTTCAACGAACAAAAAGCCCACCGACATTTTAAAAAAAGCTGATATTTTGACACGAAAATTTTCGATTGAAATTAGGGCGCTTTTTCGATAATAAGTCAAAATAATGTGAAAAAAATAAATATTTTAAATTAAAAAAAATATTGTGAGTTTGGGGCATAAGGTAAGTTTTCACCAAATTTCGTTAAAAATTTTGTAAAAGTAAAAAATAAAAAACCAAACAGTTTGTTATTTGAACTTTTCACATACATTTTGAGTTTATGTGAAAAAAGTGTAAATACAAAAGTTGTAGATCTTTTTATTACCTACAACTGCCATTTAACTTTTTTCCATAGGACTTGTAGTTTTGCCGAAAATCGAGATAAACCGTTTTTTACCCTTAAAACTCACCCCCTCCCATTCCTCGACCTCAGATCGCCAATAAATAATTTATTGCTTTTAATAATTCCTTTCATTTTTCTTATATTTTCTTCCTTTTCCAATGGGTTTCATCCTACTACATATTTTTTTTGGTTTCAAAAGTTATCTACCCTGGTCTGGTCTACTAAGCATCGTATTGATCCTAAATTGTTTTAAAATATTCCAGATACATATTATAAAAGTTTTATTCAACATATAACATATCAAAACGTTTTCGTGTTTTTAATTAGATTAAACATTGACCGCAACGAAGAATTCGTCCGCTAATTATGTTTTCGTAATAAAGGTTTAAAATCACTGTAATAACAAACCAAATTAATTACGTTGTTTATTGACTTAGTGTACAAACGTTCCGATAGGAAAATAGATATCCAAAAAACAATGATTATTAATAACATTGAGAATTATTATGAACTAATTAATTTTAATGAACGCCTTATATTATGTAGTACCTACTCGTAAATTTTTTGACAAATCATGTAAACATACCATGCAAGTAAGGAACGCATTACCGCCCAATGAGGATCAGGAGACCTCCTCGGAGAAATATGCCGTAGTTTCTGGCTCGAAGCCGAACCGTTACTGTAGTTGAGCAAACCGTCCAGAAATTTTAACTAAAGTATTATTTAATTGCTTAACCTCTGAATATATTCTTTTCACTTTGAATATAACTCAAGTGCGTTCTGCAAAAGGAACTGTGTCAGCACTGTTCTCAACAACTAGCGATTGATCACTTGTATAAACGAGATATAAGTAACAGAATAACAAATTTCGACTCGATCAGACCTGTGAAATATGCTCACTCTTAGTTATAAACTCGAAAAAAGCTGATAGTCTTCAAACGGCTGAACAGATTTTCTTAAATCATAGCTAAGAACACTCTCGATCAAGTCGCCTTTCAAACAATGCAATTAAGCAATTATGGCTTAGTGGTAGTGTATACGACTTCGCGTCGATTGACGTGAGTTCGAATCCCTGCAATAAGCCCGAGCTTTCGGTGAAAGAAAACATTGTGAGGAAAATATAGCATGGTGGTAGGGCTTTTTCTACTGCCCGCCTGGCTTACCACCCTCAAGTTGAAAATTTGTCGCCAAGCACCAATAGGTGTGTTCCGGCAGCTGCACTTGAGAGACAGTCTTCCACTAGGTTTATCTCCTTATCATCTTAGGCCACATCGTCACTTAACATCAGGTGAATTGTGGCCACTACGTCAAAACCTATAACGATAAGAAAAAAAACAAAAAGTACTAGATCAAAATCGGTTCCGCCGTTTGGGAGCTACGATGTCACAGCAGACGCACAGATAAACTTATAACCCCTTCATTTTGCGTATGGGGTTAAAAATAAGTTATCGTTAGCCGGTGTTGGAGCAAATATTGTCATTAAGAGATATTTCAAGCTTTTAATTATTTGATAATGCTAATATTTAGTTGTAGCGTGGTATTTCCCACTAAAGATTTTGTTTTCCTTATTGTTAGTTTCAGTTTTAGTTCCAGTAAACCCTACAAGTTCTGAAGTGACCATGGACGCTCAAGCAATCTCATCAGCAGTCGCCACATTCTCTGCTAAGTTCTGCAATGTAAGTGGAAATTAATATTTTTGGAGATCATTAGGAATTATCAAGTGTACAACTCACATTAAATGTATTATGTTTCCTTCTTGTTTTATTTAATTAATTACATTGTCTATTACTAAAATAAACTAATTATTAACAATGTTATTTAACAAAGGAATGTTATTAAAAGTTTATATTTCACAATTCCTGTAGTTTTATTATTCACTTTACAATTTGACATCAGTTACATCTATATGTATGTCATAATTGTCTTCCTAAACATAGATAAAACATATACATATATAAATCGAAGGGCTCATAGTATCATATCATTAGCATAATTTAATATTACTATACTATAATATTATACAAATAATAAATTGGTTTGAGTCATACTTAAAAAATCGTAGTTTCGTAGTAGTTGTAAATGGATTTTCATATTTAATATCGGGACGGCCGAGCTATGCTCGGTGTTTTAGAAAGAAGAAAACTTGGAATGCTGGGGGCAAAGCGAAAGCTCCCACGCAAGAATATAAAAGGCGATCATTCCACTTGCTGGTCCGGCCTTGTAAACTCTAGTACCTAACCACTACCGCCTGAAGAATTTCTGCCTCGCCTCCAGCTGCCCTCTGAACAAGAAACAAGCATTTTATTTTTGAAGCAATTCGAATTAACGGAATTGCATCACCAGGAAATCTAGACTAAACAGACTAAACTAAACTATTATGCTTTAAAACTAAACTAGCTAGAGATTATCTTCTGTACATTATAAGGATTTATTCGCTATTAATTACAATATTTAACAAATACTATTCAAACTTTAAGATGCATCTGGTTTTATATTTGCGAATCAATTATGTTTACCACTAGCTTAGCCCACGGCTCCGCTTACGTGGAAAAGGTTTTTTATTTTTTGTGCGGAACCCTATTTTTTTTTTCTAAAATCAAAGTAGTCTAAGTTATGCCTTATAATCATGCTTCTCTATCTGCCAGTGAAAGACCTGTCAAAATTGGTCCAACCGTTTCGGAGATTACCCGGAACAAACAAACAGACAGACAAAAAAAAAATGGTTTTTTGTTATAGGTACCGTGTATACTTTCATATGCATTTAGTAAAAATATTTTGACATTACAGACACTTCAATTTTATTATATTTTAATAGATAGGTAAATAATATAGATAATATAAAACGTAAATAAAATAGATTACATAACAGCTTAAGCATCGTATTGACCCTAAATTGTTTTAAAATATTCCAGATAACATATCAAAACGTTTTCATGTTCTTAACATTGACTGCAACGAAGAATTCGTCCGCTAATTATTTCAAACGGGACGAGTGTACACGGAATATAAATATATCATATATATTAAATTCCAAAAACATGATATCACCGAAAATTTCATAAAAAATGTTATTGTAATACAAGGAATATTATGTTCAAGTATTTAATTAACATTCTTATTTCATAATATTTATTCTGACATGTTTTCGTAATAAATGTTTAAAAATATAACAAATCAAGTTAATTATGTTGTTTATTGACTTTGTAAAAACGTTGCGAATAGGAAAACAGATATCCACAAAACAATGATTATTAAAACATTGAGAATTATTATGAACTAATTAATTTTAATGAACGCCTTATATTATGGAGTATTCGTAAATTTGTTGACAAATCATGCATGTAAGGGACGGATTACCGCCCAATGAGGATCAGGAGACCTCCTCGGGGAAATATGCCGTAGTTTTTGGCTCGAAGTCGAACCGTTACTGGAGTTGAGCAAACCGTTCAGAAATTTTTACTAAAGTATTATTTAATTACCTAACTCCTGAACCTATTCTTTTCACTTTGAATATAAGTGAAGTGTCGTATGCAAAAAGAACTATGTCAGCACTGTTCTCAACAACTAGCGATTGATCACTTGTATGAACGAGATACAAGTAACAGAATAACAAATTTCAACTCGATCAGACCTGTGAAATATGCTCACACTTAGTTATAAACTTGAAAAGAGCTGATAATCTTCAAACGGATTAACAGATTTTCTTGAATCATAGCTAAGAACACTTTTGATCAAGTCGCCTTTCAAACAATGCAATTAAGCAATGATGGCTCAGTGTTAGTGTGTACGACTTAGTGTCGATTGACGTGAATTCAAATCCTTGCAATGAGCCCGAGCTTTCTGTGAAGGAAAACATCGTGAGGAAACCATAGAATGGTGGTAGGGCTGTTTCTAATGCCCACCAGGCTTACCACCCTCAAGTTAAAAATCTGTCGCAAAGCACCACTAGGTGTGTTCCGGCAGCTGCATTTGAGAGCCAGTCTTCCACTAGGTTTAGCGTGTTATCATCTTGAGCCACATCATCACTTAACATCAGGTGAGATTGTGGCCACTACCCCAAAACCTATAACGACAAGAAAAATTACAAAAAGAACTAGATCAAAATCGGTTCAGCTGTTGTAGTTTTACGTGGCCGGTTATCGCTAGCCGGTGTTGGAGCAAATAATGTCATTAAGAGATATTTCAAGCTTTTAATTATTTGATAATACTAACAATTAATTGCAGAGCGGTATTCCCTAATTGAGATTTTATTATCCTGTTACTGTATTTAATAACAGTAATCTCTACAAGTGAACAGTTCTGAAGTGACCATGGACGCTCAAGCAATCTCATCAGCGGTCGCCACATTCTCTGCTAAGTTCTGCAATGTAAGTGGAAATTAATATTTTTGGAGATCATTAGGAATTATCAAGTTTAGAGAAAAATGATTATGTTGCCTACTCAATTTAAAAATTAAATCATATGGGCTTACTTATCAGTTTGGACATATGAAATAAACTGTAACTGCTCTGTAAACAAAATTTTATTTGATTGATTACATTATCTATTACTAAGATAAACTAATTATTAACAATGTTATTTAACAAAGAAATGACATTAAATGTTTATATTTCACAATCCTATGTCCTTCCTTTAGTTTTATAATTTATTTTACAATTTGACGTCAGTTAAGTACATATATATGTAAGTCATAACGGGTTCCTAATCATAGATAAAACATATATACAACCTATATTACCAAACATATTAAACCTACAAAACTTAAAATATAATTAAAGCAATATATTTTCTTTACATAAATAAAAATATATATGTTTTATTTCAGATAAATGACCATTTAGTTAGTAAACACACAGCTTAGAAACTAGTGTTAGTACATACATCTATATTTGTTTGTTTGGTTTAGGGAAACAATAACTAATTATGCTTGGAACGCCATAGTGGCATATAGGTGTACCCAATCTCCCAGTCCTAGTCACTAGACCATAGTGAAAGACTAGCACTCAAATGCAGCTGCCGGAACATACCTATTGATCCTTGACGACAGATTTTCAACTTGAAGGTTGTAGATAACCAGGCGAGCATTAGAAAAAGCCACACAATGGTTTCATCACAATATTTTTCTTTCACCAAAAGCTCAGGCTCTTGCAGGGATTCAAACTCACGTCGATCGACGCGATGTCCGTACACGCAACCAATGAGCCATCATTGCTTCACGTATATTGTCATAGCAACTTAAAAGAAAATAAAGAAATTCTAAAAAAGTATATTATTAACTGGAGCGTACTAACTTATATTGCTAGTATATATTCTGCTGTCAACAAATTAAATTATTTTTTACAGGAACTTGACAAGAGCATAAATGTGGTGTCTTCACCACTGTCAGCAGAATATCTACTGGCTCTGTTGACTTTGGGTAGTACTGACCCCGCTCACGAGGAACTGCTTACATCTCTTGATTTTCCAGATGATGATTCTGTGAGTATGTTTTTCAAGATATTGTAAAATTAGCATGTCTGCATTCATTATAAAATTTGTGATGTATTTATATTCATAGAACAGTGGTAGATTTGTTTAACGTTGTACTTTAAGAACACCACTGCCACATCTCATTATCATATAATTTAAGCTCCTATTTTTGTTTACTTTTTTTATGGTGGTCCTTAAAAATATTCCCTTATAAAGAATGCTTAATGATACAGGGTCACATAGTTGGATATTGTAAACGACAAGTGTAACTATTAATAATAGTAATACAATACAACTGTTAAACACAAATACTGTTGATTTTAGGTTCGTTCATCATTCACAGAACTTACATCCAATTTAAAATCAATAGAGGGCATTACACTGGACATAGCAAATAAAGTGTACTTGAAAGAAGGACCATATGAACTGAATCCCGATCTGAAGGAAGACGCTGTTGAAGTATTTGATGCATCTTTCGAGAAATTAAACTTTGATGATGGGCCTGGTTCTGCAGATGAAATCAATAAATGGGTTATTTATATTACATACAATATAGTGTTATTATTTATATCAATATAATACAAGGACATATGAATAAAATATTTATATTATACTAGCTGTGGACTTCAAAATTGAATCTGTACCAGGATAAAAAGCATCTTATGTCTTAATCCAGGTTATAAGCTATCTGTGTGCCAAGCTTCATCTAAATCCATTCATCAGTTTTTTCATTATTAAGTAACAAACAAATAAACTTACTTTCGCATTTATAACATTAGTAGGGAAGTAAGGATTACATATAGTATAGGTACTTCAATATACTAATGTGTCACATTTATTTATTATAAGAGTTTGATTCAAAATATGCTTTGATGATAACTCGTATGTATGTAGCAAATTAATTATGTATTATGATATAGGTGGAGAGCAAAACAAATGATCGAATTAAAGATCTTTTGTCACCAGACAGCATCAACTCTAATACCAGGCTAGTTTTAATCAACGCTCTGTATTTCAAGGTAATGTATTATAAAAAATATAATTATAATTTTTACTATGATATTACATAGAAGTGGAAATAGTAAACCAATTCAAAATTAGGTACAAGACTTTTGTATGATCAAGACAAAAGGGGGAAAAATTGAAGCAGTTTGTAAACTCAATCGTGACTATTCATTCGATATGATATGATATGATATCATATCGAATCATATATTCATATGATATTTCATTCGATATTAAATATTATAAAATTGATTTAAATAAAACAAACGTTTTGACAAACAAAAATTGTAGTTTTATCACATCCAGAAATTAACACATGTTTTGTTTTTAGGGTATGTGGGAAATTCAATTTAACCCAGAGAAAACAAAGGAAAAGCCTTTCCATATCGACACAAAAACTACGGTAGATATACCAATGATGAACACAGAGGATACTTTCAAATATGGAGACAGCCCCGATCTCGGAGCTCAGGTATAAAATGAAATATATTTATAACCGCTACTTAGCTGCATGTTAACGTAATTAATAACAAGATCGCCTTGAAATTTCTTAGAAAATATTTGAACACCTTCGAGCTTTACGTAAACAATTTTCCCAAATGTTTCCTGCATGCAATAATTTTATTTTATAATACAATACAAAGGAATATTTGGAACAGGTAAATTGTATCATCACTTATGGTAAATAAAGGAAAACTCTGAATTAATGATTCAAGTACAACATATTAGTTTAATTGCATTGGTTTTTAGATTTTGGTAATGCCTTACAAAGGTGAACAAGCGAGCATGGTCATTGTGCTGCCACATGAAATTGAAGGTGTAGATGCAGTCTTGCAAAGATTAGCCGATGGTTATGATCTCATGTCCGAATTGGATGAGATTTCCTCTACTAATGTGCGAGTAACTATACCAAAGTTTATAATCGAAACTGAAATTGATCTCATGGAAGTTTTGCCTGAGGTAATACAGAATTTTAATGCTTAAGCTTATGACACAACACTTGAACATTTCGGCTGTTTGTCAGCATGACAGATTTCACAAGATGTAGTCTAACTTAAGGTATTTTATAAAAATCAACTTTGAAACTTAAATTACTCGTACTGATTTGCATTTAAAAAATATCACAATGTACTTATTGACCCACCATTAAATTCCAGTAAATGACCATTATAATTAAATATCAATAAACTAACAGATTTTTCATGAATATTATTTCTTAATTTATAAACTAGACACATTAATTATTGTTCATAAAAAGAGCGACATAACATATCATAGAGCAATGTTGTCTTCTTTTATAAAAATACATAATTCCACTACTGTAATGTGTTCTCACACGGGTGAAAATTTTAATAACATTTTATGATTATTTATTTTTAAAGTATAATTGAATTTAAAATAAATGCATTCATTGAAGATCAAGAAGTCGTCGTGGCGGAAAATAATTCCCCTTAAAATTGTTCCCATGAATTTCTTTCCAGTATTACTTACTCACTGTCGGTATTTATTAGTTAACAGTAATTTTATCTGTTGCAAATCAAAACATTAACAGGTAGAACTCATACAACGTTCATGTAGGGTACATTGAATAAACTGATTTTCCAAACTAACCGAAATTTGACTTATGAATACCAGAGCTGGGCCGGAAACCGTCAATTAACGAAGTTAACAAACATTGCAAAAATTTAACTTTTAAGTTATTCTAAATAGTCATTAGCGGTTTTTTCATCTTTCGTTAAATTGAACTTCTGTTATTTTTAGCCCTTTACAGTGGTTGTTGAGGTAATTTTCTTTGTTTGAATTGCACGCCATGCCACACTCGTACGTGCGGTTAATCAAATGGCGAACGAAATAATGGGAAGCGCAAGTGTAATACTTGATACTCCATGATATAATAACTCCGTCATCACCTGGGACTTCTCTATTTTTTAAAATATATAGGGCTAGCTTGACTGATGTCTGGGAGCTCAATGATATAGGGGTGAGCTAGTGTTGGTCTTGGATCTATATGACATCGCTTTACCTTCTAAGAGACATCTATACAGGTGGCCATAACAATCTTGAATATTAAACAATATCACAAGCCTCGGTGCAAAGACTATGCCTATTTCTGTTTTTAGTTTTCCAACTTGATTCCTTTATATTTGCTATTAGAAAACTTTAGACCCATAATTTCACTTGATGGCTTTTTCTATGAGTTTATTGTTACATCTAAGATTGCGTTAACTCCAATTTTTTGGAACAGAATATTAAGGGCCTGCTGTTCTTCTACGCAGACATGTAGTATCTAACGTGTTATCTTCATTAGGTCTTTCGTAAATGCCGCTTTTGGTAAATCTTTCATCCTTCAGTACCGTAATCAAGTCATGATATTTAATAATAATAACCAAAGTAGGTAACAGAACAATAAACCGTTTGTGAGTTCCAACTGAAACTTTCCAGAGCCATTAGCAACTTGGAACGGAGTCGCCTGCAGTTGATATTCAGACTAGGTCCCACAAGTCAGTGATCTCTTCTTATGGTGTCTATTGATCTCGTACATTGCTGACACGGTTAATTATATATAGGTCTCGCGCATAACCCACTCCTTGCTTATACTTTATGCCATGTTTCGAAAGCTCTATACGTAATACTTAAACATTAGTACAAATTCCTAATTATTGAAGGTGTTTTTTAAGTAATGAATTAACGATTACCTAAGTAAACTTTTCGATTAACATTAATTACCTCGGATGAATGCCTTAAAAGGCACTTTAACTTTAATAAATATTCTTTTCTTTTGAGATTTTACTTTAAAATATTAAGATTTTGGATAATAGATTACATGATTTCCTTAATACCTGTTATTTCTGTAATCTGAAATATGACAATAAGAATAATCACGATGCATTTTAAATGAAAATATTCATATTTAGCTTGGAATCAGTGCAATCTTCGATGAAAGCGACTCTGGTTTGACAAAGATTCTGGATAATGACGAAAGTTTGTATGTGTCAACTGCAGTACAAAAAGCCTTCATTGAAGTAAACGAAGAAGGAGCCGAAGCTGGCGTAGCATCAGGTAAAAGTCTACTTTTATTTAAAAAAAAAACAAATGGTTTTAGCAATTTTAGGTTTATAGAGCTTGATATTCTTATTTATACATTTAGTAGAACATGGGATATTATATAGAGTAAAAAAATATATTTGTAGACAGCGATTAATTAACTGTGATTCCAAAATTGATTAGCTAATCGTATAAAGGACAACATACAAGGACCGGCTTCCCCTACCAACAGGTCACATTAAAATTAAGATAGTATTTAATGTATATCGAGAACCGTGTCGATGTGATTATGGAATCCATACTAAAGGATTAGTATTCGTACTATTGACTCGCACTATTGGCTAGGTGCGATAGCAACAAATGTGATCTATCACCGCACGCACTTTATAAGCAGACAACGACCGGCTTGAAGTCAAACTCTCACCGACTAAAAGACTCCTACGGTTTGACCTGGCAGCTCTCTTTTCCTTAGGCCAGTCGGTTATCGTAGCAGGCTACTTCAACAGCGAACACACTATCTTTTACAGCTTTTTTAATACTCATAATAGGGAATACTCGATCTGTTAGGAGATGTGCTCAAATTTGATGTCGTAGCTCTCCTCGAACCCACCCACTTCCAAGTAACTGTCGTCCGACAGTGCGTGATATGGCTCTCCTTAAAGATGTCTTAGTTCGGTTACGAATCATCCAAGTCGTACACGAATTAGACTCCGATCGCTGCCCGGTCATCCTTCAACTCGGTCAACCCTTTGACATCAGCCACCCTTCCGTCAAAGTAGTTGACTACGCGAAACTCAATCCTTATCTTAGAGACAAGTCATCCCAGTCCAGTCTTGATAGGATCCCAGACGAATTGGAGTCGACAGCAGTCGCCAATTTAGCGATCGGTTCCCTGGTCGACCACCTCCGAACTAGCGTCAGAGAGGCTTCGAGAGAGTTACAAGCGATGAACGATCGCCGCTTTGTACTCCCTACCGACGTGCTAGTGTTGATCACGGAAAAGAACGTGGCACGTGCACACGAACTTTATCCTTCTAGGAAAAATACGCAATATTACGTTCATTCCAGTGAGCGGTTAGAACCCGCATAGCCAAGTTCAGAAATCACAGATGAGACAACTTCGTAGAGTATCTCAAACCATGCTACCCCACTTACTGGAACCTCGCCCGATCTCTCAAACCTGATGTCTCTATCCCGATGCCGGCCCTCAAAAGGAGCTCCTATCTCCCACTCGCGTTTGTCAGCGTCGATAAAACGAAATGCCTTGCCGTAAGCCTGGAGAGTCAGTGCTCCCCTAATTGCGGCAATATAAACACCCAACATATCAACGCTATCGAACGGAATCCAATAGCTATCCCCCCTACGGATACCTTAACCCCAGTCACATCCAAGGATTTTTTTTTTTTTTTTTTTCGAACTGACTACACTGTTAGCCTGAGGGGCCCTGGAGCCTTTACGGCTTTTACAGCTTTACCGGGCTTGGGGGCGAGCGCTTAGGGCACTCAGCCACGAAAGCTAAGCAACAACATCCGAGGGTGCCAAAGTGGCCGGACCTCGGCTCGGACTGTTGCGCGTATGCAATTAAGTCGCGATCTGACTAATTCCCTATCCGTAATTCGATCTAAACTAACTATACATATATACATGTTTCTGCCCCCTGGGAGGAGGGAAGGAACATGTGTATGTGTATTTAGTGGTCTGAAATTTTTGTCTACTCTAACTAGGCAAAAAAAGAAAAAAAAAGGTCCCTTACAGAACCTATGTACCTATGTGTGTTGTGCATGTGTGTATAATGCAGTGTCATGTATGGCTGTGAAAGCTAGTGATTGTAGAGTCACTTGTATCGCGCGAGCGGCTGCTTGTCTCAAGGGCTCCATGCCGATGGATCGGACCTAGGCTTGAGTTGCCGCAGAGGAGGGCGGTCGTGGCGGGTGTGCGGGAGCGAAGTTAACCGTACGTCCCCTGCGGAGGGAACGGTGATTTCGCGGGCGTGGGCGCGAGCACGCATATGTTGCGGGAGCGGACGCGTAGTAATTATTAGCTTTCTCGATGTCGTCGTCGGGATCGACAAAGAGATTTCGCGGACGGCGTTTATAACGTTTGGCAACGGGGATCGAGTTGTCTGGGATGTAGTTCACGGTGGATTTTACGAGCGGGTTGGGGTGATTCGAAGCGCTATCGAAGTATCTCCTGGTGAGATATTTCACCTAGGCTTCTATCGAGGGAAGCCTCATGTCCCTGTGGAGGTCCATGTTCCTAACGAAGGCTGGAGGGTCAAGCAGGCGACGGAGAAACCGATTTTGGACTCTTTGCATGCGGACAAAGTTATGTTTGGACATATGTGCGAACGCTGCGCAGCTATATGTCAAGATCGGACGGACGCACATCTTGTATAGTGTAAGCTTATGTCTTAAGGACATTTTGCTTACCGAACTGAGCAAGGGTCGCAAGCGGGAAAGGATCCAGACGGCCCTATTCCGGACTATAGTAACGTGTGCGTTGAAGTTAAGCTTCGAGTCGAGGGTGATACCCAGATATTTAGTCTTGGTGACCCAAGGGATATTCCTACCGAATAATGAGAGGGGTCCTACAGTGTGTGGTAGTTTACATGTATGCGGTTCGAACATAATCGCGGCGCTCGTTACCGGATTAATAGCTATTCGCCACGTTCGAAACCACTCCCCGAGAGTGGTTACGGCACGTTGGACTGCGCAGGCGAGATTTTTTCTGTGTCTGTTTGACGCGTATATGACTGTGTCGTCAGCGTAGAGCCCTACCTCGACCCCGGGGGGCTTCGGGAGGTCGCTGACGTACAAATTGAATAAGCAAGGTGCCAAAATGGAGCCTTGCGGGACGCCTGAACGAATGGGATGTGCGGTGGAGAGTACTCCTTCCACTCGGTAGTGGAAGGTGCGGTCGCTTAGGTAATCGCGGACTAAGTGTACTAACCTATCCGGGACTTCTAAATGGTGTAGCTTGTGGACCAGTCCGGCGTGCCAGACCTTATCGAAGGCCTTGGCTACGTCGAAAAAGACCGCAAGCGTGCGGGCGGGAGCGATATTGCTCTTGGCGAAGTTACTCGTGATGTGCTCCGTGAGGCGGTGCACTTGATGTGTACACGAGTGACGGGCGCGAAAACCGAATTGTTCGGGCGGGTATAAATTCTTGTCGTCTATAACGACCTTGAGACGGTTCAGAAGGATCCGCTCATAGAGTTTCCCTAGGGTGTTTAGGAGACTGATCGGGCGATAGCTATCGGGAAGCGAAGCTTTTTTGCCGGGCTTGCGAATACCTATAACTATAGCTTTTTTCCAGACGGCTGGAAAATAGCAGTGGGCTATGGCTGCATTGAAGATGCAGACCAAAAGAGCTATGAGGTGATCAGGAAGAAGTTTGAGTACTTCATTCCTGATACCATCAGGACCGGGAGATTTCCTAGGCTTAAGGCCTTTGATGATAGAACAGACCTCATCTGGCGTGACCGGGGTTAACGTTTCCGCGGGAGGAATCAACGTGAGTTCCTGAACGGCGGTCTCGATAGTTTCGATGTGGGCAGTGTCTACGTTGTCGCAGTTTGGGGAGCACTGGCTCTCCAAGCTTGCGGCAAGGCATTCTGCCTTATCGTCGCTATCGAACGCGAGTGGGAGATCGGGGCCCCTTTCGAGGGGACATCCAAGGAAGTCTGTTGCTTCATTAAAGCCGATAGAGTCCGAAGTTTTTGCTCTGCACTGAAATTTTTGTGCATTACATGTATGTCTATATTAATAACATATTTAAAAGGGTTATAATTTAAACTGTAACAAAAAAAATAATTAGTATTTTTTATGTATTTAGCATCGACTTCGAGCCTTTTCATTCTGACTTTATGGTCGCGGGTAGTTGATCAAATTATTGTGTATGATCGTTTGATTTTTTTCCTGGATTGAGGCATGCATGGTTTTGGCAACCGGAGCGGTGTATAAGCGACGCGCTATATAAGAATTTCATGAGTTTTTTGCAGATCGACCCGCTCGCTATTGTGTTATTGAAAAACTACGCGTCCCAAGATTCTACAATGCCCCAGCCCTATCAATATACATGTGTGTATTTGTTTATACAGGCATAACAATATCAGGAGTGATACCCAGTCTTAACTCCACATCACGCTTCCGTGCTGACCGACCCTTCCTCTTCGCGCTCGCTGGAGCCGACCGTACAACGCTCCTAATGGGTGTCTTCCGCGGCATAGACTAATGCGCTCACATTCCTACTATACACTTATTGTTTGTTTTACAATAATGTATGTAATTATTCATTAAATTTCATTAATGCGTGCTATGTGTTTGCATTATATAATAACACTAAATAAAAAAAATTTTTAAATGTAATATTCTGTTTTTTTTTATTGTATTTTGTAATACAAAGTGAAAATGAATATCTTTAGACATACATATATTACGTTTACTGGCCATTAAGTCAGTACACACGCAACACTCAGGTACATAGGTTCTGTAAGTGACCTTTTTTTCTTATTTCTGTTCTTCTTCTTCTTCTCACCATGAATGAAAATATCGTTTTTTATGAGGATTTAGGAAGTAAAACAACAAAAAATGATCATCGACTTCATTGTATACGCGATAACAGTCCAAGCCGAGGTTCGGCCACCGAGGTCTTGCTTTCGCGGCTGATTGCCTTAAACCTTTAGCCCGGTGAAGCTGTAAAAGCTGTCGGAGGTTCCAGGGCCCCTAAGGCTAACAGTATAGTCAGTTCGAAAAATACACTACAATCGGTTCGTCCGCCACGTCATAGCAGTACTATGGAATAAAAGAAGACTTGGTCTCTCTGCGAACGCTTCAGTATCAAGATTCTTCGGCGTTTTACTGAATACCGTCGTGCGAATCGTGCTACCTGCTCAAAAGGCGAACGACAAAACGACCCTTAGCAGATAGATATGTGTTATCGCTAAATTTTTTAACCGACCTAAAAAAGGAGGTTATCAATTCGACACGTATGTATGTAATATACAAATTTGTATAGGTGTATATATCTACGTATGCTTATCCACGCATTTCTCCGAATCTATTATTCGGAATGTGACCATTATTTTTATTGACTTCATTTACTTCAACTTAGGGAACAGTGTAAGTTTCGTAGTTTTCAAAATTTGGCCTTATACTTACTTGTAAGTGTAACGGCCTGGTTTATTATTACGAGCTACGGGTGTGGTGTCAAAGGGAAAAACATCTCAAAACCTTGGTTAAGTTCCAGTTGACATTGCAAACAAATATTTGGGTTTATCATCATCATCATCATCATCATTTCAGCCGAAAGACGTCCACTGCTGGACATAGGCCTCTCCCAAAGATCGCCACAACGACCGGTCCTGTGCTGCCCGCATCCAGCGGCTTCCCGCAACCTTTACCAGGTCGTCGGTCCACCTTGTGGCGGGTCTGCCCACGCTGCGTCTTCCGCTGGGTTTATATTTAAAATTAAATCGATTTAAAAAAATTGCTCTAAATTATGAAATCATATTTTTATATATTACACGAAATTATTCAACAAAACGAAATGAATAGGTAGTAGATACAATATAAAAAGGCGCCCAAATTTTTTTATGGTTGGTGCCAGTAAATCTATGCTATATAAAACTTAATCAAAATAGAAACGATCAAACGATATATCCGATACAAAACAAAGTTAAAAGACATTTTACTTAAATTATAGTCGTACTTGTATCACATTATTATTACATGTACTTTAGTGCATGTAACTACCTAACTACCATGTACTACATGTAACTACATTTTTACATAGTTGTACATTTTTATATTTGATAGGTACTTACATTTCTTAAGAGCTGTAGCACCGACCTTAAAAAAATTGTAGGCCCCTAATATGTTTCGTACCTACCTTTGATTTCGTTTTGTTAATTAATATGGGTATATACAAAAATGTTATTTCATATTTTTTCTTATTGATGCCAATAAAAAAAAATTAAGTTCTACAATTACGTAGAACATTATTTTGATATGTCTCGTATGGTTTGGTCTACTCAGCGTAAGCCATTTGAACGGCCCAAATTCGTAATTTTTGCAAGTTGATACACTATTGTCATCACTGCTTATTTCGTATGTTAGTTTATCTTACAAAATATAACCTATAATAACCTGACGAGATAACATAGCTATGAATTAAAATAAAAAACATGTTGTCCCGTAGAAAATTGTAATAGGTATAAATACCGAATATTATAAATTAAATGGTTAATTAAATGAAATGAAAATAGATTTATATGTGCATTCCGAAGGCATTAACATTAAAGTAAGATATAAAAACAGAGTACCTTATTTATAGTCTATTGCGGTCTCTTGCAGTAACAAAATAACTTTCTGTTTGGACTCATTGGTAAGAGTGACACCAAATTAATATACAATTACAAATGTAAAATATAATTATAAAAATCTTATAACTGTCTGCACATGTTTAGCCGTAGACGTCTCTCTGGTAAGTCATAATCAATCATGTCTCATTTCAATTATTTTGTAGTTGTTCTAATTTTTTAATTCAAAAAGTTCTTACTGCCATTGAGTACAATCTTTGTATACGGACTACTTATTTAATATATATATATATATATATATATATATATATATATATATATATATATATATATATATATATATATACATATATATATCAACGTAGAAGAAGTTCGTCTAACAATATCTTAATATAATAAATGACCTTAAGATAAGATGCCTTCGAAAAGCAACCGAAAACACAATAAATGAAGTAATGAGGAAAGAACTAAGGTGAAATTAATATATATAATTAAAATATAAAAGTGATTGTTAAACAATCATTACAATGTAAATCGGATTAGTGGTTTTCATGTGAAAATAACGTAAACGGACAGAGACAGAGAGGCGTTGAGTTTTATAATATGTCTCAAATAAAAGAAGATATAGATGATTTAAGTCGCTAATGGTTTTAAATAATGCGAATTATTTTTCAATGGTTTCTGATAGGGTATTATGTTGATCATACTTTCAATTCATGTACATTTCTGTAGCGTGCCCAATATTTTTTTATCTTTATTAAAATGTAGTCGGCGCCGAACTTGAAAATCTTTAAACGTTTTCCCAACAATCGTGCTTTTTGAGTGAATTCACTTTATTATTAAAGGTGCGATGCGGTGAAATAAAAATCCAGTTAACTTCGACGTATTAAAAGAAAATAGTGTTTATTTGCAACATACGCTAATATTATTTTTACTGTTTTACGATTTTTTGCTCTTTTTTGTTTAGCGTGGTGGTAGGTAGGGCTTTTACTAACGCCTGCCTGGCATGCTAGTAGCTACCACCTTCAAGCTGAAAATATTTCGCCAAGCACCTATAAGGTGTGTTCCGGTAGCTGCACTTGACAGCCAGTCCTCCCACTAGGCTTAGCGTGTTATCATCTTGGGCCACATCGTCACTAACATCAGGTGAGATTGTGGCCATAGCGCTAATATTCATAAACGACAAAAATAAAGATTCTTGTAGACCATTTAAAAAAAAACAAATGATAATGAATTATGCTTTTTTTCGTATTATTTTTGGAAAAATAATTTGTAAATAAAGATAATTAATTATGTTTTTTTGTAGGCTACAAAGGTGGCAAATAAGCATACGGCTTGCCTGATGGTAAGCGGCTAACGTAGCCTATGGACGCTTTTAATACCATAGGTATCACCAGCACGTTGCCTACCTTGAACCCCCCTGCCTCAAGGAGCTCTGGAAACCCCTACTCACTGCAGGAACATAACACAAGGCTTTTTGACTGCGATCTTCTATAGGTTGAAGGTATTCCACCAGTCGGGCTGCCCCAAGTAAAGTGAAATCTCTAAATAATTACTCTCTGCACGCTACTTCTTTTCGTTTGGCCACAATCTCACCTGATGTTAAGAGACGAAGTGGCCCAAGATGGTAATAAGCCAAGTGGGGGAATTAGCTCTGAAATGCAACTGCCGAGACAAACATACAGGTGGTACATATTTTCACCTTAAGAATGGCGATGGTAGCCAGCCGGGTGGGTTATTATTTGTGTTTTATTACAGGAATGATGCGCTATAAATGTACTATTTAATTATAAAAATTCTATGGTGATCACATTTAGTAATAAATTTTTTATTTATTATATTTCAAATATCCTCAAAAACGTTCTTAATTGTCCAAACAAATCATACTTAGTAGAAAATTAGGCAAATTGAGTCATGTACCTATTTAAGCTACACTAAATTTTGCAAACTTTATCCTTAAATAAATGTTTGTAGTTCTGTGCCAATTATTATCACTTGTCTTACTTTATTAAATACTAGCTGTACCCCACGGTTTCACTCGTGTTAACATTTTTATAGGATTTGCGTAAAATCTGTTCTTCCGTACATCACAAAAGGAGTATATAATGTTAAATTTCAAGTCAATCGGACCAAGCTCATTTCGCTTACATATATATAAACATTAAGCTCGCCAGTGTATGAAATAGAGTCCAGAAAGTAGGTTTACATTCATCGATTTATTCATTTTTATGGTTCCGAAGTCAACAACGAACCCTTATAGTTTCGTCATGTCCGTCTGTCTGTCCGCGGCTTAGCTGAGAGATTCTTAGTACTAGAAAGCAGTAATTTGGTATGGGTATACATATTAATCACGTTGGCAAAGTGGTAAAAAATACCTTGAAAAAAAAATTTACCAAAGTTGCAGCTCTTAATCTCAGAATCTCATCAAATCTTAATCAGCTCTTAAAGGAATATTGTGACACAGTTTCATTGAAAAATGATTTATGAACATTCTTATCAGGCATACTAATCCTGACGAACTACACTTACTTTATCATTAAGAAAATTTTATGTAGATAAACTTTGCCCATAGTATATAGGCTCATTGCATATAGCATGTTAATTGGACGAATAGTTTAGGAGATAATGTAAAATTAAAATAATTCAAAACTCGGCTCGGGTCTTTGACTATAAATGTAGTGACGCGAACGAGCCGGGTGAGTTCTAACGCATACCCCTCGCCGCCCGATAAAAAAAATTGTCCATACTGAAGTACTACAAATCAATAATCAGCGATTTATTTTATATTATACGCGGATGAAACCGCGGGGTACAGCTAGTTAGGCATGAAATGCTTACATTAATTATACAAATTTTAACACGTACGTACTCCATATGAGGCGTTCGTTAAAATTTAATAAGTTCATAATAATCCTTATTCTTATTAATAGGTTTTTTTTAAATATTGTATTTTCCTAGTTGCAATCTTTGTACCGAAAGCAATAAACAACACAATTAATTAGGTTTGTAATGGTCAATGTTTAATTTAATTAAGAAAACCTAAACGTTTTGATTAACCGATCTTTTAAAATAATAATTAATTAATTGCAGCGCGGTATTCCCTACTTGAGACTTTATTTTCCTTACTGTTTCAGTATTTAACAACAGTAAACTCCACAAGTGAACAGTTCTCAAGTGACCATGGACGCTCAAGCAATCTCATCAACAGTCGCCAGATTCTCTGCCAAGTTATGCAATGTAAGTAGATTTTAAAATTATTCGAGATCATTAGAAATTATAAGTTTAGAAAGAACTAAATATCAACATATTTACTATGTATATTGTCTACTCTAATTAAAAGTTTAAACATATAAGCTTAACTAGCAGAAAGTACTATAATTGAATATAATATTATGACAATATTATGTGAAAACAGATTATTCTAAAATATTATATAATTTTCGCAATTGTCATCCCATAGAATTAATCATATTAAATCTAGATACTATAGTTTAAATATTCTCTACTTAACTCTCATATTTTATTTTAGATGAGATAATAAATCAAAAATACCTTAAAACCATCGACTTATTTAAATCAACGCTTAAAACGTTTGCGGTTTGACCGTTAGTTGCATATAACTCACATCTTTCTTATTCTTCCTAATTTGGCAACCGATCCTCTTTTTTGAAAACCATTAATGCCATTATTGAGAGAATATAGTTTCCAGTGTTATGACGATTTCAGGATGCTAATAAGATGGTTGCTCCCTTGTTTCTAGGAAGTTTTTGTAGCATCTCACAATTCATGATCCATGTTATTATTTCCAATCCACTTCACTTGTGCACAATAACCAAGCTTTATTATGCAAAATGCCACCTGTATTACATAATAAAAGGTCAAATAATACAAATTTATAAATAAAAAACAAAAACCACTACATGACTGTTTGAGATCCCGCCATAAACTCCGATAAATGACTTATTTAAATTTGCATGATATATTTTTTAAATCGAAAACGTATTTTCTGGCCAGGTTTTAAAGTGAGGAAATAATATATATGGTTAATAGTTTCAGTCTACAATAATTACTTAAATATAAAAAAGTATTACACCACTTTTTTAAAACGACCTAAAATATATAATGTATTGTATTTAATATAATAATAGAAAATAACGAAAATACATAACTATAAAATAAAATAAATAAATAAAACATATTTAACCTATCTTAAAATACCTTCCTTCATGCCAAATGTCAAGACTCAAGATCTCCGGGATGTACCTACTATTTAGGTTATGATAATCGGCTAGGTGAAATGCCGTATCTTTTTAATGCGTCAATAATATTAATTTCATCCTCAAGTGGTTTTCGAGAAAAAGGGTCTTGACATACAAAAAAACAGACAGACAGACAGAACGACGGACAACAAAATAATCCTATAAGGTTTCCGTTATTTTTCTTTTTCATTATGAGGTGCGGATCCTTAAAACAAGTAATTTTAGCTTTATTAAAAAAAACCTGAATGATTATTTGCTAGGTAATGCGAGTGTCGGCTCTAGCTATTACTGGATATTACAAAATTAATTATTTTTTATTTGCTTTCCACCTAATGAGCATTTTGTGGGAATTACAGTCAATACTTGAATTATTTTAATCCTCAAACTGATAATTATGACTTAGAATAATTCAGGGGAAAGGTAATTCCTGACAAAAAATTATAAAGGCTTAAATGACAATGTTAAACTTTATAGTATAAAATATAGTGTAGTAAAATAAATAAACAATATAAAGTAAAATATAGTATAATATATAATATAGTAAAATATAGTATATATATAGTGAAGTAAAGCTGAGGTAGACTGAGGAATAAAAGTTTATCGAGACGTGTATTGTCATGGCAACTTAAACCAAATAACAAATACTGATAAAGTGAATTACTTCTACTTACTTCTATTGCTAGTATATATTCTGCTGTCAACAAATTAAATTATTTTTATAGGAACTTGACAAGAGCAATAATGTGGTGTCTTCGCCACTGTCAGTAGAAATTCTACTGGCTCTGTTGACTTTGGGTAGTACTGACCCCGCTCACAAAGAACTGCTTACATCTCTTGATTTTCCAGATGATGAAACTGTGAGTATTGTTTTTTAAGATCTTATAATAAGCTTATCTGCATTCATTATAAGATGAGTGATGCATTCATAGAACAGTGCTAGTTTTGTTTAACGTTGTACTAGATAAGACCACTGGCACATCTCATTATCATATAATTTATGCTACGAATTTGTTAAGGTGGTCCTTAAAAAAATGATGAAGTTGAGAAATTACCTCCGGTACGAAGGTAAAATAATTAGAAATTGTAAATGAAAAGTAAATATATACGTAACTACGTTATACTTATTATATAAAGTTTAATACAAATACTGTTTATTTTAGATTCGTTCATCATTCACGAAATTTACATCCAATTTAAAATCAATAGAGGGCATTACATTGGACGTAGCAAATAAAATTTACGTGAAAGAGGGACCATATGAACTGAATCCCGAACTGAAGGAAGACGCTGTTAAAGTATTTGATGCATCAGTCGAGAAATTAAACTTTAAAGATGGACCTGCCTCCGCTAATGCTATCAATACATGGGTAATTTCTATTACGTACCATTAAGTGTTACTATTTATAGTAATATAATATAACAGAAAATGAATAATACAATTATATTTTACACTAACTGTGCCCGCAGCTCCTTTCGCGTGGACTACTAAAAAACTTTTTTATTTTTTTTGCGGAACCCTAATTATTTTTCTAAAATAAAAGCAGCCGAAGTAATTCCTTATTACATCAGCTATCTGCCAGTGCCATCAAAGTCGGTCCAACTGTTTCGGAGATTACCCGGAACAAACACACAAACAAACATTTAAAAAAATTGTTTTTTGTTATAAGTACTATGTGTACTTTCATATGCATTTAGTAAAAACCCGTTATTTTGACATCACAAACAGACGCTTCAATGTTATTATACCTATGTATAGATAGATAAAATACATATCGTAATTAGTATACAGTAATATGTTATGTGTTAGATTTCAAAATATGTTATGATGGTTTATGTAATCTCGATCATATGATATACAGGTGGAGAGCAAAACAAATGATCGAATTAAAGACCTGTTGTCATCAGACAGCATCGACTCTAATACCAGAGTAGTTTTAATCAGCGCTCTGTATTTCAAGGTAATGTATTATTAAAAAAAATATCATACATTTTTACTATGACTATACATAAGTCGAAATAGTGAGCTAATTCAATATTCATTAGGCACAGAACATTTGTGTGGTTACAAAAGAAGTGAGATAATAGAAGCAGTTTGATAAAACCATTCAGGATTACATGGTTATGACAAAGCAAAGTAGTTATATCTCATCGAGAAATTAATACATATTTTATTTTTGTAGGGTTCGTGGAAAAATACATTTAATCCAGTAAAAACTAAGAAAAAGCCCTTCCATATAGACACAAGTACTACGGTAGATGTACCAATGATGTACCAAGAGGATAAATTCACATATGGAGTAAGCCGATATCTCCGAGCTAAGGTATTGTTATAAAATATGGTTATAACCTACTTACCTATATTATATTGTAATACATAGACCAAGATCACTATTGAAATTTCTTAAAAGAAATTGAAATAACTTCGAGTTTTATGCAAACATGTGTGTTCTTAATGAAAATAATTCTAGTGTTATTGAAACAATGTTTTGTTATGGTCACTGTGAAGTGTAGAATTAAAATCGTTCGTAAACAGAATTTACCAAATTAATTCCTCTCTGCAATAATCTCATTATATTATAATACAAACCAATAATCAAAACAGGTAAATGGTATTATAACTTGTGAGGAAAACTCAGAATGAATGATCCAGGTACATACAAAATATTACTTTAATTGCATTGCTTTTTAGATTTTGGCAATGGATTACAAAGGTGAACAAGCAAAAATGATCATTGTGCTGCCACGTGAAATCGAAGGTCTAAATGCAGTCTTGCAAAAGTTAGCCGATGGTTATGATCTCATGTCCGAATTGGACAAGATGTCCTCCAAAGAAGTGCAAGTAATGATACCAAAGTTCAAGATCGAAACTGAAATTGATCTAAAGGAAATTTTGCCTGAGGTAATATAGGATTTTAATGCTTAACTTAATAACATAATTACAATAATTACATTTCAGTGTTTTTTTTATATATTTGTATACAGAGTGTTTGGAGACCGCTTCCGAAAACGAAGACAGACGATAGCACTAATGACACATTTGATGATGGCATGGAAAAAAAATCGATCCTGCTTAAAAAAAAACATATTTTTAAAACGTTTTATTAGCATTATTTATGCTCCATCATGTTAGTACAGCTAAATGAAACAATAGTTTCATAAAAAACACATTACTTTACAAAAAAAAACTAGCAATGGAAACACAAATTCATAAACAGCTGATGCTCGGAGCAACGAATACGCCCGGGCGCCAGCATCGAGCGGCAGCGGCGCGGCTTTGATACCGCGTACCCCAAATATTAAAACTTTGTAGGTACAAAATTTGCAGGCACCATAAAATAATTAGAGTAAGCGTTCACAATAAAAAATGCAAGTAATTTTAGATAGTTGTGACGTACCTACCTGTTTTCAAATTATGGTATTGGACGGACTAAAAGCGGAAAGTCTGTTAACGTAAAGTATAAGAATACTATTTTAAATTCATTCTGATAGATTAATTTACTGTTGATCATAATTGAAATTAATTTTAACTATCAAATTATTCTGTACCATTTCATTTTTAATTTCTTGTACAAAATCAAAGATTAGTTTTTATAATTGTGTACGTGAGTATCTAATTAGGTTAATTTAATATTCTAATAAAAATTTTGTAGTAACGAGCCTCTTGTTACGTCAGGGTACAATTGATTGTATAGTTGTATTAAATAATTAGAGATAACTTCTAAATTCCAAAAAAAGACCAGTCAGTAGGGGTAACTAATCTTATAAAATAAAAGTTGGGAATGTCTAACGCTTTATTGATTTGTGGAAATAATCAAAGCGCCCGCAGGGTACCGCATAAGGAGCGGTTTGTTTTGGCGGGGTTGATTATTATGTTTAGTATTAGGGCGCCGGCGCCCGGACGTTCGTTGAACTGAGCATCAGCTGTTTAGAATGTGTGTTTCATTGCTGGTTTTTTTTAGTAAAGTAATGTGTTTTTATAAACTAACGCTTCATTAAGCTGTACTAACATGATGGAGCGTAAATAATGCTAATAGAACGTTTTAATAATATGTTTTTTTTTTTTTAATCGGGACTGATTTTTTTTCCGTGCTATCATCAAAGGTGTCGTTAGTGCTATCGTCTGTCCTCGTTTTCGGAAGCGGTCTCCTAACACCCAGTATATAGTGTTTTTTTTTTCACTACTACAATATGACAAAATGGTAAACTTTTGAGTGCCAAAACAGTGTTCCAGCATTGCATTCTTCGAGCATAGATTATGACGCTGACTTCTGCCAACCTCTTGTTATTGCCAGCGGTTACGTTCCAGAACATACGCTTGGCGCATTCGCTTTGACAATAACAATTGGTTCATAAATAATCAATAATAATTAATAAATTAATAATGGCAATAAGAATGCTCCATTTTTCAATTTCGTATTGTAGATTACATAATCTGAAATATGTTACCAAAATCATGATGCATTTTATATCAAAATGTTCATATTTAGCTTGGAGTCAAAGCGATCTTCGATAAGGAAAACTCTGGTTTGACGAAGATTCTGGATAACGATGAGCTTTTGTACGTGTCAAAAGCAGTACAAAAAGCCTTCATTGAAGTAAACGAAAAAGGTGCCGAAGCTGCAGCAGGCACAGGTAAAAAAAGCCTTTTATTTTAGCCGTTTTGGGTTTTAAAAGCTTGACATTCTTATTTATACATTTAGTAGAACCCGGGATATTATCCAACGCATACAAAAACAATCCTTAACCCTATATTATCAGGCGCAATATTTATTAACAAATATTATTAGCTATAAGAATATGACAATCGTTCTAATTATGAGCACAATGAATTATGGACACGCCGTCCATACAGAGAGGGATTAAGTCCTGGTACCATTGCGATTATAAACTCAGTGTTCGACACAATTGAGACTAAAGAAAAACCCTGTGAGAAAACATTCATAAATATGTATGGCATGTCTAGTATCCTATAAATAGTGCTATTAATGAATTCATTATTAATCCTGATATCGAATGTGATGCTGTTGGTGGTGATGTAATTAATCGATACCGTTCTCACAAAACAATCGATGTTTTATTAACACTATTGCATTCGGAGCAATGCAAAAGGCACAAGCACAGGGCACAAGTAAGATTACAAACAATACAAGAGGATCGTTAGTCTCTTTTTGGTTAAAACATCGAAAACATATTCTTGACTAATTTATTATGAAAATTGCGCTTTTAGTAATTAGGTTACTTAGTAATTTTATCATGGGTATTAATTACATTTACGAACTGAAATGTAGTAAAAGTTTTATTCTTTTTATTTTTGATAATAATAAATTTCATTCTATGTCCATGTAAAATCCAATAATGTGATATTTTTTTTAAAGTAATGAGCTGATTTATAGTTCACTTTTACATGTTTCGCAGATCTATTACAATTTATTAAACTGCAATAATAGGTGTTGTGTGTAGGTATGGCATTTTAAATACTAACTTTTGATATACTAATAGGTATATAAAATTAGTAGTCAGTAATTGATTTTAAGCTTAATAATATTTAATTGTATAAACAATGCGAATTATTTTAAACATAATTTAAAATGGTGCATATTCTATTGTCAATACTTTAATTTCATTGAAATTTTTGTTGCGAACTCATCAATCTTTATTAACTAAATAAAGTTGACAAAAAAAAAATCAGCTCCGCTCGCGTGGAATGCAGAATTATCTATACATATAATAAAATTGAAATGTCTGTTTGTAATTTCAAAATAACAGGTTTTTTTACTAAATGCATATGAAAGTAGACACGATACCTATAACTAAAACCCATTTTTAAAATTTTTGTCTGTCTGTTTGTTCCGAGTAATCTCCGAAACGGTTGGACCGACTTTAACTAGTAGATTTTTTTTAGTAGTCCACGCGAGCGGAGCCGCGGTCAAAGCTAGTTTTTTATAAAGATATCATGATTTCTTTTTAATAAGGTATCTAAGGAGTGAAACAGAAAAATAATTTTCAAAGTATATCCAGTAGTTTTTGCAAGATATGCGCACAACGGCAAACATTAATCATTTATAGATAAACTAGCTGCGCCCGCGACTTCAATCGCGTGGACTAATAAAAAAACATTCTTTTATTTTTTGTGCGTAACCCTAATTTTTTTTCTAAAATAAAATTAGACTAAGTTATTCCTTATAAGATCAGCTATGTGCCAGTGAAAGTCCCGCAAAATCGGTCCAACTGTTTCGGATATTACCCGGAACAAACAGACAGACAGATTTTTTTTTGTAAAATGGGTTTTATAGGTGGCGTGTATACTTTCACATGAAATTAATAAAAATGTGTTATTTTGACATTACAGACCCTTCAATTTTTAGATTAGTATCATTTATTTATTTACATTTTAGTGTTCCAAGTTGGAAATTCCAACTAACATCGGCTTCAGTTAGGACTTCAATGTTGCGACCAAATGAATATACATGTGTGTGTGCGCAGGTTTGGGAATGGCAGTACCGGCGAGTCTGAGTCTCTCGCCCGTACCAGAGTTCCACGCTGACCGACCCTTCCTATTCGCGCTCGCCGGCGCCGACAGCACAACGCTCCTCATGGGTGTCTTCCGTGGCACAGACTAATGTACACACACATCAGTCTCTACGACACATTTATTTTTTGTGTTTTTTAATAACTTATGTAATTAATCATTATATTAATATATGTTATGTGTTTGCATTGTATTATTAAACTAAATAAAAATATTTGAGATGTAATATTCTGTTAATTTTTATTAATAATATTTTGTAGTACAAAGTATAAATTAATTGCAAGGACGACAGAAGAACGCGCAGTGCTTATAAAATCGTAATTTATTAAAACTTTATATAACTTTTTATTGATTTTTTTATACTACAAAGGTAGCATATAAGTATACGGCCCGCCTGATGGTAAGCGGCTACCGTAGCCTATGGACGCTTTTAATACCATAGGTGTCCTAGCGCGTTGCCGACCTTGAACCCCTTAAACCCTAAGGAGCTCTGGAAACCTTACTCACCGCAGGAACACAACACAAGGGTTTTTGGCTGCGATCTTCTATAGGTTGAAGGTATTCCACCAGTCGGGCTGCCCCAAGTAAAGTGTAATGTGCCCAAGTAATGTGCCCTACTTCTTTTTGTTTACGAAAATTTATGACAAGACGTATTTTTAACGTTCGATAAATAAAATAAAAATATGTGTGCAAACTTTATTTCTAATATTCTTTTAGTTTTTTTCGTTTGGCCACAATCTCACCTGATGTTAAGTGGCGATGTGGCCCAAGATGGTAACAAGCCTAGTGGGAGAAATGGCTCTGAAGTGCAGTTGCCTATAGGTGCTTGGCTACATATTTTCAACTTAAGGGTGGCGATGGTGGCCAGCCAGGCGTGTTATTTTTTATGTTTTTAATACAGGGATGATGCGATATAAATGTGCGATTTAATTATAAAAAATCTATGATGATCACCTTTAGTGATATCCTAATCCTAATAATATGATAAAGGCGAAAGTAAGTTTGTTTGTTACGCTTTCACGCGAAAACTACTTAACCGATCATCATGAAACTTTGTACACATATTCTTGAAGGTATTAAAAGTAACATAGGATACTTTTTATCCCGGTAACAACAATTTTTGTCGACACGCGAGCGAAGCCGCGGGCACAGCTAGTATTATTATATTTCAAATATCCTCAAAAACGTTCGTAATTGTCAAAGCAAATCATTTTTAGTAGTAAATCAAGCAAATTGAGTTATGTATTTAAGCTTCACTAAATTTTCCAAACTTTATCCTTAAATAAATGTTTGTAGTTTTATGCCAATTATTATCACTTGTCTTACTTTATTAAATACTAGCTGTACCCCACGGTTTCACTCGTGTTAACATTTTTATAGGATTTGCGTAAAATTTGTTCTTCCGTACATCACAGAAGGAGTATATAATGTTAAATTTCAAGTCAATCGGACCAAGAGTTTCGGAGATCTCTTTAATGAATGACTGGTGGAACTTGTGGGACTGGTGGTCTTTAATGAATGGAATAAAGTCCATTAAGTAGGTTTACATTCATCCGTTTATTAATTTTTAGTAAACAACGAACCCTTATAGTTCCGTTATGTCCGTCTGTCTGTCCGCGACTTAGCTCAGACATTCTTAGTACTAGAAAGGTGTAAAAATACCTTGAAAAAAAAAACAAAGTTTCTTCAATAATCTTAAGCAATTTTCGAGTTAATAAAAAAAGAAACTATTTTTTCCTTATCTTTCAATAGCAAACTTAATAATTAACAAAAACCAATTTTTACCCAAATAAGTACTTAGATTAAAATGTATGAAAAAGCAGTTTCGTTGTGCTTCTCAGATTGAAAACCGTTATTTCAAAAAGAAATAAAACATCAATTATCACTTTGACTGAATTTTTGAAAAACTTTAATTTCGAAAGAAACTTCTAATTATATCTAAACTAATATTATAAACAGATTTGATTGTTTGTTTGCATTGAATAGGCTCTGAAACTACTGGATCGATTTAAAATCCTACATTATCCCTGATGAACTAGGCGATAGAATATTTTCAAAAAAAGTTAGGGATCTGTATGAAAACCTCGATAAAGTAAACAAACGTGTGAAAAAAAAACAAACAAATCGTGATATCGCGTACGCTGCGGAAATTATTGACAATAGAGCAAAGTGATGTACTACAATTTTATAGACGACATCAATATCTACAAAAAAGTCCGGGATAAAATATGTCTAACTATTACAGTTATGTCATAATAACTACTTTTTTATGTTAAAACTAGCGACCCGCCCCGGCTTCGCGCGGGTACAATGCTGATACTAAATATACCTACCTACTACAGAATGTCCTTATAAACAACGTTTGCAGCTTTTTTGTCATTAGACAATACAATTTTGTTTAGAGATTACTCTTGAAAGAGCAACATATAATTGACCATGGTATATAGGGCCGGTACCGCCACGCTGCACCGCTATGTCCCTGCATTTTAAATCTGTAATATCTTAGGAAATATTCATTTAAATTACATGCTGTAAAGGGCCATATTGATCTAAATTAAATGGACATTGTATTTAAGGTACTTAATTGGATAAGGATTAATGCTGTATTGCTTAAAATCACTTCGTAAATAAGCCATTTTTTCCCGTAAAATGTAAAGGATAAAAATGGTTATTGTGGGTTATCCTTAAGAACTAGACATATACCATCCCAGACTTTTTTGTTGACCTTTTTAAGGTTAGGTTAGGTTAAGTTGGGACCTTTTTACATTATTTTGATTTATCTCGTGAGGTTCATATCATATCTCGCAAAAAATGTGCTTATTTACGACATTACATTAGAAACCTCTAAATTTATCAGTGTTTCTCTACAATATTATGCATATATTATACATATAAACCTTCCTCTTAAACCACTCTATCTATTAAAAAAACCCGCTTCAAAATCCGTTGCGTACTTTTAAAGATTTAAGCATACATAGGGACGGACAGAGCGACAGTGACTCTGTTTTATCCTATGTAACAATTTATGCATGACCCCTAATGGGCGCCGCACATGCCGCTCCCTCGCTTCGCCGTGCCCTGCCGCGACGGCAAGCTTGTTTGCGATGCTTTCTATGAAATTTTATTCAGTAATAGCCCATTTAGGCTTCCGTTTCTTGCCTTGGTTATGCCTTATTGAGAATATATAAAGGGCTTTGAAAGGCTCATGTTACCTAATTACAACTGTTTCTTTTTTGCTCTTAGTTTTCTTTGTGGCGGAAAACGAGAAATGGAATAGTAATAATGTAATGTAATGCAATAGTAATGCCGTAGTAGTTTTGTAGATATGATCTTTTTACAAACATAAGAAATAAAAAGAAAAAAAAAACTAATAATAATAAAAAATAACATAAATAAATTATTAAAAAAACATTCTCTATAATGTACTCTTTCTTAGTAACAACACCCGACGCAAAAGAAGGGTGTGTGTGTGTGTCTTAAAATTTATAATTTTCGAAATTTTTGTTAAATACCCGTGCGAAGCCGGGGCGGGCCGCTAGTTCCTTTATACACAGGATTTGTTTATTTTATTTGGCGGTACATTGTACATATAATTAAAATCAGTATTTTTTTAAATAGATTTTATTATATTATATTTAACCAAATAAAATACTATTTTTTAATAAAAAAATATTACTAAATTAAAAATTATTGTTAAGAAAATGTGTATTAAGCTTCAGCGATACTAATAAAAATAAAAAGTACCTATGCTAAACGAATGAACTTAGTTGAACATGAGAAACATGAACCTTAGTTGTTATCCTCATTAAAACTACAAAATGCTCTTTATTATTACAGATGATTTGAAGTCTATTAGTCTCTTTATTATATTAGTAATCTATACTAATATAATAAAGAGGAAGAGCTTTTTTGTTTGTTTGTTTAAATACGCTAATCTCTGAAAATACCAGTCATATTCGAAAAAATATTTTTGTATTTGATAGCCAGATTTATGAGGAATAGTATAGGCTATCTAGCATTAGCCTATTACTCTCAGCTAGCCTTAGATATTGATTTTAGTTAAGTAAGTCGGAAGATATAGCGCACCCTAACTGATAATTCCGCGTGCGCTGGCGTAATGGTTAGTGATACGTAAATACAATGCAGATCAAAAATATTACACCTTAGCACATCTAAAAAAAAGTCCGCGATACCATACGCCTATCTCTTATACATAAGCCACAACAAGGTATTTTGTGATAAAGTTTTATTAAAAAGTTATTTATGAGCATTATTATTAGGTATGGCGTATTCATCCTTACGAACGAAAGTTACTTCATCATCAAGACAATTTTATGTAGATAAACTTTACCCTGTGTAGCATGTTATTTGGACGAATAATTTAGGAGATAATGTAAAATTAAAGTAATCCCACACTCGGCTCGGATCTATGACTTATAGATGATGTAGTGGCGCGGACGACCCATGTTTTTTTTTTTTCGAACTGACTATACTGTTAGCCTTAGGGGCCCTGGAGCCTTTACGGCTTTTACAGCTTTACCGGGCTTGGGGGCGAGCGCTTAGGGCACTCAGCCACGAAAGCTAAGCAACAACATCCGAGGGTGCCAAAGTGGCCGAACCTCGGCTCGGACTGTTGCGCGTATGCAATGAAGTCGCGATCTGACTAATCCCTATCCGTAATTCGATCTAAACTAACTATACATATATACATGTTTCTGCCCCCTGGGAGGAGGGAAGGAACATGTGTATGTGTATTTAGTGGTATGAAATTTTTGTCTACTCTAACTAGGCAAAAAAAGAAAGAAAAGGTCCCTTACAGAACCTATGTACCTATGTGTGTTGTGCATGTGTGTATAATGCAGTGTCATGTATGGCTGTGAAAGCTAGTGATTGTGGAGTCACTTGTATCGCGCGTGCGGCTGCTTGGCTCAAGGGCTCCATGCCGATGGACCTAGACGACCCATGTGACGCATAACCTTGGCCGCCCGATAAAAATATTGTCTATACAGAAGTATTATAAATCATTTAACGTGCCAATTCTTTTAAATTATACGCGGATGAAACCGCAGGGTACAGTTACTTAGACGTAAAATGTTTACCTTAATTTTCCAAATTTTAACGCGTACGCCATATGACACGTTAATTAAAATTTAATTAGTTCATAATAATCCTTATTGTTATTAATAGTTAATCATTATTTTTGAATATTGTAATTTCCTACTCGCAATGTTTGTACCGAAAGCAATAAACAACACAATTAATTAGGTTTGTAATGGACAATGTTTAATTTAATAAAGAAAACCTAAACGTTTTGATTTACCTATCTTTTAAAATAATAATTAATTAATTGCAGCGCGGTATTCCCTACATGAGATTTTATTTTCCTTACTGTTACAGTATTTAATAACAGTAAACTTGAGAAGTGAACAGTTCTGAAGTGACCATGGACGCTCAAGCAATCTCATCAGCAGTCGCCAGATTCTCTGCCAAGTTGTGCAATGTAAGTATATCTTAAAATTATTAGAGATCATTAGAAATTGTAAAGTTTAGAAGAACTAAATATTAATTTATTTACTATATTGTCTACTCGATTTAAAAGTTAAAACATATGAGCCTAGCAGAAAGTATTTAAATCAATGCTTAAAACGCTTGAAAAGAACAAACCGTTCTTTAGTGTGAATATAACTCACTTCTTTCTTCTTTTTCTTCCTAACTTGGTAACCGGTCCTCTTTATTGAAAACCATAACTACCATTATCGAGTGAATATAGTTTCCAGTCTTATGAAGGTTTCGGAATCCTAACAAGATGGTGGCATCCTTGTTAGAAGTTTCTAGGGAGTTTTTGTAGCATCTCAGAGTTCATGGTCCGTGTTATTATTTCCAATACACTTCCGTTGTTCACAATAACCAAGCTTTATTATGCAAAACGCCACCTGTTTTACACAATATAGGGTAAATAACACAAATTCATGAATAGAAAACAAAAACCACTACATGACAGTTTGAGATCCCGCCAAAAACTCCGATAACTCAATTATTTAAATTTGCGTGATATATTTTTTTAATCGTATATCGTTAACAGTTTAAATCTACAATAATTACTTAAATAAAGAAAAGTATTATACCACTTTTACAAAACGATCTAAAATATATAATGTATTGTATTTAATATAATAATATAACATAACGAAAATACATAACTATAAAATAAAATAAATAAATAAAATATACTCTTTAATCCTTGTTAAAATACCTTCCTTCATGCCAAATTGCAAGACTCTAGATCTCAGGGAAGTACCTACTCCATAGGTTTTAATAATCGGCTAGGTGAAAAGCCCGTATCTCTTTAATGTGTTAATGATATTAATTTCAACCTTAAGTCGTGTTGGAGAAAAGGAGTCTTGAGACTAAAAAACAGACAGACAGACAGGCAGACAGAAAGACGGACAACAAAGTAATCCTATAAGGGTTCCGTTTTTTTTAAATTTTCATTATGAGATCCGCACAATCGTTAAAACATGAAATTTTAACTTTAAAAAAAAATCTAGGTCATGTGAGTGTCAGCTCTAGCTAGTATTGAATATTACAAACTGAAGTAATTTTTATTTGCTTTCCACCTAATGAGCATTTTGTGGGAATTACAGTCAATACTTGAAATATTTTAATCCTCAAACTGATAATTATAACTTAGAATAATTCAAGGAAAAGGTAATTCCTGGCAAAAAATTATAAAGGCTTAAATGACAATGTTAAACTTTAAAGTATAAAATATACAGTGAAGTAAAGCTGAGATAGACCGAGGAATAAAATTTTATCGAGACGTGTGTTGTGATAGCAAATTAAACCAAATAATAAATACTGAATTACTTACTTCTACTGCTAGTATATATTCTGCTGTCAACAAATTAAATTATTTTTATAGGAACTTGACAAGAGCAATAATGTGGTGTCTTCGCCACTGTCAGTAGAAATTCTACTGGCTCTGTTGACTTTGGGTAGTACTGACCCCGCTCACAAAGAACTGCTTACATCTCTTGATTTTCCAGATGATGATTCTGTGAGTATTGTTTTTAAGATATTATAATAAGCTTATATGCATTAATTATAAGATGAGTGATGCATTCATAGAAAAGTGCTCATCTTGTTTAACGCTGTACTTGATAAGACAATTTATGCTACGAATTTTATTCACTATTTTTTGTTAAGGTGGTTCTTAAAAAAAGATTATGATGATGAGAAACTACCTCCAGTACCTACGTAGCTAAATTATACTTAATATATAAAGGTTAATACAAATACTGTTTATTTTAGATTCGTTCATCATTCACGAAACTTACATCCAATTTAAAATCAATAGAGGGCATTACACTGGACGTAGCAAATAAAGTTTACGTGAAAGAAGGACCATATGAACTGAATCCCGAACTGAAGGAAGACGCTGTTAAAGTATTTGATGCATCAGTCGAGGAATTAAACTTTAAAGATGGACCTGCCTCCGCTAATGCTATCAATAAATGGGTAATTTCTATTACGTACAATCAAGTGTTACTATTTATATTGATATAATATAACAGAAAATGATTAATATAATTATATTTTACACTAGCTGTGCCGGCAGCTCCGTTCGCGTGGAATACTAAAACGGCTTTTTTATTTTTTGTGCGGAAGCCTAATTATTTTTCTTAAATAAAAGTAGCCCAAGTGATTCCTTATAACATCAGCTATCTGCGAGTGAAAGTCCCGTCAAAGTCGGTCCAACTGTTTCGGAGATTACCCGAAACGGCCAGAGAAAAATTTTAAAAAATTGTTTTTTTTTATAAGTGCTTTGTGTACTTTCATATGCATTTAGTAAAAGCCTGTTATTTTGACATTACAAACAGACACTTCAATGTTATTATACCTATGTATATATAGATAAAATACATATCGTATATAGTATACAGTAATATGTAAAAAAAAATTGTAGAAGAGTTAGATTTCAAAATATGTTATGACGGTTTATGTAATCTATTGAATATATATCATGATACAGGTGGAGAGCAAAACAAATGATCGAATTAAAGACCTGATGACATCAGACAGCATCAACTCCGATACCAGAGTAGTTTTAATCAGCGCTCTGTATTTTAAGGTAATTTATTATTTAAAAAAATATCATTCATTTTTACTATGACTATACATAAGTAGAAATAGTGAGCTAATTCAAGATTCACTAAAAACAGAAAATTTGTGTGGTTACAAAAGAAGTGAGATAATAGAAGCAGTTTGATAAACTCATTCAGGATTACATAGTAATGACAAAGCAAAGTTCGTAGTTATATCTCATCGAGAAATTAATACATATTTTATTTTTGTAGGGTACGTGGAAAAATACATTTAATCCAGTAAAAACTAAGAAAAAGCCCTTCCATATAGACACACGTACTACGGTAGATGTACCAATGATGTACCAAGAGGATGAATTCACATATGGAGTTAGCCAAAATCTCCAAGCTAAGGTATTATTAGAAAATATGGTTATAACCTACTTACCTATATTCTATTGTAATACGTAAATCTAGACCATTATTGAAATTTCTAAAAAGACATTTAAATAACTTTGAGTTTTATGCAAACATGTGTGTTTAAATCAAAATAAATTCTAGTGTTATTAAAACAATGTTTTTTTATGGTAACTGTGAAGTTGTAGAATTGAAATCATTCCGACTAAATAGAATTTACCAAATTAATTCCTCTGTGCAAAAATTTCATTATATTATAATACAAACCAATAATCAAAACAGGTAAATGGTATTATAACTTGTGAGGAAAACTCAGAATGAATGATCCAGGTACTTACAAAATATCACTTTAATTGCATTGCTTTTTAGATTTTGGCAATAGATTACAAAGGTGAACAAGCAAAAATGATCATTGTGCTGCCAGATGAAATTGCAGGTCTAAATGCAGTGTTGCAAAAGTTATCCGATGGTTATGATCTCATGTCCGAATTGGACAAGATGTCCTCCGAAGAAGTGCAAGTAATGATACCAAAGTTCAAGATCGAAACTGAAATTGATCTAAAGGAAATTTTGCCTAAGGTAATATAGGATTTTTATGCTTAACTTTATGAGACAATAATGATATTTCAGGGGTTTTTTTATATTTATATATATAGTGGTTTTTATTCACTGGTAAAATATGACAAAATGCTATACTTTTAAGTGCGAAAAAAATGTTCCATTTTTCAATTTCGTGTTATATGTAGATACGTATCGATATGTTATTAAATTATTGAACACTTTTTAATTAATTTTTGAGTATTATTTTGTACATTGCATTCTCGTGTTGTATGAATTTTTTTTATTAAATTTCACTGTTATAATGTTTTTACTTCCAACAATGAAAATATTCTAGGACGAAATTGAGTCTTGTTGCTTACAAAAAGTCCATTTAATAAATGTTTATCGACTATTCACACTGGACCAAAAATTTACTATGCCAAAGTTGTTTTCACAAGAAAAGAGTTACTACTTCCTAACATAGCTTCTCTGTATCTCCTATGGTTTCGGATTTTATACACTCCATACTGTTCCAGTTATAAAAAACACTCTGTATATAGGAGACTATAAAAGTTAGTAAAGTTTATGGTCACATAGTTAAATATCTTAAAATATGTCACTAAAATCAACTTTGTAACTAAAATCTCTCTTACTGATTTACATATTTTTTAATATGTCAGTGTACTGACCGGCCATCAAAATCAGTAACTGACCACTTAGAACGGCCAGTAGTAGTTGACCATTTTAATGAATATAAATAAACTAACAGGTCATTCATGATTCAGGTATTCTCATTCTTCAGTTACAAACTAGAGACATTCATTATTTTTCACTAAAAGAGCAATATAGTATACATAGATAGCATTGAGAAATATAGTCTTCTTTTATAAAAATACATAATTCACTTACTGTGATGTATTCTCTCACATGTGAAAAAATTGAATAACATTTTAATTTTAAAATGTAATTTCAAAATAAATGAATTTATTGAAGA